>JAPMUY010003028.1:0-110000 GCA_026901105.3 Galaxias olidus | reverse complement strand
ACAGACCTGTAGAGGAGAGGTCCCGCCACAAACACACCGTCACTATCAGGAGATAAACAATCACGTTTAACTTTGAAAAGAATAGACCATTGTCCATTTGGTGAAGAGAGTACAGTGCATTTTCAATAAGATGCCAGGGTTTATAATAGAACAACAACATCTGACTAGGACACACGTGTATCTTCGTGATTAGAGACCGTTCACTCTGACAGCACGTTAAACCGTCCCGTGAACCCTGGCCGACCTTTGGTGCAGCGTATCCTCATGACGGCCTCGAAGCCGATCTTCCTGGTCAGGTAGCGGTCCATGTCCCTCTGGAACTTCAGGGCCAGGCCGGGGGAATGGAGGTGGTGGAAGGAGGGGTAGTAGAAGATGCTGCCTGCTGAGTACTTAGACACACATGCTGGAGGAGAGGAGAGGAGAGAGGAGGAGAGGAGAGATAATATAGAGAGTTATGTGACGATAATGGATTCAGACAGTCTGAATGGTCCACTTCTGAAGATCTAGCTTCAACACCAACATAAATAATGCCGGGATATGAGTGAGTCGGCAGAACGGGGTCAGACAGTTCAAACGCCAGAGAGAACTATTCAGAACCAGTCAGTACCAGACAGAACCAGTCTTACCCAGAGAGGCAAGGTCTGCGTACTGTGAGCTCAGCAGGAAGAGGTCCACTCCTATCTGCTGACCAGAACAGTCCAGAGCTAGTTTCTTGTAGAAGTCTGTGGCCGGACCCAGATGCTGAACACCCTGGAACACACACACACACACACACACACACACAAAGCAACTTTAGTCAGAACACGTATCTCTCCCCAGACTAGAATAGATCACGTTTTAAATCTGTTGATCTCAGTGTATCTTGTTGCAGTGTGACCCTGCGTTGGTACCTTGGTGCTGGAGCGCTGGTTGGGGTCTTCTCTGGACTGCAGCAGACCCGCGCCCAGGTTGGGCAGCTGGGTCTGGAACACGGAGAGGCGACCCCCAGTGGGGGACAGGAGTTTGTAGGCAGCCTGCAGGGCGGGGCCCAGGGCACTCTGTGTCTCTCTGGTGTGGCTGAACATCCCTGGCAGAGAGGACAGCAGGTCCACCACCAGCTGCGCACGCACACACGCACGCACGCACACGCGCACACACAGGCACACACACGCACACACGCACAATATAACAAAGGAGAGGAGATTAGGAGTAGTCCAATTTGTATGTAAACCAATTAGACAGTGTGTCCCTAATCCTAATTAACCAAGACACATCACAAGCTTCTTAAAATAACAACAACAACACAGGATATCCCACATGCACCATGTGAGTCTAAAGAGCCATAATAAACACATCCTCCTCATCCTCTTCCTGCTCATCTTCCTCCTGCTCATCCTCATTGAGGGGCATACCGCTGAGCTCTCCTTGGCTTGCGACATCTGATCTATACCATGTAAGAGGGCTAACAGCATTCTGACCCAGACTGTAATGATAAACACATTTTCATCACAGTCTTCATCGCGGTGCCTACCTCGCTGACCTCGTGTTTAGATATCTGACCTGTACCATGTAGAAACAACACCTCCTCCTCATCTTCACTGCGGTGCCTACCTCTTTGACCTCCTTGGGTTTAGCTACCCGACATGCACCATGTAAGAACAACACATTCCCCTCATCCTCATGCTCTTCATCGCGGTGCCTACCTCTTTGCTCTCCTTCAGGTTGACCAGCAGGCTGTCGTGTGTGGGGATGAACACGTCTGAGGACAGAGACACAAACACATAGAGCTGTTAAGATCTCTATATAGATATATAGTCCAAATTATATAATTTGCATAATAATAGTTATAACAATTGCATAATAACACCCACAGATGTTTTTATTTCAGTGGTTTAATGTTTAAGATAGACATTTGTTTTTAACCCACAATGGAGTCTAGTCAGTTAAGAGCAGTAACTTGCCATCGATGTCGGACACCACCAGCATCTGCGGCTGGGAGAGGCCGTCCTGGAGGTTGTAGAAGTGTAGGGTGCTGTCGAAGGTCAGGAAGCCCACTCTGGTGCGCGTGTCCCCAGGCAGCCTGAGACACAGCACAAACCCCTGGAGGGTTAGCATAGCTGCCAGCCAGCAATCACTTTCTATGGATCTTCTTTCGTCACACAGATATACGGTTTGCCTCTGTGTGTGTGTGTGTGTGTGTGTGTGTGTGATGCATATATGCGAAGGTAATCCAGTGAACCATGAGAATGTCAAATTTGGTTTTCTCGAATAATTTTTAATTTCCTGTTTCTTTTAAAGGCCTTTTGTTCTCTTGTCAAATGTGCTATACAAATAAAATTGATTTGATTTGACTTGATTTGATTTGAATGTGGTACATGGAGAAACATTCTGGCTGAAGAGAAACTGTGAGTGGACCCACAGAGGGTGACTGACTCCGAGGTCAGGGTGTGTCTGAATGCTAAAGGTCTTAAATGCTACAATGAACCAGCAATGAAGAAACCCCCATTCATCTCAATATGCCTCCAGGTCTAAGCATTCTTGCAAACCGACCAATGCAAGCACGACTTAGTAGGAGGGAACATAGTATTTTCCACAAGTTCAAATCACACTGTTTGAGCTAACACATATTCAGCAACAACAGATAGATAAAGTCCTTGCCAAGTTACAGTGATGATAAAGAGGACTTTCAATGAGAAGGACTGAAACTCACTTAATAAAAGATCCTTCCTAAGCTACCTCGACAACAAAGACGACTTTTAATGTGAAGGACGGACACTCACTTGTCCAGGTTTTCCAGCAGCGAATCACAGAAGATCCTCAGGTACCCAGACTCCACTGCATTGTGGGCTACGTCCATGACAAACAGATAGACAGCTGGCTGAGGGGGCCGTAGCTAGGACACAGAGGAACGACGGTAAGGGGCAAGACAACAAGTCAACTTTCTCCAGAGACAACAGCTAGGAGTCCACTTAGAAATAGCTGGTTTCTGTAGAAGTCAGTAATCTAATGTGACAGCATAATAAAACACCAACTAACTGTTTTGCCACTGTAGAAGTCAGTCATCTAAAGTGAAAGCATTATAGAACACCAACTGTTTAGGTTTCTGACTTCTATACAAACAAAGCAGCCAGCTGTTCTATAATGCTGCCACATGAGATTACTGACTTCTACCTTTAACCAATGGGACAGCATTATAGAACACCAACTAACGGTTGAATGTTAATGCAGAAGTCAGTAACCTAATGTGACAACCGCGGACTGAATTGTATCGGACTGCCCTCTAGTGTACAAAAGACGAACAGCAGCTCCATCCAGACTTAATTCATCACAGGACCGTATTACCAAGCCCCCCCCCCCCCCCAGATGACAACACAACAGCTAGCACTAAACAGTGTGAACAGACTTTACTGAAGTAAAGGTCTAGTTAGTCTCACCATGTAGTCAGACAAGCTTTAACAGAGTCAACAGTCTTGAATGAATAAAATGCCTAGTCAGTCTCACCATGTTTTCAGACAGTCTTTAATAATAAAGAAAAGGTTTAGTTAGTCTCACCATGTTTTCAGACAGTCTTTAATAATAAAGAAAAGGTCTAGTGAGTCTCACCATGTAGTCGGAGGAGGCTATGAACTCCACTGTAGAGTTCTGGACCTCGGGTCTCTTGTGAGGTTCTCCATAGGAGCGGGTCACTGGGTTGTACATGAACTCATCAGGGACTAAGGGGAACCACAGGGAACAGACAGCTTTAGAACCAGAGGGGACAGACGGCTTTAGAACCAGAGGGGACAGACAGCTTTAGAACCAGATGGGACAGTGAGTTTTAGAACCAGACGGGGAAAACAGCTTTACAACCTACAGGGAACAGACAGCATTAGAGCCTAATGGTAAAAAATAAAATAAAATAAAAAAGGTAGTTGGAGAGGTGATCTCTTAATCCGCCTCCTCTAGGAGCTGTGAGAGGGTCAATCCCCTAATCTAGGCCTTCTGATGCCAGCTATAGCAGAGGGGTTCCCTGGAGGTCCTCTGCTGTGTAGAACTGGGTGGTCAACACACATTTAACACCAATATCAATTCAGCTGCTAGGAAGACCTAAAGTCGGGACAGTAGTGTGTGATGTATCTCTGAGGGTGTAGCTAGCAGACGGAGGATTGGCTGGCTTCTGACCGTCGTTGACGCGGTAACAGAGGTTGCACTTCCAGCGGCGCTGGTCCAGGAAGGAGACGAAGGGGTTAATGTACGTCCGACAAGAGCGGCAGCGCACGATGGTGTTAGAGGTGATGACTGGCAGCTGCTGAAGGAGGAGGAGGTGGGACAAAGAAAGAGAGAGGGAGAGATAGAGAGAGATGGAAAGGGAGAGAGGGATTGACAGAGAAAGATGGAGAGTGAGGGATAAATGGAGCGAGAAATGGAAAAGAGTGCAAAGGAGAGAGAAAGAGATAATTAAACCACTGTTATCCTACTTTCAGATGCTGACCTATTTTACTTTTGCAACAATTTAAAACATAAACATTTTTACGTTCTTGTTTCCCTATTCATCCTGAACATGTGTTGACTAAAAAGCTTAACACGTTCTGACTAGAAACCTGTGACCTGCCATCCAGAGGAAATTAACTTTCATAACTCTACCCACCACCTAACTGTAACGTGATCTGTCTGCTAAGGTGTTTGTTAGTGTCTCTCCCCGTTGAACCCCTCACAGCTCAGCCTTGAGGACTGAGAGTTGGATGTTAAGTCCCGTTGTGTGTGTGTGTGTGTGTGTGTGTGTGTGTGTGTGTGTGTGCACCTCATCTGTCTTTCTGCCCCTTTTCTGCAGCTCATCTGCCCCTTCTCTCTCCTCATAAGACAGCGCCACATTTAACACAACAACAGCCACACACTCAACAAGTGGCTCCAATCTGGAGAGGTTCACTGGACCTGGAGCAGGGTATCTAGTGGCCTTGCTTTGGGGACCAACGTCATGTCATATAGATGCAATAAACAATGCTATATTATGTGAGAGTATTAATACAACGTAAGTCCCTGATAGTATTATGTCAAATCTGTAGATCCCTGAGAGTATCATGTAGGATCAATGGTTCCCTATAGCAGGCCTGGTGGTGGCTTGGTTCGGTGCACAGCCCAGCCCAGCCCCTGTTCCATCTCCCTCAGTACCTGGAGGTCTCTGAAGGGGTGCAGTAGCAGACCCAGGGGCAGTCGGGCCTTAGTGAGGAGGGCCTGGTTCTGAGGGATGCTGCTCAGAGTGCATCTGAAGGTACTGGAGCACAGAAACACAGTCAGAGAGAGTCAGACTCCAGCACAGAAACACAGGCAGACTCCAGCACAGAGTCAGAGAGAGTCAGAGAGATAGAGAGAGATAGAGAGAGAGAGAGAGAGAGGAGCACAGAAACAGAGTCAGAGAGAGCCAGACTGCTGCATAGTAACAGAGTTAGAGAGAGACAGACTGAACTTCAGAGTTAACGAGAGAAAGACTGGAGCATGGAAACACAGTTAGGTGTCGTGCTGTGAGGCTTATCTAACAGGTAAAGAAACTCACTCTTATCTTTACTCTTCATAATCAAATACTGTGCATAACACCCCAAAATATGTCTATCTACTCAGTATAAACAAACACAATCTGCCAATAGACACTATAACAACAACCTCACCCAGCTGCTGGACCACTGCCCAGGACCACACACACCCCAATCCCCCACCATACCAACAACCTCCCCCAGCTGCTGGACCACTGCCCAGTACCACACACACCCTCAATCCCCCACCATACCAACAACCTCACCCAGCTGCTGGACCACTGCCCAGAACCACACACACCCTCCCCCAATCCCCCACCATACCAACAACCTCACCCCGCTGATGGACCTCCACCCAGTACCACACACACCCTCAATCCCCCACCATACCAACAACCTCACCCCGCTGATGGACCTCCACCCAGTACCACACACACCCTCCCCCAATCCCCCACCATACCAACAACCTCACCCAGCTGCTGGACCACTGCCCAGTACCACACACACCCTCAATCCCCCACCATACCAACAACTTCCCCCTGCTGATGGACCACCACCCAGTACCTCACATACCCTCCCCCTGCCCCTGGGGTCTTACTCTGGGCTGCAGTTGGCCCTGCGGAGGTCTGCGCTGAGGTTGGGCTGGGGGGCCTGGGGAGGGTGCTGGGGCAGCAGCATCCTCTCCTGGAGCAGGTTGATGGGCCGTAGGGCCTCCACTTCCAGCTCTGGAATCCCGCTCAGCCCGCCCAGGGCCGTGGACAGCTGGGACAGGCTGGGGAAGCCCTGCTGCTGCTGCTGCTGCTGCTGCTGCTGCTGGACGGACATACACACACACAAAACATTCATCAGATAACAGCACTTTAAAGGACAGAGGACTAGTCCAGGCCTTACCGGGCCAAGCAGAGCTAGTCCAGGCCTTACAGGGCCAAGCAGGGTTAGTCCAGGCCTTACCGGGCCAAGCAGGGCTAGTCCAGGCCTTACCGGGCCAAGCAGAGCTAGTCCAGGCCTTACAGGGCCAAGCAGGGATAGTCCAGGCCTCACAGGGCCAAGCAGGGCTAGTCCAGGCCTTACCGGGCCAAGCAGAGCTAGTCCAGGCCTTACAGGGCCAAGCAGGGCTAGTCCAGGCCTCACAGGGCCAAGCAGGGCTAGTCCAGGCCTTACAGGGCCAAGCAGGGCTAGTCCAGGCCTCACAGGGCCAAGCAGGGCTAGTCCAGGCCTTACAGGGCCAAGCAGGGCTAGTCCAGGCCTTACAGGGCCAAGCAGGGCTAGTCCAGGCCTCACAGGGCCAAGCAGGGCTAGTCCAGGCCTTACAGGGCCAAGCAGGGCTAGTCCAGGTCTCACAGGGCCAAGCAGGGCTAGTCCAGGCCTGACTTAGCCGACTAGAGGTCTCAAAGCACACCGCCAGAGAACAGGTCGGCGGGATTTACCTGTGGGTAGTGCTGATAGGCCGGCTGGCAGTACCCTCCTCCTCTGTGGGCGGGGCTCTGTTGGTAGCCCGGAGGCTGGCTGGGGTAACCGTGGTTATAGAGCGGGGCTTGTTGACCGGGGTCGTTACAGGGAGACATGGAGTCTGGGGAGACACTCAGGAAGTTAGTTAAAAGATCCTCCAATCAACAAGCAGACAGTACACAGTTAAGATGATCCACCAATCAACAGGCAGGCTGAGGTAGCTCAGGGGAATCCAGAGCTTTCTACTGTTTAAAGACCATTAGACTAGATGGCAGCACGCCACTGGGTGGGGGTTAAGGTACCTGGATAGCTGCCTCCTCCCTCCAGAGAGTCATAGCTGTTTGGGACAGGAGAGGCACTGCCTGTGGTGGAGGACGAAGAATCAGCCCCTGGGACCACAACAGAGAGGGAGGAGTTAGGTAACGAAAGCACGACATCAATAACCAGAGAGCCAACGCGAGCAGGCATGGAGAAAGGAAGGAGGAGAGATTGAGAAGCAGGCAGAGAGCAAGGATGAGGAAAGAAGGAGTGAGATGAGGCAACAAAGTGAAAGGTTTCTGAGTCAATGCTGGGCTTGGCTTCGATCCCTGGGGCTTAGAACACATCAGACATCACAAAGGGACTCAGAGGGTCTAGGAGGCCGCACTCAGCCTGAGAGAGAGAAAACAGGGAAAGAGAAAGAGACCTGGGGAAGAGAGAGAGAGAGAGAGAGAAAGAGAGAGAGAGAGAGAGAGAGAGAGAGAGAGAGAGAGAGCACTGTGGAATGAAAGTGTGATGGTTACGAAAGGAGGGACTGAGGTGAAGTGACCACAGCTGACCACCGGATGGCGTTGAGTCTCAACTAGCAAAAGATTAAAACCCTTTTCAGTTCCTTGCAGCTCATCCTTAATGTTTTTTATGAACTTAAATCTTGGGAGTTCAAAGGCAAGTAAAGATTATAGACCATCCAAATGTAGCCTAGGCCTCTACCCTAAAAATCCTTTCGTCTGCTTAGTCAAAGAGAACCAGGCAAATACACACCTGTATGGCTTTCTTTGACCAAGACAAGACATTCCAGGCGAAAATCAAACTTAATAAGCAAAACCTCCAAAGCTCAAAGATGTGTCAAAACCACACCAACTAAATCCAGCAACACACACACACACACACACACACACACACACACACACACACACACACACACACACACACACACACACTAAAAGATGGAAAGGATGTTTTCGTAAGGAGGACCTGAATGACTCTTTTAATCCAATTGGGGCACATGTAATGCTACGGCGAAGCACTAAGACAGCTCGGGGCAGGAGGCAAGCTCATTGGACCACAGCCTGGGATCTCCGGGCTAAATCGGTCACCCCATTGGATTGGGAGCTAAGGAGGATATGGCCATAGGCCTGACACACCAATCTATCTATCCTCCCTCACCACATCATACCTCTATACTCACACACCAGTCAGCCAGTCAGCTAGCCAGACACCAGCCAGCCAGTCAGTCAGTCACACCCCAGTAAGTCAGTCAGTCAAATCCCAGCAAGTCAGCCAGTCAAACCCCAGCAAGTCAGTCAAACACCAACCAGTCAGACCTGAACTAACCAACCAATCACAAGGCTTCTACTGCTAGCAGAATCTCCTAGGAGTAGGATGTGCAGCGCACAGGGAGAGCTCGGCCTAAAAGCAGCCTGCCTGGCCTTGCAGCTGACTGGAGGTGATAATGAACTCTGGCTAGCTTTAGTTGGTGGTGCTTCCCAGGGGCTAGCAGCGAGCAGCAACACATCTATATTTGAAACGCTCCCAGGGAGACCCATCCCTAGGCCTGACCTTGGCCCCACTGGGGAGAGCCTAGCCCTATTAGGAGGCACAGGAGACACAGCAAGAGGACTGGCTAGCTACAGATAGGAAAGTGAGAAATAGATCATATGCGACATCAGATGCAAATCTTTTTTCCCTTTAACGTGATTCTAGCATAAACAAATACCAGTGCTCCTCCCAAAACACCTGGCTGGCTCATCTCCTACAAGGATAAAGGTCATGTTCTCACACAACACACTGAAAGAACACACAACGACAGCAGCATGAGCAAGACATTAGCAGCTCCAAAACAGCCTGCTGTGTGGAAGATATGCTGAGCCCTACGTTGAATACTAAAGACGTTTGAACAGAAAGTGGTATATGCAAATAGGAATGCAAAAGTGAATGTGCAGCAGTTTGGATCGACTGCCAGGGGAATGGCTCACTGGCTAAAAGAGTCCAGGCCAGGCTGGCTGGGTGGGAGGGACTGAGGGGAATGGTGGGTGTTTGGCTGCAGATCAGGGTTAGAGAGTGGGACGGTATAAAAGCACACCTGCTTCCTCATCATCGTCGTCATCATCGTCTTCCTCGTCGTCGGAGCTGGAGGAAGAGCGGTCGGCGGAGCGCGGCGCTGGAGCAGGGGCTGCTGGGACGGAGGGGGGTGTAGCGCTAGCTCCACTATTAGCTACATGTCCATAGTGCATGCCTGTACGTACGACCACAAAACAACCATCAGCTCAGGATTGCCATGCAAGGAGGGCATCACATTAAGAGAAGAGGTTTTAGACTGAACGTTTTTTAGTTGTAACTAAAAGTCTTTAAACACATGGGGACATTTTTTTTGTGCGATTAATTCGCAAATCAGTAGGTTTTTTTTCAAACGCATACACTTGTTATGGGTCCTTTCACACAGGATGCAAAGCTTTGTCCGCGAAAAAGCGGCATTTCTTTTTTTCGAAACAAGCTTGATTTTTGTAAGGCGAATAAAAACAACCATTTACAATCAGGTTAGTTTTGATGCGTCAAATTCGCATTCGCATTTTCGTGTCGTTTATTCGTTACGCCCCCGGTGTGTAAAGGCCTTTAGTATGTGTTTTTGTATGTGTGTGTGTGTGAGTAAGCTGAAGACAAACAGAGTGAGGGAATGAGGGTCAACATAGAGATATACGTCTTCAGTGCACCTGCCAGTATAGTGTCACTAGCGGAGCAGAATGTGGCAGGATGCCAGTATAGGAGCGCTATGCACATGTCGGAATACCTGCAGTCTACAAGCCCTGCTTGCAAGCTATACCCTCACTCTGTTGTTCTCAAAAACATGTCTGCTACTTTGTCACAGGAAACACACAGGAAACACACAGAAGTAGGGAATAAGCCATTGCATTCATTAGCCAAAAAGCAGTTGAAGAAACAAAATGCTCTTTCTAAACTCAACAAAAAGAGAGCGTAGAATATTGACAAACACATTAAGGCAGAAACGGTTGACAGATACGGCAGAACCACACATTGGCTATAAGCCCAGGCGAAGAGTGTCATTCACGGAATGAATAATTTCTATTTTTATATTAAAACCCAAAGAAAAAAAACAAACACTCACTTGAACGACACACTTGACTCAACCAACCTAACTAGCCAAGTCTGGTCCTTTCTCTAGCCTGGGCTAAGTTAGCCTGGCTCCAAAGGGCCATCCAGGTCTGGCCTGGTCCTCTCTGGGCCCTGATCTAGGAAACGTTACCTTGTATGTGTCCTGGGGAGGAGTGGACTGAGGTGGCCGGAGTCCCTGAGGGGGGTCTCTCTCCGTCAGCACCCCTTGTGTTGTGGGGGACCCCTCTGTAGGGGTCATAGGTCACAGAGGCCTGGGTGCTTTGGTTGTAGTGTAGCTGGACTGGAGCTTGAGCTGAGGAAACAGACATCAGAACACCGACATATAGTAATATATTGATCTAGCTATATCCTGAAGGCTTTTTTGGAAGGCAGAGACTTATTGAACAGTTGGTCACATCAAGAACAGAAATCAATCAATAAAGCGCGCGTATGCATCTGCGTATGTGTGTCCCCCCACCTGTGTTTCCCTGACCGTTGACAACTGCGGATGGATTAGGAGGGGCCCCACTGTAGCCCTGCTGTCCGGTCACGACAGAGGCAAGGTGGGGGAGACTGTCAGTCCCAGGGGGGTATCGGTGCTGCTGCTGGTGCAGTGGGGCCCCTACAAGAGTGGGCACCGGCCCCAGGGCAGAGGGGGTCTGGGAGGAGCGGAGTGTCCCATACTGGCTGCTCCCTGGAGCCGACGGGTAGGAAACAATGGGGCTAAGAGGAGGCCCAGGGTTACTAGTCGGGATCGCAGGGATCAGGCTGGGCTGCTGAGGCAGCTGTTGGGCTTGGCCGGCTTGGTACTGCTGTCCGTAGTAGGAAGATGAGGAGTAGGGAACCTGTGACTGGAGAGGCTGAGGGTACTGGGAGTTAGTTAGGTGTCCAGGGGCCCCGTGGGCAGGGCCATAGGGCTGGGCGACCGGGACTGACCCCTGCAGGGGTGCGTTCATGGAGACTGGGGCTACGTTGGGGGGCGTAGGGTTCTGGACAGGGGGTGGCTGGTGGTAGTTGTCATAGTAGTTGGGACTGTGGTCAATGTTTGTGGTGGCTGATTTGCTTGAAGGTGGGCCCCTGTGGGGCGAGATGGGAGCGTAGCATTGCTGTGGAGGGGCAGCACCGTAATAGTCGCTTGTGTGATACACAGGAGGGTAAGACTGACCTGGACCTGGGGAGTGGAAAGGAAGTGAGAGAATGCTCAGTGCTCATGTCACATTTTATCCATGTAAAGTAATACTAGACATTCCTGAATGAAGTCATTGGCCAACACTACTAATGTTGCAATTCAATTTGAAAGTTAATGACGAGTTTGGTATCTATGATATAACACCATGTCTATATACAACCAGTAAACTAACAAAAGCGCATTTATATTCCGTTATATTCATATCGTGGACAGATGATGCGCAACCTGTCAAACACTTGTATCGTTAGGTATCCAGTTAGCTTAGCCTGCAAGCTACCGCTAACTGGCTCCTGAACGGCAAGTTGAAAATGTATTCTGCCGATCAGACAAGATTTTCTTGTTATAAAATACAAATAATTGAGCATACAACACGATATTTTCCACAGCCATGATTGAGACGTCAACTGAGTTTGGACACAACTACATCGTTTGGCATGCTAACACTAGCTAGCCAGCTGGCTTATCTCGATGGCCTGCCTCTTCTTACCATTCTGATAGAGGGGTGCAGGTGCAGCTCCACCGTTCGGCGTTGAGTTCTGGCTGTAACTGACTGGATTGTTAAGGTTTGTAAAACCCGGTGCAGACATCTCTTGCCTGGTCCTGTCGTCCGCCTTAAGACCACAAATATAGAGGGTTATGAAGACACATGAGAGATTGCCTCTGAATACAATATCCCATTAAATATTGCCAGGTGATCAGTGATGGTTTTTGCCCATGTTCTCTTAGCTAGCTGGTAAAAACGTTTGCATAAGCCAGCTCTCCGGTTAGCTAAACAGATTTACGACGATGGCGAGAATCTTCCAAGCGTAGCTGCTACTTGAGGCGATTAACTATGTGATGTTGTTTCTATGCAACTGGCAGTCCACCGGTAGCCAGCGAAACACCGCCATCTTGTTGTTTCACATGGAACTACAAATCCTGGAACACATTTGTGATAGGCCTATATATTTTTTCGACTTATTTTTTTTCCATTTATGGCAATGCAATTTAACATAAACTTGAATAATAAAAAAAACATTTTATTGAGCCACTATACGTTTCACTACCACATTTGTAATTTAGAAATCTAGGAACCTACTCTTTCCGCTTACAATCGAACGATACTCCACACCTGAATGGCCGGTGAAAGTTTTTGGCAGTGTTGTTTTGTTTACCTAACCCTTTAAGAGTGTATGCACATCAGTGTGATGTCCAGTGGTAACATGTAGGATCAGGTAAGGGTCAGTAATTTTTTAAGTCAAAAAGTATCATCTGTATTGCAATACCTAATCAAAAGCATTTGATATAAAACTATTACTTTATCATAATTTCATACTTGTTTCTGTTTTTATTATGTGGCTGCATTGGGATGTACAGAAGGGGAAATCTGCAGTGATGGCAGGCGTGTGATTCTGAATGTACCCTTTGTCAAAACTGATTGTGAAAACCCTTTAAAGCCCAGTTCTGTCACTTTTTTCCTGGAATTGGGCCTAAGCCTGAAATGAAGTTAGCATATTTTCTTTACTCATGTCTGAACAGTCTGACATTGGTTGTGCAGGTCAAAACATGACAATTTCCTTAAAGCCTACTATTATTTGTATTAGGGTAAATGTCTTGCGCCTTTTTTTTCTTCCACGTTAAAATTAAATAACCATACACTAATTCAGAGCCCGGGGGAATTTATAAAACTTCAGTTTAATGCAACTTTACATTCAATCCAATAAAGTCAGTGTTGCTGGTGTGTACACAGTAATGTTTCTGTCCACGCTCTGAAGTAGTATCCTAGCCCTTTAGGGGCCCAGTAGCATGACATTCCCATCAGTCAGATCAACATTAGGGTCCAGTTCATATCTCGCAATACCAACATCAGTCACATCAAGGGTAAGGGCTCTGTTCAAACAGACTCCTGGGGGATCCTGGGTCTTCTGTCGGTGCACTCACACTCCTCCCTGTGGATAGGCGAGGCGGAGGTGTGTTTGGCCTGACAGGTGGGGCAGCAGGCGGTGTGGCCCATCTGCCTGCATGTGGGACAGGACAGAACCAGCTGACAGCAGGCCGGGCTGGAACACAGCTGGTACTGGTCCCAGGGAGATGAGCAGTACCTGCACTCTGGACACAAAAAGCCAGAACACATGGTTAGATAGATGGCACAGGTACAGCAGAGTAAAGCAGTGTTTCTGCCGCGCTGTTCTCTGGCTCATTGTAAATAAATGATGGATCAAGCTGGAAACACACTTTCTCTGATATCAATAAAGAGGAGCCTTTCATAGTCCAGCTCTCAGGTTGTCTTGTTTGCATCGCAGACAAGCTAATAGAAAAGAGGGAAGATGGCAGGCATACATAATATGTATTCAATGAAAATGTTGAACCTAATAAAAATGGTAATTAAACAGTTATCTTTGTTGTGATTGCATCTATATACAATATAATAGCCTCTAGTCTAATCTCCTCATGTTTCCCATCCTAACCTGAGATTATGTCGCTGTTTGAGGAGATTGCGTAGCGCTCATCAAACACAAACAGTTTTCCACGGTAGAAACCTTCCGGGAATCTCTCCAGGTATTTATGGATGCCACCTTTCAGCTGGAACACGTCCTTACAAACATCCTGCACACAGGACACACAATGGCCTCATGATTATGAGCTGTCGGATCCCTGGCTTATGATTTAACAAGAGTCCTGTTCTAATATAAAACATTTACATGTAAAATACTTACTGTTCTATACTATACCTGAGCTTAATATTACAAATGGTAGAATTATTCAGTAATTTCTCATAATTATTTTATAAAGCAAACTTATGAAGTGGTGAGAATGGGTTTTGATCTTTGAGTGAATTGTTTCATGCCGTCTTACTTTGGAGCGGAGGTAGGCTGAGCCACGTTCACAGCGAATTCCCCCGGTGCAGTACATCAGAACCCTCTTGTCCCGAAACAGTTCCAGGTTCTGGTCCACATAGTCGGGGAAGTAGCTGAACTTACGGATGTTTGGGGCCAAACACCGGCTGAACTGTCCCTGGAAAAAAAAGAAAAGAGAGCGTTTAATTAAAACAATATTCACTCTCTTTTGTTTTAACTGACTTTTTTTATTTAATTTTGTGTGAGTTTATTCTATTACTTTCTTCTAGTTTTACAATTAACCTTGAGATCAATAAAGTAAAGTCTATTCCATCCCATAGTTAATTATATAATTATATGAGTATAAATATAACAATAAAAACGAATAACACGTGAAATATGTAAAATGTCACAACTTACAACACGATACAACATGACTTAAAGTGTTTTAAAGAGCTCCCTGTCATATGGCTTACTATTTTACTCTCGTAGAAGTTGCGACAGTCCAGCAGTATGGTGTCTGTGGGGGAGTCGTCTTTAGACAGCAGAGCCTCCACTTCTCTGTGAAAGTCTTCCGGTTCCAAGTGGATACCTAGGCACCAAAACACACCCAGACTTTACAATCGGTTCCCGATTGGTCTTGGGTAATATTTAAAGGTAAACAATGCTGGTAATAAATGAAGACAGCAAAGACATGTGACATGACAGGTGACATGAATGTGTGTGTTTGTTTATGTGAGCGTGTAAATACATGCTATACTGTTGATGTTCTTTAAATGTACAATACTAATTAAAGTAATACATTTTGATACACTGTGAATCCTATTTTTGAGCTATCAGCAAGCTATTTGAAATTGAGTTGGTCTTGGGTAATAATACATTGATAGAGCAATTATTTTGTGACTTGACTCATCGGTGTGTTTGAGTTTGTGTGTTAAACCCTACTGTTGTTCTTTCATGTAAAACCTGTATCTCAAACACCCAGGTTGTCAGTCCGGTACCTGCTTGTGTATAGGACAGGATGTTAGGGTCTTTCCCCATGGGGACGATTTCCTTATGAACCCCGACCCTCAGGTCAGAAAAACACTCTGCTCCGCCATCGCTACTCTGAACACACACAAACACACACACATCTTCTAAATAATATAACATACTGACGTTTGAACTAATAGTTGCACAGTATCTTCACCATAGACATCAATAAATAACATATTACACATAAACGTTATCCTTTAACAAAGAATAAAGTTTAGCATATTTATGCTTCTCTAAGTTCATTAGGTGCAGTGGGGGAGAGGGCAGCACAGAAGCAACAATTTGAAATAGGACTGGTCTGAACAAGGACTGTCATGTACAGTAAATATAGTGGGACTGGACTTTACTTTAAAATCCTCATGCTCTAGTGCTCTGAAGATGGGGTGGGATCTCACTGCTGTGATGTACAGGTCTGTCGCCACCTTGGTCCCAGCAACCATTCCATTGATTCCCTCTGTTGCCACCCGCACCTACAGAAGTGATGGGATAAATGCAGTCCAGGTAGCATAACAGCAAAACAATGCAATTAGTTCAGACAAACCTTGTGATATTAGAAAACATGTTTTGGTACATACATGTATGTATGCATGTCTGGTAGGAAGCTGCAGTAGTGTGTTATAACTCTTTACCCATATCAGAATCAGAAGGTATACATGTGTTATTCTTTTATTTATTTATTATTTTAATTATTTATACAGGAGTAACCGACTGAGACCAGGTCTTTTTTTCCAGCAGAACCCCCCGCCCCACTCTGCCACTACAGTTTTCAGTAAGAAACCGTAATTACCTTGCCAGTCAGGTGTAATTTTTCACACAGAGCTTTCTGCCAGGCACAGATGCTGTGGGTGTCTGTCACCTGACTATAGTGGTAATACAGCAGCACCTGGCCGGGACCACTGATACATAAGACACACATATTACAAAACATTACCATTAAAGACATTCATATATCTTCTATAACAATGTAAGGACTGATACAACCCTCATCCCATTATTGTCACACTCACACAGTGAGAAGCAATACGACTCTTAGTCTTAATAAGAAGCTACTAGAAAATATTTGTATTTTTTTACCTTTGCAGCAGGTCATCAGTGATATGACTGGTGTCAGGAATCCACAACGTGACGTCCACTGGTTCCTCCACAACGGTTTGTGCTTTGAACAGAGCTTCTTCACTCTCCGATAGCAGCTGATTAAACGTAGTCTTTGTCTGCTGTTTAAGCTCAGACTCGTGAGCCGCGGCAACGTGTCTGTGGATGAAGGAGGACTCAGCATATGTTTGGCCACAGCAGGACCAAGCTGATGGCCTGCCTGCTTCATCTTGACATGCATCCCTCTTCGATGCTACAAATGTGGCAAATGCCTGCAATACCAAAAACGGTGGAGTTTTTGAACGGATTAGTTATAATAGATAAGCTATTCATTCGATCATAGAGATAATCTCTGATGTAAACTATCTTTACTTAAGTAGGCCTTCTATTATGGTAACATCTGATACTCACCCTTCTCCTGCAGTACGTGTAATACTTTCTCAGAGTTGCGGAAAGCGCAGGGCGCTCGTCTTTTAACTCATTGGACGATGTGAGGTTGTCAATGTCAAAGTTTATAAAAGGTATATCGTCTGCCATTATAACTAGCTAATTCGCAAGAGCGATAAACATAAAATTGTAATGTTATTGCATCTTATAAGCACGAGATTGATACGAATTCACGGAACGGAAGAAGAACAGGGTAGGTAGCAAGCGACTTCGGAAGACAAATAAAGCACACAATTAAGGTTTCCGGTTGACCCACCGGATGTGTTTAACTTGAATCTGACCGCTATTATTTTTTTCAGTGCGGTTATTTAGAAGATTCTAGACCTGTAAACTCATACTTTTTATTTGTTGAATAATTTGAGTGTACTTTTAAAGAAGTGCCACATCCTTATTCATCAAACGTTGCTATCAGAATGTCCAGAAGACGGCATAGCGACGAGAACGATGGTAAGCAGCACGTTTAAATGTAGTGGGTGTTTTTTATGCTAGCAGCTAAGGTTAGCTTACTTGCTAAAGCAGTAGCTGTACCAGCAAAATGCTATGCCGCACCAGACACATTGACGCGCACAGGCTTCTAAATGCATACGGGGTTCCCAAAAAGTTGCTTGCATGTATATGACATTATGAGTAACTAATGCATTATCAAAAAATTTAATTTATTCACGCATGGTCTGATAATTTCACATGAATTCAAGTAGCATTGGCAATCACAACTAACACGCCAGAACGCCCACAGCCCAGCATTAGTTAGCCTTTACTGGAAGTGTTCTAGGTGATTGTTCCTAATTGTTTAACGTTAAACGATTATAACATTATTGCTTACTGGCCAGCTAGTAAATAATGCCTGGACTGAAGAGTTGAGTGTGTGTTTTTTTCCTGCTCCTCAAATAGTAGCATCCTGCTGATTCAATGTGAATTGAACCACACGGATAATCATTATGTCATATAATGATCTTTCTTTAGGTGGCCAGGCGCATAAAAGGAGGAGAACCTCGGAGCCCATAGAGATCGAGGACCGCTTGGAGTCGCTGATATGTCGAGTGGGAGAAAAGGTAAACATGGGTCTTTGCAGTAAGTGTGGGTATCTTTACTGCATCACACCCGTGGACTTAAAGTACTTTGGTTTAGGTTGTCAAGATGTCAAATTCAGATTGTTTGTTTGGTTCCAGAGTACGTCTTCCCTAGAGAGCAACTTGGAAGGCCTGGCGGGAGTCTTGGAGGCCGACCTTCCCAACTACAAAAGCAAAATACTGCGCATTCTTTGTGCTGTGTAAGTATGCAGATTTGTTCTTGTGTTCTTTTGTTTTGTTTCTTAAAATGTTGGTTGAGTGCATTTTAATACAAAATCGCCTTTGCTGTTTGTGCAAAGCATGACATTATTAAACAATCTCAAATGGTGGGGGGTTGATGTGAAATGAATGTAACCTTAACTACCTCCCATCACAGTGCCCGTCTCCTCCCTGAGAAGCTGACAGTGTACACCACCCTGGTCGGCCTTCTCAATGCCAGGAACTACAACTTCGGAGGGGAGTTTGTGGAGGCCATGATCAGACAACTCAAGGAAACCTTAAAGAACAATCTTTACGATGAGGCCGTTTACTTGGTATGCCGCGTCTAGAAAACCCTGTTTTCCTGTTAAGGCGTTAGTTTATAAAGTGCATCTCATATTGTTTCCTTATCCAGCACCAGGGTTCAAACGTACTGTTTTTCCACCAGGTGCGTTTCCTGTCTGACTTGGTGAACTGTCATGTAATCGCCGCTCCCTCCATGGTTGCCATGTTTGAGAACTTTGTTAGCGTCACTCAGGAAGAAGACGTTCCACAGGTAAAATATTAATCTTTCCATTGCTTTGGGTTTGAATTTACATAGTAACCACCATCAACCTGGCCAAGCGTTATCTTCCAGCTTGACAACGTGTGTTGTTGTGCCGGTGTGCTTGGACTGGTTTGTGTACGTGGTGCTGCCCTGTCTGAGGGTTTAATGGTCCATATTTTGTTGCTGTTGCTGTGCAGGTGCGTTCGGACTGGTTTGTGTATGTGGTGCTGTCCTGTCTGCCCTGGGTGGGGAAGGAGCTGTACGAGAAAAAGGATGTGGAGGTGGATCGCATGCTCAACCAGATTGAAGGATACCTCAAGTCAGTTCCTACTCCCTCCTTCTGCTGGTTTCTTTCCTTTACTATTTTCTTTACTGCCGTTCCTACTCTCTCTTCTGCTAGACTGAAACACTCTCTCTGTCCTTTACTCATTTCTTACTCCATCGCTCCAGGTCTTGCCTGTCATCTGTTCTGTCTTTCCATTATCTTCTATTCCTAACACAGCTGCTAGGCTCTGGATAGAGGGCTGACGGAGGGTCTTGTGTTGTGTTTCAGGAGGAGGATGAAGACACATGTCTCCATGCTGCAGGTGTGGACCGCCGACAAACCACACCCACAGGAAGAGGTGAGGAGGACATGTCCTCGGAGCTCAAACTTGTCAATCAAAAGAAAACCACGTCTATGAACCCCTATTTTATATCTCAATAGATTTCTTCTTCTTCACAAGAGATTAATTTGTCCTGCTGCTCAGTGTCTGTGAGAGTAGAGGGTAGATTTCACATTGCTTTCGGTTTGGAAAAAGGATCTATAAACATCTGTTCATTTCTAAATGAGCTTTTAGTCGATACGAGTGCATTAGTGACCTTCATATCAACCTCCCTTTTATGCTGTGACTTATGCTGGGGAGAAACATAGAGAATATAGTGAATATTAAGCTGTCTTTTCCCAGTGGACTGCCTGTTGGCCCAGATCCATTATAATAATATTAATCTTTACTATGAAGCTTCTCTCTGTTTCTCTCTCCTCCCCTTCAGTGGCTGCACTGCATGTTTACCCAAATCCATTCTAATAACATTTATTCTGTATTCTTCTGTTATGTTATAAACCCTAGCTAAAAGCTTATCTCTCTGTTTGTCCCTCCTCCCCTCCAGTACCTGGACTGCCTGTTTGCCCAGATCCATTATAATAACATTTATTCTGTATTCTTCTATAATGTTATAAACCCTAGCTATAAATCGTATCTCTGTTTGTTCCTCCTCCCCTCCAGTACCTGGACTGCCTGTTTGCCCAGATCCAGAAGCTGAAGAAGGATCGCTGGCAGGAGCGTCACATCCTGCGGCCCTACATTGCCTTTGACAGCGTGTTGTGTGAGGCCCTGCAGCACAACCTGCCCCCCTTCACCCCGCCGGGGCACATGCCCGACACCCAGTACCCCGTGCCCCATGTCGTCTTCCGCATGTTCGACTACACCGACGCCCCCGAGGTACCGCACACCGCCGACCTCCGACCTCACCAGTAGGAGCTGTTCCCCTGTGTGGCCTGTAGGGGGTGTGTGACCCTCTCCTCTGCTCTCCACAGGGGCCCGTGATGCCGGGCAGCCACTCCGTAGAGAGGTTCGTCATCGAGGAGAACCTGCACTGCATCATCAAGTCCCACTGGAGGGAGAGGAAAACCTGGTGTGTGTGTGTGTGTGTGTGTGTGTGTGTGTGTTTTTTTTGTGTGTGTCTGTCTCGTGTCTTTATCTATGGGTCTTTGTCTGTGTTTGTGTCTTTGCATGACCATGCATATCAGTCTGGTTGTTCCAGTGTATGGTAATACTCCCATTGTCGGTGAGCTAGTATCTCATGTGTTTGTCCTCTGTCTCTCCTCAGTGCTGCTCAGTTACTCAGCTATCCAGGGAAGAACAAGATTCCTCTCAACTACCACATCGTCGAGGTAGGCATCAGTAGACTGTCTCCTGATAGCAGACTGTGTTCAGTAGCAAACTGTGTTCTAGTAGCAGACGGTCTCCTAGTAGCAGACTGTCTCCTAGTAGCAGACTGTCTCCTAGTAGCAGACTGTGTTCTAGTAGCAGACTTTCTCCTAGTAGCAGACTGTCTCCTAGTAGCAGACTGTGTTCTAGTAGCAGACTGTCTCCTAGTAGCAGACTGTCTCCTAATAGCAGACTGTCTCCTAATAGCAGACTGTGTTCTAATAACAGACTGTCTCCTAATAGCAGACTGTGTTCCAGTAGCAGCCCGTGACATGTTTATGTAGTAAAGGCTCTTTTCCTGTGTCCTGTGCGTTGTCCAGGTGATCTTCGGGGAGCTGTTCCAGCTGCCATGTCCGCCCCACATTGACGTCATGTACACCACCCTGCTCATTGAGCTGTGCAAGCTGCAGCCTGGCTCCCTGCCTCAAGTCGTATCCTTCACACACTCTGCCAAACCGCCTTCTCCCCATCCGCACAATACGCTGAAAGTATGGGTCAAACTATTCCTAGCATCGTGGTGGTGCTGTTCTGGGGCTTGCTGTCTGATTTGGATTGGAGTTTATTTAACAGGTCGTTTGTTTGTTTTGAATTGTTTAACTGCCGTTATTCCATCGTAGGGGTGTTCCCTTAACAGCTGCTCTACCAGCTGGCCCAAGCCACAGAGATGATGTACATGAGGCTGGACACCATGAACACTACCTGCATAGACCGGTACAGTGGAAACCTGCTCCTCCCTCTGTCTGTACTGCTGATGGCCTGACGCTCCCTTCAGATAGTCTCTGCTCATATTTCACTAGGGTGTAATGATGTTGCTAGGGGGTAACGATGTTGCTAGGGTGTAATGATGTTGCTAGGGTGTAATGATGTTGCTAGGGTGTAATGATGTTGCTAGGGTGTAATGATGTTGCTAGGGTGTAATGATGTTTCTAGGGTGTAACGATGTTGCTAGGGGGTAACGATGTTGCTAGGAGGGTAATGATGTTTATAGGGGGTAATGATGTTGCTAGGGTGTAAAGATGTTGCTAGGGGGTAACGATGTTGCTAGGGGGTAACGATGTTGCTAGGGTGTAATGATGTTGCTAGGGGGTAATGATTGTTCTTCCCCTCGTTTTTCTTTTTCAGGCTCATGAACTGGTTCTCTCATCATTTAAGTAACTTCCAGTTCCGATGGAGCTGGGACGACTGGTAAACATAACACACATTTCCAAAAAGATAATTTGGGTGGAAAAATGTCTGAAATGTTGTATTTTTCTACCTTCTTATGCCGTGTTTGTTTTATTGTCTGTAGGTCCGACTGTTTGACAGTGGAGCCAGATAAACCCAAGCCCAAGTTTGTCAAAGAGGTGTTGGAGAAATGCATGAGGTATTTTCTCTGTCTGTCACACTGAAGTCCACTGACTGTGATATTAAAACACCACCCTGTGTCTCTAGCAACCCCCTCAGGCCAACCTGTGTAGTGCAGTGTTTCTAAACTGTACAAATTATTATTTTTATAAGTAACCAAATCGTCCTATCACGTGCCTCCCCTGTGCCCCAGGCTGTCCTATCACCAGAGGATAGTGGACATAGTCCCTCCCACCTTTGCAGCCCTCATCCCGGCCGAGCCCACCTTCTTCTTCAAATACGGAGACGAGACCAACCGTAAGAGCAGCCACTCGTACACTCTCCTTCCTCTCCTCGTCATAGAAATACGTTTGTTTCGGTGAAAGTCCCAACTTAATGTGCAGGATTTAGTCATGAAGTCTTATTGCAATCCCAGTGAAGGCTTTGAGTTGATTTCTGTTTCTCTCTCCATCTCTTTGTTTAGCCACGTTGCCGGGATACGCCGTAGCCATCACCATGAGCAACGCCATCAAGAACCGGGCGTCCAATGAGGAGATCCTGACCATCCTGAAGGATGTGCCTAACCCTAACCAGGAAGACGATGACGGTCAGTGGCCTTTTGACCTTTGAACTGGCCCCTTGTCTACGTGGAGTAGGGTAATGAGCCTTACTAACCTCCACGTCTGTGTGTCTGTGGTTTCAGACGAGGGGGAGACCTTTAACCCTCTGAAGATAGAGGTCTTTCTGGAGACTCTGCTCCATCTGGCTGCCAAGTCATTTAGCCACTCCTTCAGCGCCCTGGCCAAGTGAGTGTGTGTTTCTGCCTCGGTGCCAGGCCTCCCAGGGTCACACCAAAGGTTCTAAACGTGTGTGTGTGTGTGTGTGTGTGTCAGGTTTCATGAGATCCTGAAGGCCCTGACAGACTGTGATGAAGGGAAGCTGCACATCCTCAGGGTCATTTATGAAGTGTGGCACAAACACCCTCAGGTGAGACTAGACCTGTGGCTAAAACACACTCAGGTGAGACTACACCCAGGTGAGACTAGACCTGTGGCTAAAACACACTCAGGTGAGACTAGACCTGTGGCTAAAACACACTCAGGTGAGACTACACCCAGGTGAGACTAGACCTGTGGCTAAAACACACTCAGGTGAGACTGTGAGTGAGGAGATTATCGCAGCAGATGGTTTAAGGGAAGAAAACAGTGTGTAATTAACGTGAGTGTGTCTCTGTGTGTGTTTAATGACTGGGATGTCATGTTTGTGTAGATGATCACGGTGCTGGTGGACAAGATGGTACGGACCCAGATAGTGGACTGTGCTGCTGTGGCCAACTGGCTCTTCTCCCAGGCTATGGCCCCAGAGTTCACCAGGTACCCCCCCCCCCCCCCACACACACACACACACACACACACACACACACACACACCAACCTGTATACATGGGTATGGATACCCTACAAGCTCACACACACACACACAACTCTGTACATGGTTATGGAAACCCTACAATTACACGCACACACACACGGTTATGGAAATATTTCAGTCAGTTACACATCGTGTGAGATTCCATAGACCAATAATAGATTTGTTCCATTTGAAGCTGGTACATCATTGTCTCCCCCGTCATGTCCGTCACCTGTAGGTTCTACGTGTGGGAGATCCTCCACTCCACCATCAGGAAGATGAACAAACACGTCCAGAAGATTCAGAAGGAGCTGGAGGAGGCCAAGGACAAGCTGGAGAAACAGCAGCACAAGAAGGTGGGTTTGGTCTACCCCAACCAGCAGCACCAAATTGCTGTCTGTCTCTCTCTCTGTCTGTCTGTCGGTCTCAAATCACCTGCTCTGTGGCAGTGTTCATCTGTCTGTCGGAACCAGCAGCACCAAATTAACTGCTCTGAGGTTCTGTCTGTCTCAGTGACAATGCTTCAACTCTTATCTGTGTGTTTGTTTCTGTGTGTGTGTGTGTGTGTGTGTGTGTGTGTGTGTGTGTGTGTGTGTGTGTGTGTGTGTGTGTGTGTGTTTTCAGAAGGACAGCGGCGATGAAGAGGACATGGAGAAGAACAGTGAGGATGAAGAGGTTCAGCTGGAGGAGCAGATTGACCGGCTCCAGGAGAAAGTGGAGTCCGCTCAGAGCGAGCAGAAGAACCTCTTCCTGGTCATCTTCCAGGTGTGAGACACACACACACACACACACACCATCACCTCAAAACTACAACAGAAGGGGGAGACTATTTTTGAAGATGTAACTGAATGACCCGTTCATATTTACGTGTTGTACCGCTGTCAGTTAACAAGATCAAATAAGATGGCAGCCGTAATCTTGATCCTGTTGACGTTTTTACTCTACATCCTGTTGACGTTTTACTTCCTGTTTTAGCGTTTCATCATGATGCTGACGGAGCACCTGGTTCGCTGTGAGACTACCAGCTCTGACATCAACACGTCCTGGTACAAGAACTGTATCGAGAGACTGCAGCAGATCTTCCTCATAGTAAGTTGCCCCCTCTTCCTCACGCCGGCCTATTACTGTAGTCTATTGTGGTGCACTGGTAAAATCCCATGGTTTACCACAGAGGACAGAGCACCCTTAAACCAGGGAAGGGCTCCTGGTTAGAGCAGCTTAAGACTTACTGATGAACAGAGACACATATAATCACCCTCCGTAACCTGGCTGAGGGTTAGGATGATGACGATGACAATGGATTGTGTGTCTTAACAGTTGATTCCTGACACTCTCTCTCTCTGTCCTGCAGCACCATGTGACTATCCAGCAGTACATGGGGACCCTGGAGAACCTGCTGTTTACGGCTGAGCTGGACCCTCACATTCTGGCTGTGTATCAGAAGTTCTGTGCCCTGCAGCTCTGAGTCCCCACAGACACAGCAAAAACAAACACACACAAACAAGCCCGTACATATGAAAGCTGTAGTGGACTAGCTAATACATGCACACACACACACACACACACACACACACACACACACACACACACACACACCTAACGACATCAAGTCGTCAAGAATTTCCTCATCAGACATGATATACTTTGACTGTTTGCACGACTGTCTCTCATGGGATTAACTATAGGACATCAGTGCTTGTTTTCGGAAGTAGTCATCTTTGCCAGTTTTTTCTGTGTAGTAATGATTTTTTAGTTTTCTTGTTTCATTTTGTTCGTTTTTACCATGTTTTGCATGTGGTCCTTTCAAAGTGGGTATTTTTTTAAAATTGCACCTGATTGAAAACAAAACCAGAGAAGACAAGAAGTACAGTTTCCGGTTTATTGCTTTGCCCCGCTGTGAATGCAGAATGCTCCACATTTTTTATATGTATTTTATGTGAACTTGGGAAATGATTAAACTCTAAAGAGTGGTCTCTGTCTGCATCATCTGTGTTCGGACTTCCGTTACACTTTGAAACGAACGAAACAAACACTCGCACAACAAACTTTGTTGTTTGGAAACGCACTTTCTTCAAGATGATCACACCCCATTGTTTGTGTGGCCACTGTGGGTCTGTGTGGTCAGTTACCTCAGCATGTTGGCTTTGAAAAGAACACACTCACACGGTAGTTATGACAGAAACCATGATGTGTTCCCTCTGTAGTGTGACCCTGACCCCAGGTGACCCTGTCTGCCTGTTACTTGGCTTGGGTGTCCGCTCTGTCTCGATCTTAACTGAAGGTGGGCTTGAGGTCATCATTGTAGAGCCGTTGACGGTACACCTCGGGGTTCAGGATGGTAAGCGCTGGTCTGTTGACACCCATTCAAACACACAGCGCTTAACACCACTTTGGTTGCCTTCCACCAACACCTTCCCTACACGCTGGTGTGTAGCCCTATATCTCTCCACTACACTATCATTAACAGTGATAGGATCGGTTTGATCCTGAACTGCAAAACCAGAGTTGATTAGGAGGACTAGCTAATGGTGTACCAAGACCAAGCCTTTATTGGGCCCTAAGCAGAATTTGATTTGGAGGCCCCCCACCGCCTGTTGTCAATGATTGAAAAGTCAAGCTCTCTTGGGGGCCCTATAAGCAGGCACTTAGTTTTCTTATGCCCCAAGCTGGCTCTGACAGAGGGTATCATTTATAGTGATATAGTGAGGATGGATTTGATTCTAAAGTGAAGAACCACCTGGAGTTTATTTCTTCTTCTAGCAGAGAGTTGATTAGGAGGACTAGCTGATGGTAAGGATTCTTTGCTTTCTGCTAAAATAGGGCAGCGCACGTCGATAGACATGTTTCCGTAGAATGCCAGTTAGCCAGAAAAGGCCATTTCACAGACCTCCAGTCCCCAGCTAGGGGCTACCAAACCACAGGGCTGGCTTCTGGTGTTACCAAAGGAGATGGATAGACATGGAAGTTTATTTATTTGGAATATAGTCATTACAAATGGTCTGCGTTCATGATTTGAGCTTTTTATGTGGCATTGACTTGTACAAGGATAGCATGTGTCACTAATGCTGTCTCCAGAAAGCACTTTAGAATAAATCAGTTATGCTAGGATCACTTAGTTCATTTATTAAAACTTGCTTATAAAATCATATTTACAACAATAGTAGCAAATACATAACATACCACTGATCAATCTCACATGTGTAACGTTATGAGCAGAAGTTTGGTCTTTATCGTGACATTGTCACATATATTTCTGCAGTACAAGAAAAACTTGTTTCTTTGGAAAATACCCTTTACGAGATTGAAGAGTTAAAAATTCAAGAGCTACTGTATTCTAATCTAACCAGTCCTCAATCTCGTTTTAATGTGCCATAGTATTTTTATACAGTGATCCACAAGGACCGTTTGCTAGTTTTTACTTTAACAGTGCACTTGTAGGTTTATGTGCATATTGCTTTTGTCATTAGTTAATACAATATGCACATGGGGCAGTAAGAGCAAACATGGAGGTAAATTATTATTATTATGAAAAAGCAACTCACTTCATAGCCTACTTGTCAGTTTGAGATTACATTCCTTGGCTTTTAAGCTAAGGTTCATAAGCGGCAGCTGTTTAGTTAATATATCATGTTTTAGTTGTATATCTAAAGACGCTAAAACCACGACCTACTTGATACCCAGTTAATAACAACTGTGGCTAGCTACTTGGAACTCCTGGCTCAAACAGCTATGTAATTTACTTCACGCTCCAATAACTTCAAAACCACATTAGTATGGGACATAATTTGACAAATAATGTGGTATGAAAAATATTACATATACATATATTTATATATATATATGTATACATATATTTATATATATATATATATATATATATATATATATATATATATACACATGAAGATTTAAATGCTTCATGAGGTAACTATTTTCTGTGCATATTCTAAGCTGATCAAGTACCATTAATATTATTATTATTACCTTTCAAGGACATCTTCAGTGGTCACCGCTGAGTAACGCACAAACTTAATGTAAACATATAAACTATTATTATTTTAAAGGCCACCACACGTGACCCCTGGTTAGCTTGGTACCATAGTGTTTACCTGTATACTGCATTCCCATATATATATACACATAAATATATACAGTATATATACCATATAACGGTAGGGTCATGTATCCTCGTAAAGCTGGGGTCATTATGTTATTAGGGAACCCCTGGCAATGAACTGGTTCATTGGTTGTTTATTTCAGTGTTGTGGTTTGCGTGTGTCTGTCTTTGTAATCACTTGTTTTACTCTGTGCTGCTGCCTATCTTGGTCAGGACACCCATGCAAAAGAGATTATTAATCTCAATGGGATCTTTCCTTGTTAAATAAAGGTTAAATAAAATAAAAAAAAACCTGCTCTTTCTTTCTGTTTCTCGCCTTTACTCCTCTCAGATCTTTCCCTCACTTTTATTCCCCCTTTCTTTTCTTTCCCTGTCCTCTCTCTTCTTTGGTCTATCAAAACATACATGTTCATGACCTTCCTCCTATCCTGATAAAGACCTCTTCATCAGCCAGTCAGTAACTTTGTCTTCACACAGCAGGATTATCCAGCATGTTGGACACACTGCTGTCTCCATGGTTCTGCTCCTGGAGGACAGTAGCGGCCTCAGACTCCAGTCTCTTCACCTGATTCTCAACCTCCGGTCTCTTTTCCGGAGGCCCCTGATTCTCAGCCTCCAGTCTGTTTTCTGAAGGCCCCTGATTCTCAGCCTCCAGTCTCTTTTCTAGAGGCCCCTGATTCTCAGCCTCCAGTCTGTTTTCTGAAGGCCCCTGATTCTCAGCCTCCAGTCTGTTTTCTGAAGGCCCCTGATTCTCAGCCTCCAGTCTATTTTCTAGAGGCCCCTGGTTCTCAGCCTCCAGTCTCTTTTCTAGAGGCCCCTGGTTCTCAGCCTCCATTCTTTTTTGTAGAGGCCCCTGATTCTCAGCCTCCAGTCTCTTTTCTAGAGGCCCCTGGTTCTCAGCCTCCAGTCTCTTTTCTAGAGGCCCCTGGTTCTCAGCCTCCATTCTTTTTTGTAGAGGCCCCTGATTCTCAGCCTCCAGTCTCTTTTCTAGAGGCCCCTGATTCTCAGCCTCCAGTCTTTTTTCTGGGGGCCCCTGGTTGTCATCCTCCAGCCTCTTTCCTGGGGGCCCCTGATTTTCCGCTTCCAGCCGTCTATATCTGGTGTTGAAGAAGAGGATGAAGACGCTGGAGAAGAGAGTCCACAGGCCAGCCATCACCAGGACCGACACTGTGGAGAAGACACACACACACAGAGTAAATAATGTTATGGAGAGAAAACACACACACACAAACTATAAATAACATTTAATTTCATTCCTGATGATAGACCTTTTTCCTACAAAGCGCTCTACAGAGTATGGAAGTCAAGGCCTTTACACTGCTGGCACAGCAGACTGAGGTACAGCACATTGCAGGGTGATGATCGAAGCACACCCACCTTTACAGAGTGACAGATGGAGAGATAGTTCTAAATGTACGATTCAATGTATGGCCAAAGCATACCTAGTTTTACAGAGTGACAGATGGAGAAAGAGTGTGAAAGTGTATATTAGTCCTAAGTGTATAATTCATTTCTAGCTTTAGGTTTACGGCGAAATAATCAATTATCCAGTGTTCTTTGTTATGTTATAGTTGTTGTGTTACATGTTTCTGTCTCTGTACATGGGTTAGGACAGTGTGTTTATGTGTTTGGTTAACAGCTGACTTTGAAGGGGCTTTGTGTCAAGTAAGCACACCTGACCACAGGATTTCCTAATGAAAGAATATGGAAGTGAAAGAACCAGGCCTTTGGATATGAGGTCATCACTGAGGGCCTTTCACATCCTGAAACTGTAGTAAGAGAAAAGACTATGTTGGATGAATAACTCCATCGGTTCAGTTTGCAGACTTACAGAATATGAGGGTGAGGGGGTGACTGGAATGTTTTGGAAATGTCTGAATTTAATGTTATCTGTCGGAATTTTTATGTTTTTTCTGCTGCAGTTCTCTTGGCCAGGTCTCCCTTTCAAAAAAAATTTGTTTTAATCTCATCATGACTACATGGTTTAATAAAGGTTAAATAAAAAATAAAGTACCACACCTCTCCAGGAGAGGGCAGCATCGCCCCCAGTAGAACAGGTGGAGTAGGGAGAGTCAGCCAGCTGGACGGTCAATCCCTGGAGGACCACCATGTAGATGACTGACTGCACCTGCCTGCAACACAGGAAACAGGAAACTCACTTCCCCCATTTTTCCACATCACTTTGACGGGAGACAGAGTCACATGCTGTGGTTAGGGTTAGAGGACGACGCATGCTGATGAAGAGGAAGGTTACCCTGAGATGAAGACCAGACCAGCCGACGTGGCTTCCCCGACGGGGTAGGAGCACTCCACAGAAAGCTCCATGGCAATGGGGTAGATGGAGAAGCCGAAGAAGCCGAAGAGAGAGCACATGGCTGCGACCGCTACTTCCTGCTCCCTCATCTGAGACACCTGGAGGAACACTGGGAGATGTAGTCTTTGTCTACTGAACCTGTTATAGTGTAACACCTAATCCTGATGAATGCAGGAAGAAGCCTGTATAGTGTAAGTTTTTAGGGGACATCAGCAGACTGACATTGTGTGTGTGTGTGTGTGTGTATGTGTATATTGTGGGTGTGGGTGTAGTATGTGTGTGAACAGTGTTTCTCTGTGTGTAGTATATGTGTGGAGAGAGTTTCTCTGAATGTGTATACTGTGTGTGTATGTGTGTGTGTGTGTGTGTGTGTGTGTGTGTGTGTGTGTGCGCGTGTGTGTGTGTGTGTTGTCTCACCACGGCAAAGGCGATGCAGGCCAGAGCGGTGAAGCTCATGTTGATCTTGGTGGCCTCTATGAACTTCTTGGTCTTGTCCACATAGACACCCAGCAAGGCAGCACCCACCACCCCAAACAAAATGAACAGCGCGCCACACCATCCTGAGAAGTCCTGTTACACACCCACACACCAAGACACATTAGTATTAACACGATCAATAATGGAAATATTATTAATCATAGTCAATTATTTCATATTTATCATGTTTAGTAAAACATTTAATAACTAGTACTTTACTAGTCATTTAGTGTGTATTTAGGACAGTGTGTTTTAGGCCTTACATTAGTGTATCCCCGCACACACAGGATCTGCTCCAGCAGAGTGGAGAAACAGGTGAAAACAGCAACCCCCGAGCCAAAACAAACCAGCAGGATCATGTAGGCTTTGTTCCTCATCAACTGCACACACACACACACACACACACACACCGCCCAAAGGTTAGCAGAGGTATCCTATTGGCACCGTTCCTAAACCACAGACAGTAGATTTTACCAGATGAGTGGGTCTGGATGGCAGGTCTGAGCGGAGTAGTGGCCAGAGTCCAGAGTTACCGTTATTAGTTAATCTGTAGTTTACTTGGTGTCATAAGGTGTGTGTACATTATGTATGTAGGTATTTGTGTGTGTACACTCTGTGTGTTTGTCTGTGATGTGTGTGTGTGTGTGTGTGTGTGTGTGTGTGTGTGTGTACTATGTGTGTATGTATGTGTGTGTGTCCCACCTGTTTGATTCCCTGGAAGAAGGGCTCTGAGTTAGAGGTCTCAGCGCTGGCTGAGGGGGCGGTCGGAGGAATGCTGCTACGGATACCCACGGTTGCTAGGAGACAGGCAAGGACTGCTGGTATGGTGTACACAAGCATCTGGATGAGGAGACAGACAGACAGACAGACATCCAGTCATACACACATCCAGTCAGTCAGTCAGTCAGACATTAAGTAAGTCAGTCAGACAAACAGTCAGTCAGACAATCAGACAGACAATTGCCACAACAATCAAAAACTGTAACAGGACTATCCAGAAAATATGTCTCTCTTTGACTGTGTTGACCTTTGTCAGTGTGGTTCTGGTATGATGTTAAAAGAGAGACAGGATTGAAGAAGAAGAAGAGGCCTCACCAGCAGAGGAAGGTTGTTGTTCCTCCCCACTACGAGAGGAGACAGGATGTTGGCGAACAGCAGACCCAGAGGATTGGCTGGGGAGGAAGGACAGGAGAGAGACAGGAGGATGAGTCTGAACCCTGTTTCATATGGGAAACCACTGAATGGCCCCAGAAAAGAGTAGGATGAGCTAAGCCGGGCCCTCAGCACTATGGGGATAGAATAAAGCCGTATATCTAGAACAAAATATCTTAAACACTCACACTACGTTAGCTAGGGCTTCAAACTACACCCACGTTGTGGTGTTTTATATGATACATTATTATTGGATTTACGTCTTTGGGTGTCAAATAAGTGCTATATAAATAAAATGAATTATTATCATTGTTATTGTGCGATATGACTGACACATGGAGGCGATCATGTTGGCGGTGGCCCTCTGGTGCTCAGGGAACCAGAGAGCAGCCAGTTTGGTGGGGGAGAAGATGATCAGGGTCTGGGCCAGGGCGCACAGCGTCTGCCCCGTCATCACCACAGGGTAGTACACGCTCGCGTCCAGGCTCCGCTGCACCCCCACAAAACGCAGCCCCGCCCCCAGCATGTTGAGCCAGGAGCCCAGGATGAGCTGGAGGACAGGAGGGGAAAGCAGCCAAACCAAGGGGGGGGGGGGAGAGAGAAATCAGCCGAACCAGGGGGAGAAGAGAGGGGGGAGGAGAGGGGATACAACACCCAAACCAGGGGGGAGGAGAGGGGACAAGAAAGCAATGTTCAGTTACAATGAAGTGGATTCACTAAGCTTTCATCTGTGCAGTTTTCTATTTTTCAGGTTGATAAAAGGTAAAAAGAAGAAATCCATGCAGGCACAAACTGTTTTATATAATTGTATTTCTATCCCAGGTCGTTTTTAGATTACTTTAGATTATTAGATTAAAAAGATACCAAGCTGCTGGTCTTTCCTTTGTCTACATATCACATTACCCCCAATCCCCTTCTCCTTTGTGTTTGTCCTAGTTTCACTTCCCTGACTCATGCCACAATGTAAAAGGTACTGTGGTCTGTAAGACAATACGAAGACAAATGAATGAATCCATTCATAAATGTACTGTTGTCGAATTCTAAAACAATAGGAAGTCATAATGAATGAATTAAGAAATGTGCTGTGGTCAATCTCTAAAACAATATCGTTTTTACGAAATGTACGTTTTCTCCAAAAACGTTCTTCCTCAGTTGTGACATACTTCCCTCAGAGCAACATATCAAGTGTTCCTTTCTTCTACCTACACTGGACTAACTAGAGTTGATGACACTGCAAGCTAACAAAGGCTGTGATACACAGTATATGAACACCTATATCATACTTTTACATAGTCAAAGTAGGATATCTCATAGTGAGGTAGAGGCAGAGGCACCAGCATACACACACAGCACACACACCCTTACAAAGTGTTGCGCACATTCACACACACACGCACGCACGCACGCACGCACGCACACACACACACACACACACACAGCAGGACCTAATAGGAACAAATCCAGAAAAAAAATGGTTCTACTTCTTGTACTGTTATCATTAGCCCCAGGGTAAACAGGTGTGTGTGCATGTGTGTGCCTGTGTGTGTATGTGCTAGTGTGGAGTGGAGGCCAGGTCTTTTGTGTGTGTGTGTGTGTGTGTGTGTGTTCTATGCCAGAGTGTGTGTGTGTCTGTGTGTGTGTGTGTGTGGGTGTGTGTGTGTGTGTAGCGGAGGCCCAGTCTGTCTGTTGTGCGTGTGTGTGTGTGTGTGTGTGTGTGTGTGTGTGTGTGTGTGTGGGTGAGTGGGCGTGTGCTGTGTCAGGGTGTGTGTGTGTGTGTGTGTGTTACCGTGCTGCGGAGGCCCAGTGTGTCCAGCATCCAGGTGGCCCCCAGACTGAGCGGTATAGCCACCACCATGTAGACCAGAGACAGCCAGTTGATCTGGTCCAGATTGGCCTGCAGGTACTGGCCAGACTGGTCCGCCACGGGGGCAAAACTCAGCCATAGCTGAGCAGGGTGCAGGTAGGAGCACACAACCAGAGGAAAGAAGAGACAGTCTTTAACAAAACACAGCAGTGACATGTTTCGAAACTTTAACAACTCACTTCCTTTAGGGGGAGAGAGGTGAATGAACTATAGTGATCTATTATGGTGATCTATTCTATAGTGCTCTATTATAGTGATCTATAATGACCCATGGTGATCTATAGTGATCTATGGTGATCTATAGTGTTCCATTGTGATCAATGGTGATATATAGTGCTCTATAGTGATCTATATTGATCTATGATCCATGATGATCTATTATAGTGATCTATGGTGCTCTATAGAGATTTATAGTGATATATGGCGATCTATTGTAGTGATATATAGTGATCTAATAGTGATTGATGGTGATCTATTATAGTGATCAATAGTGATCTATAGGGATCCAAGGTTATCTTGTACTGATCTATAGGGATCCAGGATGATCTATTATAGTGATCTACAGTGCTCCCAACCATGACCGCATAGCACTGAGACAGGCTGTCAGCTGATAGGCACGTGTTACCAAAGGTCATGTGACATACTAACATTCTGAAGGAAGGGAAGTAGCCTGCTGTCCTTATAGAACTCACGAGATCCTCAGGCACACACACATACACACACACAGACACACACACACACAGAGACACACATACACACACACACACACACACACACACACACACACACACAGGCAGATGCACTCACAGGCAGGCGTTATATTTGGAACCTTTGGTCTTTCATCACAACATTTTCCTTGACATTTTGTACACTAAACAAAATGTTTGTCAAGCCAAGAAAGAAAAAAACAACAACAATGGGCTTAAGTAAAGGCCTCTGTAATACAGGCTGAAGCCATGATATCCTAACACCTCAAAACACACACACACACACACACACACGAACAATAACCCACAGTACTGAAGTATTTCCCTATGTTTACACAATCTGAGTTTACAATATGTCATCCTACTATTTAGACAGAGACGGGTGAATCCAATGGCTTGAAAGAAAACTGCCTGATAACACTGACACAGTTCCTCCTTTTGTTGACAATGAAGTACATCTAATATGTTCAGCTGAGTGTGTGTGTGTGTGTGTGTGGGGGGGGGGTCAGCTCACGAGGGCTGAGAAGGCCACCTCTGTCTGGCAGAGAGACGATGGGAGGCAAACCTTTCATTAAGGTCTCCACATCTCTCTGCACAGCGATCCCACAGTAAACCTGTTACACGGGCACTGTAAGCAAGCTTCAGAAGCCAGGAGGACGTTTATCAGTATGTAGCAGGGCCCAATTCACAACAAGTTTTCATAAAGGCTAGGACGTCTGCATAGAGTAAGAATAGAGTTTGGGAAACGGGGGTTACTCGTGCTTTTTAAGTTAGTCGTTAATCTCCTCTCTCTCATGTTGTGTTGTTATTACTGCAGGTATTGGCATCTGGGGACTGTGGGGGTCTACCTGTAGGAGACGGATGACTGACACCTGGCATTAAGTCGATTTAGCTTATAAAGGTTTCATACACGCTGGTTGATATGGAAACACGAGTTGACCCCAGACTTGTCTCACAGCGCCAGTCTCTCTGGACAACCCACTCCCTCCTCCAGATATCAAATTTAGATTATGAACAAACAATGGAGTGGATTATGTCACGTGTTCTATTTAGCAGATGAATACAAGCTGGGCATCCTGTAAAGAACGGAACTACTGGACAACAACGCTTTCCCTGGTGGTTGTCATAGATCCCAGGTGGGGCTCCAGCTGGGACTCAACAAACAGTCAATGGATATCACTCATTGTATAGCCTAGACACAGATTATCCACCAGCACAAAAGGCTCCACAATACCTTGATAACAACATAATCAGTGATCTAGAACAGCCATGGCTCTTAAAAAAAGCTAAACTTTGCCAATCTAAGTATTTTTATTTATTTATTTATTTCACTGCTATTATTGTTTAGTGTACAACTATTACCAATTATAGCAGATTTGACGCCCAAAAAGTATATAAATATGGTGTATTCAGAACGTAAATCAATTAAAGTAATGGACAGTACACAACATGCTTCCAGACTAACAAGCATTGATTCAATAAATCAGAACTATGGTCCACAATCAGCCTACAGTGACTACTTACCATCGAGTTGGAACAATTTAACACGCAGAGCACGAACAATATGAACCATCTTCTTTTGTAAACTTTAAATACGAGCGGTTTTACTTGGTTCCTTTTCGATTTAAAAGTAACATCGATTTCGTCCTGAGCTTTGTGAATATAAACATTGTTTTCAGTCAGGACCTCGGCTGATTGCCTTTCATTTTCCATTGGATATCTATCCCGAAGCTTGGGCTTTATTCCTCAAATATTTACAGAAACATCTTAATGATCCGAAGGCTTAATATTTCTGAACATTACGTTCCCGGTCAGTTGCAGTTTATAGCTTTGCTGGGACAAGACAAAAGCCATCCAGCCGGTTTGCGGTCTGACATGTAGTCGCAATTTATGATTCGGTGAGAGGCACTGGGAGTGTACCGTACTGTAACCCTCCTTGGCTGCACCACGAGTCATAAAGCCAGTTAGGTTCAGCGTTCAGGGATTTATCACATAATCCTTATACGGCTCAACACCTAGGCCGATCGAAGATGAGAGAATTTTGGCTACTTCCTAATACTTTATTGTAAATGGAGTACATCTTTCGTATCGTATAAAGTTATTTTAATTATACGTAAATAAGTTAATTGCAGTATTCGGTGTAATTCAAAATGTAATAGAGTAATACAATGGTTGTAAAGGAAATTTAGGGCAGAAGAAGGTATCATCGATGTGAGTTTAGTTCAAGGTCCATAGTCTGAGTGTCACCAAACTCTACCCATTTAAACCGGTTCAGTGGCTAATGACCCAAACTAAGTCTGCAAATTTTCTAGCAGAGCATTTCTGGCAAAACTAAGCAGGATTAGCGTTTTATCTTCACCCTGTATTTCTCAGAACAATTTAGAAGACCTACTGTGTATGTCCGACTAAAAATGCTAAATAAAGTAAGTGTATACGTGCGTAATTTGTGACAAAGCATTCACATAAAGTCCTGCTCTTTAGATACTCTGTCTGTTTATATTTTTGAAATTATGTCTAACTAGATCTTCTTTAAACATATTTTCCTTGATATACTTTGAGTTTGAATTTAATTCAATCATAAGATAAACCAAATGACTAAAAAGAATGGCCTTGCCTGACCTAGAATCACTTGTCTGGATACAATGTTGCACTCATTCAACCCTCCTCCCCTCGAGCAGCTCGCGCATGCTCAGCACAGAATTATGAGCGTCGCTTCGGCCTGTTTCGGCAGTGGCCGGACATTTTCGCCTCTTTGTTTTACTGATAGTGGATTTAACTCGGATTCAACCTAATATCCAGCGGACCTTACTCTTTCTAAACAGGTTAGTTCGTTTAACTTAAAAGTCCCATAGCATATAGCCGCACGTATGTGTCTATTGAGGATGTATGGTCGCGATTTGAATTGTTTTTATTTATTTAGCGCGTGCGTCTTTTCCGCCTGGTGCTATGGGCATGCTATACGTGTGCGGCTGTATGTGCCTCTGTGTTGTAGTGTATGGCGGCGCCGGGCCCTGCAGTTCCTCACCGGGATCCTTTTCAGGGAAAAGTGCACCATTGGAGGGTTTCGACTCTCCCTGGTGCACGCGGTCTCTGCCGGAGAAAAGCTCTTGTTTAGTGGCTCGTGTCTGTCATGGAACTCTGTTCTTTATTCATGCCTGGAATGTAATTTAAAAACAGACCATCGTCAACCACCATATCTCTCACCCCTGAGAGCTTATACAAAGTTCGATGTTGATAATATTGTGAGTGATGTTTTTGTGTGTGCGTGTATTTTGGGCTTTATTTGACTTCGTGCAGCGGCTACAGTCTGTGACATGGGGAAGAGTCCAATCCGATGCTCGGTCTGTTTTCAGATCGGATAGGCTATCTGTCTTGTGCGTTCATAGACAGCACAATGACAGGCCATGGTCGAACTTAGATGTTCATAAAGTGCCGAGTAAGACTATTTGGGTGGTTTATGGCTTGGACTCAAGAATGTTTAAATCGCTGGAACACAAGATAAGACAGGCACAGAAAGACGCAACTTTCATTTCGTCACTCCGCTTAGTTACGATGCAACTCGTATCGAACCGAACCCTGATCTGTAAACATTCAGCAACTATATGCATAACGAACACGGGAGTGATAGAAGTGTTACATTTGGGTCCTGCCTAGGGGGGTCTCAACCCCAATATAGCGCTGGGGGTTTCTGAACACAGTTAGGAGGTAGATGTGACAACAGGTTCTGCCTTGCACACACAGGCTCCTCATATAATTCTCCTGAAACCTCAGATTCCTCATAGGCTACCTACCTACCTATCAGTAAAGTTCTATCAGCCCCTCTCTGGTACAGAACTGGTTAGCACCACGTGCCTACACTCTCTGCTGTGTCTCTTTAGGGGGGTTCCCTCACAAGGAGCTATGGCTTGGAGCTTCGACTCTCTGTAACTCACAATTGCTGCCCTCCGCTAGTCCGGTCAGCCGTGCCTTCACCTTTATTGTAGGTTTGTTGATTAGATCCCTCTATTCTCTATCACAGCGTCCCTTTGGGTGTGTGTGTGTGTGTGTGTGTGTGTGTGTGTGTGTGTGTGTGTGTGTGTGTGTGTGTGTGTGTGTGTGTGTGTGTGTGTGTGTGTGTGTGTGTGTGTGTGTGTGTGTGTGTGTGCGCACGAGCGAGTGAGTGAGTAGTGAGTCCTCTCCTGTCTAGTCCTCCGGGTGTGTCTGTGAGACTTTTTCTACAGGGCCGTGTTATAACACACTCACTCCACTCAGTCCACTCTGGCTGTGCGCTGCGGCCACACTCAGATTCCACATGGGGCTGTTGATGACCTGTAGAGGATGAAGAGTGGCATGTTCCCTGTAGAGAGGAAGAGGAGGGTCATGTTCCCTGTAGAGAGGATGAAGAGGGTCATGTATGCTGTAGATGATGAGGAGGGGCGTGTTCCCTGTAGAGAGGATGAAGAGGGTTCTGTTGTCTGTAGAGAATGAGGAGGGTTGTGTTCCCTGTAGAGGATGAGGAGGGTTGTGTTCCCTGTAGAGGATGAGGAGGGTCGTGTTCTCTGTAGAGGATGAGGAGGGTCGTGTTCTCTGTAGAGGATGAGGAGGGTTGTGTTCCCTGTAGAGGATGAAGAGTGGCGTGTTCCCTGTAGAGAGGATGAAGAGTAGCGTGTTCCATGTAGAGAGGATGAAGAGGTTCATGTTCCCTGTAGAGGATGAGGAGGGTCATGATCCCTGTAGAGAGTAAGAGGAGGATCATGTTCCCTGTAGAGGATGATGAGGGTTGTGTTCCCTGTAGAGGATGAGGAGGGTCATGATCTCTGTAGAGGATGAGGGTCATGTTCCCTGTAGAGGATGAAGAGGGTCCTGTTCCCTGTAGAGGATGAAGAGTGGCATGTTCCCTGTAGAGAGTAAGAGGAGGGTCATGTTCCCTGTAGAGGATGATGAGGGTTGTGTTCCCTGTAGAGGATGAAGAGGGTCATGGACCATGTAGAGAGGATGAGGAGGGTTGTGTTCCCTGTCGAGGATGAAGAGGGTCAAGTTCCCTGTAGAGGATGAAGAGGGTCCTGTTCCCTGTAGAGGATGAAGAGGGTCATGGACCATGTAGAGAGGATGAGGAGGGTTGTGTTCCCTGTCGAGGATGAAGAGGGTCAAGTTCCCTGTAGAGGATGAAGAGGGTCCTGTTCCCTGTAGAGGATGAGGAGGGTCATGGACCATGTAGAGAGGATGAGGAGGGTTGTATTCCCTGTAGAGGATGAGGAGGGTTGTATTCCCTGTAGAGGATGAAGATAAGAAATGTAATGTTCCCCTTTTAGCTGCAATACACGTGAGCCCTTCTCTCTAGCATAGACAGTGAATGTATGAGGGTAGGGGGTTAGCAGGGGATATCCAGCCTGTTTGCCCTAACAGGTGGAGAACCTCCTCGGGTGCGTCCCCGCCCCCTGTGCTCTGTGGGTGGATCATTGCTGTGAGGCAGGCCTGCTGGCCCCCAGGGGAAGCAGGCTGTGGGGCCGTGCCAACTAACACACAGGGACACTTCCCTAAATGCTACACCTCTTTTCTGTGAACAGCAAGAAAAACTGGCTCTCCACATGTTGTGTAAATGTACTGGTTAGACTCGCTTGGTCAGTTTTTGTTCAACGCACACACACACACACACACACACACACACACACACACACACACACACATGCACACTTCACGAGCACCAGAGAACAAAGGAGAGTGAACAAGCCCACTGATATGAGACTGGCTCCACACAGACACAGTGTGATGTTTGGTTCATGGAAGAAGGGAGACCAGAGCAGAAGAGAGAACAGAGCAGGATACAGGAACCTAGACAGCCTTATATCCTCCAATCTGGTCATAAGAGAGACCAAGGTAGGATACAGGAACATAGACAGCCTTGTACTTCCTATAGAGCAGAGGACCCTAGACAAACTTCTATCCTTCTAACAGAGCAGAGGAGAGACGTAGAAAACCTTCTATCCTCCTATAGAGCAGATGAACATAGACAACCTTCTATCCTAAAGAGGAGAAGAGAGACCAAGGCAGGATACAGGAACCTAGACCTTTATTCTCCTAACAGAGCAGAGGAGATACACTGTTGCGGCTTCAGGGAACAACCTTGTAACCGCTTAACAGAGCAGAGAACATCATGATATTCACTTAGCTAGTGTGTGCTGTGAACCCACCCAGTGGAGCTGAACTCCACCACCATCATCATCATCATCAGACAGACAGACAGACAGACAGGCAGGCAGGCAGGCAGGCAGGCAGGCAGGCAGGCAGGCAGGCAGGCAGGCAGGCAGACAGACAGACAGAGAAAGTGAGAGTGAATGGGTCTGTGCTGACTGAGAGTGCATGGGTCTGTACTGATAGAGCGGATGGGTCTGTACTGATAGAGCGCATGGGTCTGTACTGACAGAGCGGATGGGTCTGTACTAACTGAGAGTGCATGGGTATGTACTGATAGAATGGATGGGTCTGTACTGATAGAGTGCATGGGTCTGTACTGATAGAGCGGATGGGTCTGTACTGATAGAGCGCATGGGTCTGTACTGATAGAGTGGATGGGTCTCTACTGACTGAGAGTGCATGGGTCTGTACTGATAGAGTGCATGGGTCTGTACTAATAGAGGGCATGGGTCTGTACTAATGGAGGGGATGGGTCTGTACTGATAGAGTGGATGGGTCTGTACTAATAGAGTGTATGGGTCTGTACTAATAGAGTGTATGGGTCTGTACTGATAGAATGCATGGGTCTGTACTGATAGAATGCATGGGTCTGTACTGATAGAGTGCATGGGTCTTTTCTGATAGAGTGCATGGGTCTGTACTGACTGAGAGTGCATGGGTCTGTACTAATGGAGGGGATGGGTCTGTACTGATAGAGTGGATGGGTCTGTACTAATAGAGTGTATGGGTCTGTACTAATAGAGTGTATGGGTCTGTACTGATAGAATGCATGGGTCTGTACTGATAGAATGCATGGGTCTGTACTGATAGAGTGCATGGGTCTTTTCTGATAGAGTGCATGGGTCTGTACTGACTGAGAGTGCATGGGTCTGTACTGATAGAGTGGATGGGTCTGTACTAATAGAGGGCATGGGTCTGTACTGATAGAGCGGATGGGTCTGTACTGATAAGGTGAATGGGTCTGTACTGACTGAGAGAGCATGGGTCTGTGGTCTGTCAGCAACAGAAATAGCAGGCTGACTATACAGCTGCACAATTCACTCGGTTCAGAGAAAAACAGCCCACCTCTTCAGGACCATGCTAGGCCTTTCGCTAAAGAGAAAGCCTGTGTGTCCTATAGGTAAAATCAATTAATTTTTTAAGCAGACACAATTTAGAGTAATCATCAAAATCACATTTATCAATATTTTTCCTTCGCTACATGCATTTGTTAAATAATTATTCCTGTGCACTGAAACATTTTTGTTTGCTATTTTCTATGCAAAGAGCGAGCCATATGCCTCTAAATTTCTTGTCAACCTTCAGGTACTCTAAGCAGGACAATCTAAAGCATTAGGCCATTAGCCAGATATAGCTCTGTCAGCCCGCAGTGGGTATGGACCCCTATAAGCAGCCTGCAGTCTGCTATCAGTGGGCATGGAACCACTATAAGCAGCCCACAGTCTGCCCTCAGTGAGCATGGAACCACTATAAGCAGCCCACAGTCTGCCCTCAGTGAGCATGGAACCACTATAAGCAGCCCACAGTCTGCCCTCAGTGAGCATGGAACCACTATAAGCAGCCCACAGTCTGTCCTCAGTGGAAACCCCTATAAGCAGCCCACAGTCTGCCCTCAGTGAGCATGGAACCACTATAAGCAGCCCACAGTCTGCCCTCAGTGAGCATGGAACCACTATAAGCAGCCCACAGTCTGCACTCAGTGGGCATGGAACCCCTATAAGCAGCCCACAGTCTGCCCTCAGTGAGCATGGAACCCCTATAAGCAGCCCACAGTCTGCCCTCAGTGGAAACCCCTATAAGCAGCCCACAACCTGCCCTCAGTGAGCATGGAATACCTATAAGAAGCCCACAATCTTCCAGTCTTCATGAAGTCAGCTCTGGGTGTCAGTGCTGCTGGTTCCAGTAGGCCTGTGATCTCAATAGATCCGGGTTCTGTCTGTCTCCAGATGGTTTCTATGGTGCACTCTCTGTCTCCAGATGGGTTCTATGCTGCTCTCTCTGTCTCCAGATGGGTTCTATGCGGCTCTCTCTGTACCCAGATGGGTTCTATGCTGCTCTCTCTGTATCCAGATGGGTTCTATGCTGCTCTCTCTCTGTCTTCAGATGGGTTCTATGCTGTGTTCTCTGTCTCCAGATGGGTTCTATGCAGCTCTCTCTGTCTCCAGATGGGTTCAATGCTGCTCTCTCTGTATCCAGATGGGTTCTATGCTGCTCTCTCTGTATCCAGATGGGTTCTATGCTGCTCTCTCTCTGTCTCCAGATGGGTTCTATGCAGCTCTCTCTGTCTCCAGATGGGTTCTATGCTGTCTCTGGGGAGGAGCGCAGGACTAATCCTTTGATAGGAACACATTAGCTGGGATTGACACTGGGGTCAGACGTCTTTACTAGGTGGGAGGTCTGTAATGTACTGGCTGAAGTGGCTCTGTGCTGCAGCACTGCTGCCATGCTGTCAGGGAGAGGGGTATGCCCAACCTGTCTGTAATGTGCTGGCTGAGGTGGCTCTGTGCTGCCATACTGTCAGGGAGGGGGGTATACCTTAACCTGTTTGTAATGTGATGTACACCCTATCCTGTCTGTAATGTGATGTATACCCTAACCTGTCTGCAATGTGATGTATACCCTAACCTGTCTGTAATGTGATGTATACCCTATCCTGTCTGTAATGTGATGTGGCCTAACCTGTCTGTAATGTGCTGGTCTGATGTATACCCTAACCTGTCTGTAATGTGATGTGGCCTAACCTGTCTGTAATGTGCTGGTCTGATGTATACCCTAACCTGTCTGTAATGTGATGTGGCCTAACCTGTCTGTAATGTGATGTATACCCTAACCTGTCTGTAATGTGATGTGGCCTAACCTGTCTGTAATGTGATGTATACCCTAACCTGTCTGTAATGTGATGCGGCCTAACTTGTCTGTAATGTGCTGGTCTGATGTATACCCTAACCTGTCTGTAATGTGATGTGGCCTAACCTGTCTGTAATGTGATGTATACCCTAACCTGTCTGTAATGTGATGTGGCCTAACCTGTCTGTAATGTGCTGGTCTGATGTATACCCTAACCTGTCTGTAATGTGACGTATACCCTAACCTGTCTGTAATGTGATGTATACCCTAACCTGTCTGTAATGTGCTGGTCTGATGTATACCCTAACCTGTCTGTAATGTGATGTGGCCTAACCTGTCTGTAATGTGATGTGGCCTAACCTGTCTGTAATGTGCTGGTCTGATGTATACCCTAACCTGTCTGTAATGTGACGTATACCCTAACCTGTCTGTAATGTGCTGGTCTGAGGTACGGGCTGAGGTACGGGCTGAGGTACGGGCTGAGGTACGGGCTGAGGTACGGGCTGAGGTACGGGCTGAGGTGGCCCAGTGCTGCCATGCCATCAGGGAGGTGGGTACCCTATCCCTGTACGGACACCAGCCATTCCTCCTCGTACTTCCTGCCACGCGACTGGCTCCTGTTTAACGTTCTGTGCCTTCATTGCTCTGACAGTCCTCCAGTTAGGAGTTTAACACGATTTCTCCCCACTGCTCTCTAGATGAGTTATTATGTCTCCTTATCTCTTTATCCCTCACTATGGTGTCTGATACCATCTTGTCTCCCTATATCTTTCTCAGTCAGTCAGTCAGTGAGTCTTGGGTGTTGAGTATTTTTCTGCACTTGTCCTGCATTTTGTTCACTACCTTGTCTCTCTGATCTGACTATAGACGGGCGATGCTCCTCCGGGGTCGTGTTGACATCACCTGCAGGGGTCAGGGGACACTAGACATGCTCTTTCCTCCCTCACTGACAGATGGAGCAGAGCAGCTCCGGTCTGACAGGGCCTGTAAGGGTGTGTGTGTTCACCAAGCCAGTCAGAAGTGTTGCTGTTGTAGCTTGGTCCTGTTTTCACACCCTGCGTATCCTCCCCAGCGCTGTCCACCGTCATAATTAGGATTGAAAGTAGATTAGGTAGGGGCTAAGGGGCTAAGGGGGCTGCTGATGGGAGTTTGAGTTCAGGCTGGAGTGTCGTCGTGTAGACAGTGGAGATGTCCTCACTGTCTGCTCCTGTCTGTCACGGCGGAGCCCTTAGCGTTAAGGCTGCTGTTTGACCGCAAGCTTACCGGCAGCGTTTAGCCCACAGAAGAAACTGAACTTGTCTTGCCTCTGCTTCAACACCTCAACACAGAGGCAGTAATGTAGACATCTTGGCTGTCCAGGTCTTTCTAGGGAGCGGCTGCTGTTTTACCTGCTTGCTGCTACACCTGTGTTAGGTCACCACCTCTGGTCAGCGTGAGGTGTAGCCTGAAGCTAACAAACCTGGTGGAGGGTAAGAGGCCTGGAGGGAGGGAGGGAGGGAGGGAGGGAGGGAAGGAGGGAGGGAGGGAGTGAGTGAGTGAGTGAGTGAGTTTCAGTCGGCTGGGAATGGGCTCTGTGAAGGGTGCGGACAGGTGAGGGTTAGGGTTGGGGGTGAGGGAGAGGGTTAGGGTTAGGGTGAGTGTTAGGGTTAGGGTGAGTGTTAAGGTTAGGGCGATGTTGAGTCTCCATGCTGGCATGTCATTCAGAACCCGCTCACACAGTCTGTCACTCTGACCACTGGACGGCCCCAGGACCCGGAGTCTCCTTGACCACAGTCCGCTCTCCTGCTCATATTGTAATGGGGGGTCTTTAAAGAACCAGGGTATAGTCAGATTAAGGGTTAGCTTAGTTAAAGGCTGTGCGTTTGGTGACGTGACGATGATTATCTAGTTTAACAGGTTGTTGACATTTATAAAGAACTAGGGTGTAGTAAGGTTAAAGGTTAGCTTAGTTAAAGGCCTTGTTTGGTGACGACGACGGTGATGATAGTTTTAAGGAGCTTCGTCCTGAAGAGGAGCAGGGCTTCAGAGAGCAGGGAGGCTGAGTAGAGCACTCTGGGACTGGGCTGATGGCCGACTGTGTTCACACCCACCCAGGAGTTTCTGCTTTTTGTTTTACTTGGCTGAAGAACTCCAACAGGCAATGAATTATTTTTTGGACATTTCATTGGCCCTTTATTTTCAAGATGAAATGGCCGCAGTCTGATTATCTTGGCTTGGATCACGGCTCCTTTCTGTAATTGTGTGTGTTTTGACTCGTAGTTTTCCACCCGCAGGGCAAAGTGCAGGAGATATCACTGTTTGTGGTTTGAGTAGCTGATAACTAATAGATGCCGGAGTCAATAGTCTTTGTGAGCCCAAGACTGTGGCGCCGTCAACCCCAGCAAAAAGTCACCATGTTCCTTTTCGTTGGAACTGTAACCTTTAACCACCATCATAGGCTGGGTTTGGGGAGGCCGGGAGGAGGGGCAGGGACAGGAAGTAGATGAGCCAACCCGATGGAAGACCACTTCCTGTCCTGAGTCCTGATGATCTGATTCAACAGCTTGTTGTGATGCTGGCAACTGAGTTTGATAAGATAACAATTTCGCCAGCTAAACCCCAAAAATAAACGAATAAACCAGGCTATATTGGTATTTTGGAGGATGTTTCTGTCTAGTTATAGTTTTCGGGGGGCGGGGGGGTGACAGGAGCGTGTTTGCTGCCTATGGTTTCATTGTCATTTCTCTTCCAGAGTATTGTTTAGTCCCTCTGAGAGTATGAGGCTGATTTATAGAGTGTTTTTCTGTATTGTGTGAGGTCTGATGGCTGAGTCTTGTTATTCAGCATGTGAGGCTTGGTGGTTGACTTGCAGTGTATTCTTATTCAGAGTGCGAGGCTGACCTCTAGAGTGTTGTTTTGTACTGTGTGAGGTCTGATGGCTGAGTATTGTTATTCAGCGTGTGAGGCCTGGTGGTTGACCTGCAGTGTATTGTTATTGAGAGTGCGAGGCTGACCTCCAGAGTGTTGTTTTGTACTGTGTGAGGTCTGATGGCTGAGTATTGTTATTCAGCGTGTGAGGCCTGGTGGTTGACCTGCAGTGTATTGTTATTGAGAGTGCGAGGCTGACCTCCAGAGTATTGTTTAGTACTGTATGAGGCCTGAAGGCTGACCTCCAGATGATTGTTTTGTAATGTGTGAGGCCTGATGGCTGAGTGTTGTTTAGTACTGTGTGAGGCTGATGGCTGACCTCCAGACTCTCTAACCCCCAGCATGCTGTGCAGTCCCAGTGATCGGGACTCCCGTCCCCAGCCAGGCTGGCCCCAGAGGATGGAGAGCCATCAAACAAGTCTCTGGAAGTGCGTGTGTGTGTGTGTGTGTGTGTGTGTGTGTGTGTGTGTGTGTGTTTGTGTGTGTGTGTGTGTGTGTGTGTGTGTGTGTGAGTGAGTCCAAAGTCTGGAAAACAAGTGGTTCCACTCCTCACAGCCCGGCAGTGTCTCCATCCAGCTGGCAAACACACACACACACGTGACACACACACACACACACACATACACATAAACACACACATACACACACACACCCTCCAGCGTCAACCAGATGACTCTGTCTCTCTCTGTTCTGCCAGACCGGGAAATGTGTGTGTGTGTGTGTGTGTGTGTGTGTGTGTGTGTGTGTGTGTGTGTGTGTGTGTGTGTGTGTGTGTGTGATTTCCCAGTGGGTGTGACGACACACACACAGACACACACATTGATGGGTTTGTTTTAGCCAGTTAAGACAGTTAATTGCAGCGTTTTATCATTGTAAGTTTCTTAAAGCAGCTACAGGGAACTTTATTTGGCTTTAAAATGTCATAATTATAATGATCTTGATCGCATAGTCCTGCAGTGGCTATGGAGGAATTTGAAAACCAGGGTTACAGAATAGAACATTGTTAGTTGATAAGTGGGCAGTCAGTCAGTTAGTTTTAAATTCCTTCATTAGTTGATCAACATCAGTTGATTGGAAGAACTTCTACTTTATATGGGAATGTATTTAGGGCTGCAGCTATGAATTATTATTTTGTCTTTTCTGAGTTTTGAGGACAGCTCTATGAGTTTCTATTTGGATAGATGAAATGTCTGTTCTGACCAATATTAATTACGATTAGGTCATTGCATATGAAACAGTGAATCACTGCTGTTTAAGGGGCAGCAGTGAGGCTGGTGGCCTATTGCTCTGGCTGCTTAGAACAGCTTATATAATGACAACTGTAGGCAAATAGAACAGCTTTTTTCAATACTATAATATTCATGTTTCTTGTTTTATACTAGGCTTTATTCAGACCTGTTCTGTTTTTATTATTTAACACGCTAGAAGAGGACAGCCCTCCAGCTCCAAATCAGAGAACAGAGGATGAATATCTTTATAGAAATACTGGAATAAAGGAATACAGAGTAATTTAGGAGAGCTGTCATATGTAGTTTAGAGTACCAGAGTAATTTAGGAGAGCTGTCATATGTAGTTTAGAGTACTAGAGTAATTTAGGAGAGCTGTCATATGTAGTTTAGAGTAACAGAGTAATTTAGGAGAGCTGTCATATGTAGTTTAGAGTACTAGAGTAATTTAGGAGAGTTGTCCTCATCTGTAGTTTAGAGTAGTAGAGAGTCATTTAGGAGAGCTGTCCTTCTCTGTAGTTCAGAGGACAGAGACCAGAGAGTAATTTAGCTTTGTCTCTCAGTGATGGCGTGTGTAGTTTCCAGGTAAATTAATAGTGTGTTGTTCTATATATTTTATATTTTCAACACTGAGCTTCAACAGTGAATATATAGTTCTAGAATTAAACCAAGTTGCCAAAGCCGAATTCTCCTGGTCATACTGGCTTGGAACTGCCTTGGTTATGGTTAGGTTGACAGCTGCAGATTTGTGATGGTAAAAACATAATCTATTTCCCTGATTATAATTCTCCCACATCTCCTGTTTGCACCGTCCTTTTTTCAAACCCTAGAGCGAGAAATTTGGATGGATAGAGTGGACTCCAGGTGCGGCCTCAGCTTTGTGTGTGTGTGTGTGTGTGTGTGTGTGTGTGTGTGTGTGTGTGTGTGTGTGTGTGTGTGTGTGTGTGTGTGTGTGTGTGTGTGTGTGTGTGTGTGTGTGTGTGTGTGTGTGTGTGTTTGTAGGGGTGGGGTGGGGGGCTTAGAAAAGCATCATGTCTGTGCTTGTTAATAGTGTGACTGGCACGGGTTGACCTCTTCACACGTCGTTAGCAGAACCTGATTAACGTGACATCGGAGAGTGATCTGTTGTTGTTATTCTCACACCAGGGTCAAAGGTTGCTGAACATCAGGCAGACTGACCTCTAGGGTCAGACTCTCACTCGTGCTGGACCTGCTGTTTCAGTTTCAGTCAGCCCTGCCAGTGTGTTGTCTTATCCTATTATGTAAGAGACAGACAGACAGACAGACAGACGGACGGACGGGCAGGCAGGCAGAGACAGAGACACATGCAGGCAGGCAGGCAGGCAGGCAGGCAGGCAGGCAGGCAGGCAGAGACTCAGGCAGGCAGGCAGGCAGGGACGCAGGCAGGCAGGGACGCAGGCAGAGACGCACGCAGGCAGGCAGGCAGGCAGGCAGGCAGGCAGGCAGGCAGAGACGCACGCACGCAGGCAGGCAGGCAGGCAGGCAGGCAGGCAGGCAGAGACAGAGACGCAGGCAGGCAGAGAGGCAGATAGACAGAGAGGCAGGCAGGCAGGCAGGCAGGCAGGCAGGCAGGCAGGCAGGCAGAGACGCAGGCAGAGACGCAGGCAGGCAGGCAGAGACGCACGCAGGCAGGCAGGCAGAGACAGAGACGCAGGCAGGCAGAGAGGCAGGCAGGCAGGCAGGCAGGCAGGCAGGCAGGCAGGCAGGCAGGCAGGCAGGCAGGCAGGCAGAGAGACAGAGACGCAGGCTGGCAGAGAGGCAGAGACACAGGCACACAGGCAGGCAGACAGTGAGACTGAGACGCAGGCAAGCAGACAGACAGACAGGTCTAGTCTGTTTAGATGCCTAATGACCTCTAGTAGGGTTCTGGCCACAGAAATGTCACCCCCTCCTTCACCGTCACACACACGTTGTTGAGCAGCTCTTTCACACGCGGACATTTTAGCAGTGCTCTCCGGCGCCCTCTGCTGGGCAGTACATGTGCTGTAGCTGTTCAGCCGGAGCGCACACAGCAGGCTGCAGACTGTGGCATGTCCTCAGACAGCCTCACACTGCCTCTGCCCGCCTGCCTTGCTCTCTAAGTGGGAGAATTATGTCCCGTTGGGATGAACACACACACACGCTAGCTAGATATGGTCTAGGAGAGCAGAGTGCTCTCCAACCAGACAGAGGCGGGCCACTTTACTCCTGCTGGCTGAACAACTGTTGGGTGAACAGTCATCATGTGACACAGGCGGTTGTAGTTTATTGGCTGTCAGGACTGTCAGTCATCTCTCTGGAGACCGTAGGATACAGGACAGCTCTTAGAGCAACATAGAATCGGATGATTTTGGAAAGTATTTATTGTCAGCTACTTTCTTTTCATGAGTAGACTTTCTTTCAGCATCCCATGTGGATGTAACCTTAGATTATAATAACCTACAGGCGTTCATATTGAGAAGAACGTTAATTTATGTTGCCTTGTGTGTCCTTCCCTTATTACGGTCAGCCTGAATAGACTAAACTAGAACAGTGATACTGAAATCCATGTTCATGTTCATCTAAATTATACATATCTAAAAGTACTATATTAATATATAATGTCGCTGTTTAATTCAGACAGATAGGAGAGAGCAGCAATGGAGGGCTGAGGATGTAAGCACAATATCATCCCTATGTGACTGTGTCCTCATGTGACCGTATCCCTATCTGACTGTATTATAGTTAGTGGTCTTTACGTGACTGTATCCATATCTGACTGTATTATAGTTAGTGGTCTTTATGTGACTGTATCCATATGTGACTGTTTTATAGTTAGAGGTGACTGTATTATAGAAAGTGGTCTTTATGTGACTGTATTATAGAAAGTGATCTTTATGTGACTGTATTATAGTTAGTGGTCTTTATGTGACTATATTATAGTGGGTGGTCTTAATGTGACTGTGTTATAGTTGTTGGTCTTTATGTGACTGTGTTATAGTTAGTGGTCTTTATGTGACTGAATTATAGTTAGTGGTCTTTATGTGACTGTATTATAGTTAGTGGTCTTAATGTGACTTTATAATAGATAGTTGTCTTTATGTAACTGTGTTATTGTTGATGGTCTTTATGTAACTGTGTTATAGTAGTTGTTGGTCTTCATGTGACTGTGTTATTGTAGTTGTTGGTCTTTATGTGACTATGTTATTGTAGTTGTTGGTCTTTATATGACTGTGTTATAGTTAGTGGTCTTTATGTGACTGTGTTATAGATAGTGGTCTTTATGTGACTGTATTACAGATCGTGGTTTTAATGTGACTGTTAAAGTTAGTGGTCTTTATATGACTGTGTTATAGTAGTTGTTGGTCTTTATGTGACTGTGTTATAGTAGTTGTTGGTCTTTATGTGACTGTATTATAGTAGTTGTTGGTCTTGACTGTATTGTAGTTGATGGTACCTCTGTTTGTTACAGTCTAAATACACTGTGCTTTGTCCTAACTACTGCTCTACCCCTAAAACACACTGTTAACCTGGCAGTGTGTGTTGTACTAATCTATCAGCTCTGTGTTTTGTACAAGTGCGGTGCGTTTTGTTTCAACATGTTTCTTATGGTCTTCCCCCTTCAAGCTCCATGGGAGGGCGTCCATGATGCAGAGGAGCTAACACCAGCGCTCGCTAGCTGCAGGAACACACACCGTCTCCCTGACGACCGCCACGCCATCCTGTCAACACATGGCGGCGCTAGGGGTAAGTTAGGACACACACACACGCACACTGACTAGGGGTAAGTTAGGACACACACACCTACACACACGTTTGTAGCGCATTCAAAGTGAGGACCTGAAAATCCTTTTACACCCTAGCCCCAATCACTGCAATTTTGCAAAACTAAACCTATTCCTTACACTTAACCTAACCCTAACCATCACCTTTATCCTATGACTAACCTTAACCGTGCCCCATTGCCTAACCTTAGCCATAATCCAAATTTTATTTTGTATTCAATATGTTGCCTTTACTAAAAGGAACATAATTGTATGGCTAGGAGTAAGTAAGTTAGGAGAACACACACACACTAACTAGGGGTAAGTTGGGAGAACCCTCACACCAACTCAGCTGTTTAAGTTTTCATTAAACTAGTGGTGTACACCACACACACACACACACACACTCACACTGACTCAGGTGTAACTCCTGTGTGTCTATTTGTTCAGAACCCCGATATGTTGAGCAGGAAGATCAAGCTGTGGGACATCAACGCCCACATCACCTGTAGGCTCTGTGACGGCTACCTGATCGACGCCACCACCGTCACCGAGTGCTTACACACCTGTGGGTCACACACATACACACATCCTCACTCACTCACACTCACTCACTCACTCACACACACACACACACACACACACACCAATTAGCACCAGCTTTAAGGACCGCAGCAATGGCCGATGTTTCTTTCCTTATAAAGTTTGAATGTGACAATGTGTGGTTACTAATTGACTGTAGTATTACCTCAGGTCCAGTCCCTAAGATAACACAGACATTATCACTGGAGGTTGTTGGTTAGATCCCTTCACACTGTAGAGTGTATAGATAGCACAGAGGTTATCGCTGGAGGTCGTTGGTTAGATCTTCTTCACACTGCAGACTGTACAGATAGCACAGACATTATCACTGGAGGTCATTGGTTAGATCTCCTCACACTTAGTGTATGTACGCTGTACAACCCTGCTCTACTGTGGTCATTGACTAAAGAAGAGGTCATCACTATCCCATAGTCACATGTTATTTAGGGTTAGAGGTCATTAACACCTCTGACTCCTGACCCCGCCAGGAAAAACACCCTACTGTAAAATAGGGTGCCATAATATACACTGGAATATTTCTAAAAATCCATCTCAGAGGAAAAAGCGTAAGAACAGAGAAAATAATTCAGGTCATTAATGTTTGAAATGTTTCAGTTTTATTTTCCCCCAATAGAACTATTTCAGTGTCATTAAGCACTTTGTCTGTCCAGAACTCTTTAAATTACAAAATGAGAGACAGGTTATAGATGAAGGAGATGTTGCTCTTTTTTTCCTCTCTCGTTGCTGTGACTTTCCCCTGCTCCCACCAGTTTGTGTACAACATATCGAATTTTACAGTTTTGTATTTTATTTTATAGTTTATAAAAACAAGGTTATAAGATTGCATTTATTTGAAGTTTTAATGATTATTGTTTAATAAAACTTCTACACAAAATTCCTTTGATGGATAATTGATTCAGTCTTTTGCCCACTAGGGGGAGACATTGCACCTTACATTGAAATCCTTGTAACCCTTTAGAGCTTTCAGTTATGCTGCTGCTTTTAACTCTTAAGATCACACACTGAGATTCTTATCACGTCATCACAGCACTCAGACACACACACACACACACACACACACACACCCCCTAACATCAGGCTCCATCGCCATCGGGACAACAGCTGCTTTCATCTCTCACACACACACACACCCCTCTGACCATATATACTGTGAATGTAATTTAACAGAGAACATTATCATTTAGAAGACTATATTCTACACTCTGTGTCTGTCAAGTGTCTGTACAAGTTATTGCAGTAGAAACGATTGTAGTAGTATTTGTACTACATATCGTTTACCTCTTTTTTCTGCGCCTGTGTGTGTGCGCGTGTGCGTGCGCGTGCGTGTGTGTGTGCGTGTGCGTGTGTGTGTGTGTGTGTGTGTGTGTGTGTATGCGTGTGTGTGTGTCCAGTCTGCAGGAGCTGTCTGGTGAAGTACCTCGAGGAGAACAACACGTGTCCCACCTGTAGGATTGTTATTCATCAGAGCCATCCACTGCAGTACATCGGGTAGGAGTGGGGCGGAGCACACACACACACACACACGTACAACAGACGCATATACAGCAAACCCACACACATACACAGATGCTCATAGAGCACACACATACTGTGTATGTATGTGTATATATATATATATATATATATATATATATATATATATATATATACAGTGCCTTGCAAAAGTATTCACCCCCTTGGCATTTTACATGTTTTGTTGCCTCACAACCTGGAATTAGAATGGATTGTTTGAAGGTTTGCATCATTTCATCCAGAGAACATGCCTACAACTTTGAAGATGTGATTTTTTTTTATTGTGAAGCAAACAACAAATAGGACAAAATAACAGAAAACTTCAGCGTGCATAAATATTCACCCCCCTAAGGTCAGTACTTTGTAGAGCCGCCTTTTGCGGCAATTACAGCTGCAAGTCGCTTTGGATAAGTCTCTATGAGCTTGCCACATCTTGCCACTGGGATTTTTGCCCATTCCTCAAGGCAAAACTGCTCCAGCTCCTTCATGTTGGATGGTTTCCGCTTGTGAACAGCAATCTTCAAGTCTGACCACAGATTCTCAATTAGATTGAGATCTGGGCTTTGACTAGCCCATTCCAACACATTTAAAGGTTTCCCCTTAAACCACTCGAGTGTCGCTTTAGCTGTATGCTTCGGGTCATTGTCCTGCTGGAAGGTGAACCTCCGTCCCAGTCTCAAATCACAGGCAGACTGAAACAGGTTTTGCTCAAGAATATCCCTGTATTTAGCACCACCCATCTTTCCCTCGACTCGAATCAGTTTCCCTGCTGCTGAAAAACATCCCCACAGCATGATGCTGCCACCACCTTGTTTCACTGTGGGGATGGTGTTCTTGGGGTGATGGGATGTGTTGGGTTTGCGCCAGACATAGCGTTTTCCTTGGTGGCCGAAAAGTTCAATTTTAGTCTCATCTGACCAGAGCACCTTTCTCCATACATTTGGGTAGTCGCCCACATGCCTTTTGGCAAACTCAAAACGTGCCATCTTATTTTTAACACTAAGTAATGGCTTTTTTCTGGCCACTCTTCCATAAAGCCCAGCTCTATGGAGTGTACGGCTTATTGTGGTCCCATGTACAGATACACCAGTCTCTGCTGTGGAACTCTGCAGCTCCTTTAGGGTTGGCTTTGGTCTCTGTGCTGCCTCTCTGATTAATGCCCTCCTTGCCCGGTCTGTGAGTTTTGGTGTGCGGCCCTCTCTTGGCAGGTTTGTTGTGGTACCATGTTCTTTCCATTTGAAGATGATGGATTTGATGGTGCTCCGGGGATCATCAAAGATTTGGATATTTTTTTATAACCCAACCCTGACTTGTACTTCTCAACAACTTTGTCCCTGACTTGTTTGGAGAGCTCCTTGGTCTTCATGGTGTGATGCCTCTTGCTTAGTGGTGTTGCAGCCTCTGGGACCTTTCAGAAAAGGTGTGTTTATACTGACAGATCATGTCACACTTAGATTACACACAGGTGGACTTCATTTCACGAATTATGTTACTTCTGAAGGTAATTGGTTGCACCAGAACTTTTGAGGGGCTTCATAGAAAAGAGGGTGAATACATATGCACATGCCAATTTCCAGATTTTTATTTTAAAAAAAAAATTTTTTACATATATTTTTCTCATTTCACTTCACCAATTTAGACTATTTTGTGCAGATCCATCACATAAAATTCAGATTAAAAAAACATTTAAATTACAGGTTGTAATGTTATGAAATAAGTAACTAGCCAAGGGGGGTGAATACTTTTGCAAGGCACTGTATATATATATATATACACACGGACACATGTACAACACGCACAAACACACACGGTGTGTGCGCATTAGCACACGTGAGCATATGCAGCAAACACACTCACATTGACAGGTGCACATACAGCACACATATACATAACGCACATACACTAACACGGGTGTATATTCAGCACACATACGCACTCACACTCTCACACAGGTGCACACTCACACGTACAGAACACACATTTAAACATGTGCGCATACAGCACACACACACTCACACTCTTACACAAGTGCACACACTCATACGTACAGAACACATTTAAACAGGTGCACCTACAGCACACATACTCTCACACAGGTGCACACTCCGCACACACTCACACGTACAGAACACACATTAAACAGGTGCGCACACAGCACACACACACGCACACACACACACACATGCTGTGCTGAGTGTGTGAAGGCAGTCTTGAGTGTGCCCCAGGGCAGCAGGACTCCTGGCGTCAGCAGCAGCATCTAATATCCAGTGTGAACGGAGAACACTCTCAGCCTCTTCATTAGGGTTTCCTCTCAGAGAGCTCCGGCAGGAGAGCAGCCCCAGGGAGATCTCCGGTTTCTCCGGGTGTCCCAGCCTTAAAAGCCTCATGCCGTTCCCTGGGGAGATTTAAAAAGGAACGGAAAAGGATGGATGTTGGAAAAAAAATATTTTTTTGTATTTCTTTATTGAATTCAGAAGCTTTTCAGGATGTCCTTAAAAGATTGAAAGAAATAGTCCTTGGATGATGCAGAAAATCCTCCTCCGTTCTTGTGGGGTGTTGAGTGAAGCTTCAAGGCCCCAGCAGTAGATGGAGGGAGGAATCTTTTCTATGGAGACGGTGCCTGCATTATGCGGAATTCATAAAATAGCTTGATCTGTTAATCTCATCTGAGCGTGGGCGTATTAAATATAAATATAAGTGATAATAAGCCTCTTGTCTTTTCCACTGCAAAAGAGGATGGAAAACTGCGTGCGTGCGTGCGTGCGTGCGTGCGTGCGCGCATGCATTAGAGGGAGGTGAAAGCTGGCGTGTAGCAAGGCTGGCTGTCTCCTAGGTGTCGGGTCGTTACCCTACCTCCCCCCAAACCGTTTGGACGAGGGAGCTGTTCTCCATTTTCACAGCTTCGTTCATGAAGTTTCATCTACTGAATAATGAAGTGGGCATGATTCAGCAAGAGAAAGTTTCAAAGCAGAAGACTGACTAATAAGTGACTCGCTATGATTTAGAAGTTTTAATAGAGCAGGAATGTGAAAGTGGTCTCTATATAATCCTAGGAGAAGATGGAGGTGCTCTTTAAAGGGTTTCATGGTGGTTTGTAATGACATCACAGTCACTCACAGCCCATCCCATCATAATAAAGCAAACACATCGAGAGTCTGTCTGAAGAGATGCACAGTGGTGCAGCATGGTGGCGCTGTTGTGCTGTAGAGTATTGTCCATCCAGCCGTACCCTCTCCTCCTCCGCGGGCCTCCGGAGGGAGGCAGTCAGACAGCTAATTACGGCCCAGACGCAGTGACCTTCCCTGGGCACAGCGGGGAGAGAGAGGACACCTCATCCCTGGGTCCTAATGGGGCTGCTCTAACCTTGAGGCGTCCTGCCGTCACCATGCCAACCAGAGGGGTGGCGAGTGGCCAGAGAAACCCCCGCTGTGATCACATGCCAGTCAGAGGAAAGGGGGGGGGGTTCAGTGTTAAGGGGCGCTTTATAAGTGTGGCAGGCAGTGCCAGACGCTGGCTCTCAGACCCTGTTTCAGTCGGGTCCCATTTTAATGGTGCTGACACGGCCGTGAGGGTTTACTCTTCGGCAGGGAGAGCGCCCTGAACGTTCACTGAGAACCACGGCTAAGAGGTTTTATAGGTTTAAGCGTCTTTGAGTTTCAGAAAAGTACTTCAAAAATAAAATGAATTAATATTATTGTTAGTATGTCTCTCTGATGAAACAGGTTTTTAGAAAACTTAAATGAAAACATATTGTTTCTTTTGGTTTGTGTTAGGATGACAGCTACGAGGTTAATGTCTACAATAATAAACCATGATATACACACGTATAACGTGATTTGTTATATTCAACCATTCATACTGAAACTTTACACACTGTAACATGATTTATAATATGAAACCACTCATACTGAAACAATGTTTATAATATTAAACCATTTATACTGAAACAAGGTTTCTGATATTAAACCCTCTATCCTCTCCTCTTCTCCAGCCATGACCGAACAATGCAGGACATTGTCTATAAGCTGGTGCCTGGACTCCAGGAAGGTATGAGTCCACTCCGGGATTTACCACTGCCCTGTCACAACACATATCTACTACGGGTTTTACCTGTAACATTACACATTCACTCCGGGTTTTACCTGTAACAATACATGTCCTCTCCGGGTTTTACCTGTCATGATACAACTCCACTGCGGGTTTTACCTGTAACATATCCACTGCGGGTTTTACCTGTAACAGTACATATCCACTGCGGGTCTTACCTGTAACGTATCCACTGCGGGTTTTACCTGTAACAGTACATATCCACTGCGGGTTTTACCTGTAACATATCCACTGCGGGTTTTACCTGTAACGTATCCACTGCGGGTTTTACCTGTAACAGTACATATCCACTGCGGGTTTTACCTGTAACAGTAAATATCCACTGCGGGTTTTACCTGTAACAGTACATATCCACTGCGGGTTTTACCTGTAACAATACATATCCACTGCGGGTTTTACCTGTAACAGTAGATATCCACTGCGGGTTTTACCTGTAACAGTACATATCCACTGCGGGTTTTACCTGTAACAGTACATATCCACTGCGGGTTTTACCTGTAACAGTACATATCCACTGCGGGTTTTACCTGTAACAGTACATATCCACTGCGGGTTTTACCTGTAACAATACATATCCACTGCGGGTTTTACCTGTAACAGTACATATCCACTGCGGGTTTTACCTGTAACAGTACATATCCACTGCGGGTTTTACCTGTAACAATACATATCCACTGCGGGTTTTACCTGTAACGTATCCACTGCGGGTTTTACCTGTAACAGTACATATCCACTGCGGGTTTTACCTGTAACAGTACATATCCACTGCGGGTTTTACCTGTAACAGTACATATCCACTGCGGGTTTTACCTGTAACAGTACATATCCACTGCGGGTTTTACCTGTAACAGTACATATCCACTGCGGGTTTTACCTGTAACAATACATATCCACTGCGGGTTTTACCTGTAACAGTACATATCCACTGCGGGTTTTACCTGTAACAGTACATATCCACTGCGGGTTTTACCTGTAACAATACATATCCACTGCGGGTTTTACCTGTAACAATACATATCCACTGCGGGTTTTACCTGTAACGTATCCACTGCGGGTTTACCTGTAACAGTACATATCCACTGCGGGTTTTACCTGTAACAGTACATATCCACTGCGGGTTTTACCTGTAACAGTACATATCCACTGCGGGTTTTACCTGTAACAGTACAGATCCACTGCGGGTTTTACCTGTAACAGTACATATCCACTGCGGGTTTTACCTGTAACAGTAAATATCCACTGCGGGTTTTACCTGTAACAGTACAGATCCACTGCGGGTTTTACCTGTAACAGTACATATCCACTGCGGGTTTTACCTGTAACAATACATATCCACTGCGGGTTTTACCTGTAACGTATCCACTGCGGGTTTTACCTGTAACAGTACATATCCACTGCGGGTTTTACCTGTAACAGTACAGATCCACTGCGGGTTTTACCTGTAACAGTACATATCCACTGCGGGTTTTACCTGTAACAGTACATATCCACTGCGGGTTTTACCTGTAACAGTACAGATCCACTGCGGGTTTTACCTGTAACAGTACATATCCACTGCGGGTTTTACCTGTAACAGTAAATATCCACTGCGGGTTTTACCTGTAACAGTACGTATCCACTGCGGGTTTTACCTGTAACAGTACGTAACCACTGCGGGTTTTAGCTGTAACAGTACATATCCACTGCGGGTTTTACCTGTCACGATACAACTGCACTGCAAGCGGGGGCGACATGTGTTTGTGTGGCTGTCTGTCTCTCTATCTGTACGTAGGTTTGTAGAAGAGAACTGTCCTTGTGTAGGTGAACAACCCAGTGCAGTTTGACCAGGTTAATGTTGACTCTAGACTCAGAGACTAGACCAGACAGACAGAGATAGACAAGCGTGCAAGGAAACATAGACAGGCAGGGAGACAGACAGACAGGCAGGGAGACAGACAGACAGGCGGGTGGACAGACAGACAGACAGGCAGCGAGACAGACAGACAGGCGGGTGGACAGACAAGCAGACAAGGAGACATACAAGGCAGGCAGAAGCAGGCTTACTGTTCTCATCCTGTTTCCTTCCCCTCTCTGTCATCCCCCCCCCATCTTCAATTTATATTTTTCTTTCTCTCTCATCCCCTCATCCTCTATCTCTGTGTGCATAACATTTCTGTCTTTCTCTCCGTCCCTTGCAGCGGAGATGCGGAAGCAGAGAGACTTCTACCAGAAGCTGGGGATGGAAGTTCCAGGAGACATCAAAGGAGAGCTCTGCAATATGAAGACTCACCTAGACCCTCAGCGGAATGGTACGCTCCACGTTACAAAACCCCCTCCTCTGACCCTCAGTGGAATGGTACGCTCCACCTCGCAAACCCCCCTCCTCACCCTCAGCGGAATGGTACACTCCACCTTACAAATTCGTTCCTCACTTTCAGCAGAATGGTACCTGATCCACATCCTTACTGTGAAGTCGGAGTAGCTGTGTCTGCCTAGCATTCAGCACTGTAGTGTAGTGTAGTGCCCCCTGGTGGCTCATCCCACAGACAGCGGGTGCTAGCGGTGGTTAAACGAGCGCCTGCTCTGATGGGGGTGCTTAAGAGGCGATGGGGCAGTGGAAGTGTTCTCTAGTCGGCAGTGCTGCAGGCTGCCACACAGACTGGAGGCGGGTGGGCTGCTATACACCGCCTCGCCCGCTTCATCGTGGCGCTGTGCCATCGCGCAAGCGACCCGAAAGCCCGGACAAAGCTTGGCATAGGAGGTGAAAGAAGAGGAGATTGAGGGTGGCACTCGAGGTAGAGGTGGGGATTTTGACAGTCGTGAAACAAAACAAAACAAATGAGTCCAGCGTTTCCAAACCAGTGTGCCCTCAGCCATCATCAGGTGTGCCGTGGACATTTGGGAATGTCACATATGGGAAAGATCAACAAATGTTTTGTATTCAATTTGATTCTGTTTTACATCTGGCGTGTACTGCAAAATGAATACGTCACTGTGCGTGTGTGCCGTGGGTTGGAAAAGATTGGGAAATGCTTGCCTTGCCCAGACTAACACTGGACAAATAGACCTATGCATTCACAGCAAGCCTTACAGAATTTAGACATTCAGGAATCCCCAAAGGAGTGTTTTGTCTTTTATCAGCCCAAGTACCAGTCTTCAAATTGTCTTCAGACTTAATCCTTGGTGGAGTATTAATTTATTATATTTATTATAAAGTATTAAGTAATTAATTTACTTATTATTTCTCTGGTTGCACCCATCTACCATGGTGAAACAAAGATAGTGTTAGCTTGCGCCTAATGACAGGCTAAACATTACTTCGGAGCTGAAGTAATTTGCGGATAATGTCAGGCAGGGCTGTAAAGTATACCCCCACAGCTCCCGCAAGGGGGGGGGGGGGGGCCTGCAGTCCAAACGGGCCCTTCCCCCTACTTATATACAATTATATATAAGATAAGAATAAAAAATGAGTAATAGTCAACAACTATTAAGATAAGTTTTTTAATTATTTTTGAAGGGGGGGCTGATGACAAGCTACACATTGTCTCAGAGCTGAAGTAGCTTGCAGATAATGACAGGCTGGTTACACATTTTCTCAGAGCTGAATTAGCTTGTGGATAATGACAGACTGGCTGCAGATGATTACCTCAGAGCTGAAGTAGCTTGCGGATAATGACAGGCTTGACATTACCTCAGAGCTGAAGTAGCTTGTGGATAATAACAGGCACACATTATCTCAGAGCTGAAGTAGCTTGTGGATAATAACAGGCACACATTATCTCAGAGCTGAAGTAGCTTGCAGATATGACAGACTGGCTACACATTACCTCAGAGCTGAAGTAGCTTGTGGATACTTACAGACACACATTACCTCAGAGCTGAAGTAGCTTGTGGATAATGACAGGCCACATGTTACCTCAGAGCTGAAGTAGCTTGTGGATAATGACACGCCACACATTACCTCCGAGCTGAAGTAGCTTGCGGATAATGACACGCCACACATTACCTCCGAGCTGAAGTAGCTTGCAGATAATGACAGGCCACACATTACCTCAGAGCTGAAGTAGCTTGTGGATAATGACAGGCTAGACATGACCTCAGATATGAAGTGACGAGCAGGAAGTGACGCGCACTGGCTAATGGACAACCCCTGTAATGGCGCGTTTAAACCTCAAGAGGGCTTTAGAAGTAGCTCTCCCTTTTACCCGTATGATCACACGCACACACAGTGACACCATCTCACACACACAACCACACAGTATCACACCGACACAATCACACGCACACACAGTGACGCCTTCTCACACACACAACCACATACTATCACACTGACACAGTTACACACACACAGACACACTATCACACCAACACACACACAGCACTCACTCTGTCTCTCTCTCTCTCTCTCTCTCTCTCACACACACACACACACACACACACACACACACACACTGGCTTCCTGTTTCAGTGTTCAGTCTGCTTCCTAAGTTGTGGGTAAAGAGGCAGACTGGTACCAGATAAACTCGTTTATCACCTCACTCTTTAATTACTTAGATGACAACTTTCTGACACGCTCCTTTGTCATAAATTAGCCCTGAAATATCACACACATCCTACCAGACCGAGAGGTTTGTTAAATATCACGCATACCACACGCACACACGCACACACACACACGCACACGCACACAGGCACACTCAATAAATCACAGGGCAAAGCACCAATCCTCCCATTCGTTGATTTGTATCTTTAAATAGAACCATGGTCCACCTGGCTATTTTCAGCCTCTCTGGCTCTCTTCATCTGGAGAGCAAGGAAGACCAGGAGGAAGAGGAGGAAGGTGGATTCAGACCACATCTCTCTGTGACCTTAACTCGCTGACATCATCCTTACAGAGATGCCAAACTGAGTGATCGGTGTAATGGCGCTCGCTTACTCTGCTTCTATGCTTTGTCATCTACAAACAAACAAGTCACATTACTAAACACACCTGAACTGTATGCAGTCTCCTCTCCTCTCCTTTCCTCTCCTCCATGTATATCTCGTCTGTTGTACTGGCTTGATCAGGCTGGATGCTGAAAGTCTGTCTCCTCCGTGTCCTCGGACTGCTGCTCTGTCCCTCTAAACCCCTAATGACCTTAATGGAGGGCAGCGCGCTTCAGCGGCCGCCACAGCTGAGCAGGCGGAAGCCATTTGTCTAATGAGAACAAAGGAGGCCTGTTTAAACGGGGCTGGAGAGGGCGTTAGGACCTGGAGGACAGCCTTATGACCAAAGGCTCCCTTCACATTTAGGATCTGGTCAATAGAATGAAGCTAACCAGGTCTGTTTAAGGAGGGCAACCCTCATGGCCAATGGCTCCCAGATCCATAGTCATCACCATTAGGATCTGGTCAGTAGATTAAGGCTCACCAGGTCTGGTGAAAGAGGACATCCTTATGGCTCCATAGCCGTCCTCATTGGCTGAACAGACTCATAGCCCTTAGCGTCATGCTCCATAGCCATCCTGATTGGCTACATAGACTTATGACCTAAGCACCGGGTTCCAGACCTAGCCTAAGTCCCAGGCTCCATAGCCGTCCTCATTGGCTGAACAGACACATGGCCCTTAGCGTCATGCTCCATAGCCGTTCTGATTGGCCAGTGGCTACACACACATGAGTGTGGCGACTTTTATCAGGTTGGGATGAATCTCCCTGTTTGGAAACCATGAAGTGACACGTTGTTTTGAATGTTGACTATTGGTCACATTTCAAACCTCAGGTTGTGAGTGGGTGAAGGCGAGTTCCGTCAAAGAGTGGAATGAAGTAGGAAGAACCAGACTGGATATGATCAGCCTACTGACATCTGGCTCTCTGATTGGTCCAAACAGGAGACGTGAAGTCAGAGGATCAAGCCAATAAAGAGACGGCAGAGGAGAAACCAGAGGAGGACAACGATTACCACCGTAGCGACGAACAGGTATGACCTCAATTCCTGCACTGCAGGATGTTAATCCCTTCATATATATATATATATATATATATATATATATATATATATATATATATATATATTTCTTAATACAGAAAGATGATCTGATAAGATAGTTCCATAAAGTGTTATGTGTTTTCTTATTAAGTTCCCTTTTGAATTGAGTCTTGTGGACTTCTTTGACTATCCACCATCTGGTCTGCTCTGTGATGTTTCTAGTGGTTAGAGCTGTGAAGCAGCTAGTCTGTCTGCCAGCCAGCCAGTCTGCAGTGCGGTACACAGTCCAGTGTTCAGCCACAGTGTTCAGCTCATATAACAGCCACAGTATCAGCTCAGCATGCAGCCACAGTGTTCATTTCAGAGTACAGCCACAGTGTTCAGTTCAGAGAACAGCCACAGTGTTCAGCTACAACGTACAGCCACAACGTACAGCCACAGTGTTCAGCCCCAGCATACAGCCACAGTGTTCAGCTACAGCATACAGCCACAGTGTTCAGCCCCAGCATACAGCCACAGTGTTCAGCTACAGCATACAGCCACAGTGTTTAGTTACAGCATACAGCCACAGTGTTCAGTTCAGCATACAGCCACAGTGTTCAGCTCAGAGTACAGCCACAGTGTTCAGCTCAGAGTACAGCCACAGTGTTCAGCTCAGCATACAGCCACAGTGTTCAGCTCAGCATACAGCCCCAGCGTTCAGCTACAGCATGCAGCCCCAGCGTTCAGCCCCAGTATTAGATGCAGATGGTCCTCTCCTGATGTCATTGGTATTCTGGTCCAGTCCCCAACTCTCTGAATGATATCAATAATCCAGTGGAGTGTAGAGTTATTGTCACGACCACCCCGATGCTCACAAACACTCCCGACTCACTCAGAGACCCCCTCCCTCTCCTCCTCCTCCTCCTCTCTCGCCACACTGAACGCTCACAGAAGATTGGCTGTTTACCATTTAGCTGTTGTATGAGGAGAAAGGATCAACATGGCCGCTTTTAGGAATCGACGTGCCCGTCGGCCATAGAGAGCAGAGTACGCCATGTCACAGGAGAGGGGTGTTGGGGGAGATACAGAGAGAGGGTGAGGGAAAGGGAGGTTTGGGTTAGTAGTCTGTGCTGCTGTGAGAGAGAGAGAGAGAGAGAGAGAGAGAGAGGGGGGGGGGGGGGGGTCACACAGAGAAAGGTGGAAAGGCTGGTGGGGGTGGGATGGTCCTGCTCATTGGTATTCATCAGAGTATGCGAGTGGAATGGAGGAGGTCAGAGGTTATCAGGAGAGGAGACAGGCCAGGTTGAGGGTGAGAGGTCATCAGGATGAAACAGTCACTGCATGTGTGCCAAGGACAAAGACAAGAGCATTTCCATACGTACTCCTACAGAGTCTAGACTGACTGACTGAGTGTGTGTGTGTGTGTGTGTGTGTGTGTGTGTGTGGGTGTGTGTGTTTGTGAGCAGGTCAGCATCTGTCTGGAGTGTAACAGCAGTAAGCTGCGGGGTCTGAAGAGGAAGTGGATCCGCTGCTCCGCCCAGGCCACTGTCCTCCACCTCAAGAAGTTCATCGCTAAGAAGCTCAACCTCACATCCTTTAACGAGGTGAGTTTAACCCCGCCTTCACCCCCTTCACCCCTCACCCCCGCCACTAGCAAACAAGATGAGTCACCCCCCCCCCCCCTTCAGACTATCTGTGGTGCTCAACCTCACATCCTTCAACGAGGTGAGTTCAACCCCGCCCTCACCCCTGCCCCAAGCCAACAAGATGAGCTCTGCCCCCCCCCGCCTTCACCCCTCCAGCACCGCCCCTAGCCACCGAGATGAGTCCTCCCTCCACTGTCTCTGTGGCTGTAGATGTCAGGTGGTGCTGCTGCTGTCTATCTGTCCTCCTTCTCATGATTACCACACAGCATCATGGTGGCACAGGAAACAAGCTCCAGTAATATCATCTGCCTCCTGTCATGTTCTCAGCAGGGCCAGAGGAGCTGATGGAAGATTAGAGGTCTGACAGGCAGGGGGGAGAGAGAGAGGGGGAGGGAGAGGGGGCAGTGTCTGCTTCACTGTGTTTTGTCTGTTTCTGTCAGCCAACAAGACATGAGTGGGTAGGATTCATATAAGAGGAGTCTAACATCACACACGCACACACACACACTCACTGAGTGGCATATCTTGTCTGTCTGTGTGTAAGACAGGTCACTTTTTTTTCTCAACTAAAAATCATAAGAAAAGTTGTTCAGACACAGTCTTTTTTTAACAGGATTAGCAGAATATTAATTTTCATACCAGAGAGTTTGACATTATAACTTCTTTCTTGGTTGTAATATAGGCAAATAATGAGTGTGTAATAGACTTCATATGTAAAACGACATTATATTATATCTAATAAAGTGAAGAGAGTAATAACCTTTGATATATTGGCTGTATCAGACATACTCTGGGCAGAGGGCCAACATGCATATGGCCATGCCTGACTGCACCATAAAAGATGAGATCACGGTCCTGAGAGTGTACCTACAGCTCATCTCGTCTGTTTGGCAGAGGAGTCATGCCTTTCTGTTCCAGCAGGGGGCACTGTGGCTGCAGTGCTGCTGGATACTGTTTCTTGCTCTCTCTCTCTCTCTCTCTCTCTCTCTCTCTCTCTCTCTCTCTCTCTCCACAGCCCCCCAGAGCCACCTAACTCTACGGCCGTACGCTGTTTGTCTGGTTATTGATTAGTGGATGCAGATGGGGAGCGAGGCCAGAATATCAATAGTGAGTTCACAGGAGGAGAGCTGATTGGCCGTGCAGGCCTCGGATTAGTATTGGCTACAAATCAACGTTGTGCTTCCCTGAGAGGTCTGTGGTTTGAGACGGAGCTGGGGGAGCATCCGTCTAACAAACCTGATCTCTTTGACTCTGCCTCTCCAACATATGGAGGTGTCCAGATGCTGAGGAGGAGGAGGAGGAGGAACGGCTGGAGTTTAGGGTTGATACAGCAACAAATGAACATCAAATGTAAAATGTGTTTGTGTGTTGCAGGAACATAGCAGGAACTTGAACAGCCTCTCAGTGACTTGGTGGTGTTAAATTAATGTCTCTGATTTTTTTTTTCACCAGCTGGACATCTTATGCAACGAGGAGATCTTGGGGAAGGACCACACTTTGAAATTTGTTGTGGTAACAAGGTGGAGATTTAAGGTAAAGCCAAACTCACCCCCAGAGGGCGCTGATGAGTAATCTCATCAAATTCGACCATCTCAAATCAAGGATCATTAGCTTGGGATATTATGATGTAATAGGTGTTTGATGCTAACTGCAGTACGATTAAAACACTCACAATTACAAGCATTGTTTATTTAGTTATAGCCACTGATTGGTAACAGAAAGCCATGCGAACACTTGGATAGCGTCCATTAAGCACGGAGCTCGTGAGAAGGCATGCTGGGTATTGGTGTTCTATTCCAATGTTATATTTGTTAAGCAACCGTGTCGTTTTTGAGTCGTTGTGTTTCTGCTTTTTGTTCCAGAAATCGCCCCTCTTGCTACACTATAGACCCAAAATGGACCTACTGTAGAGAAAGCCGCCATGGTCTCGGCTCGCTCGCCCGGGTCAGACTGTGACGTGCTATTTATGCAGAGACGATCGACAGAACACCATCTCCCAGCAGACCCAGCTACAGTCCACACACGCCAGCATAGTGGGGCGAGAGGACACTACTCTACGACCTCCAGTATCCCACACTGCATCACAGGACCGTCTGGAACGCAAACAAACCCCCCCCCCACCCCTCCTTTTTTTTTCTGTCCGCTTCGTCCTAGATATGTGAAAAAGAATTGAGAAAGAGAAAAAGCATATATTTATACTTTTGTACAGAACAGACAAATGGAAGCAAGGTAGTCCTGGTGCTCAGTTTACACATCATAAAGACAGTGGGGGTGGGGGGGACAGAGCCTTCACTCCAACAGGCCTCTCCTCAATGAGGACAATGTTTTTAAGATTTTAAGTTTTTAGTTTTGTTTCTTTTGGCTTTTCAGGTTACCTTGTTGTCATGGGTGCACAGTCAGTATATACAGTTATAAAACAAGACCTTTTTAAATATGGTTTATTGAGAGGTGTTATTGTCTTTAAACTTTTCTTTTTCTTTCTTTTTTTTTTAATTGCTTTTTGAGTTTTTGACGATTGTGAATAGGCAAAGTCTTTGAGTAATTTATGTTCTATATACCAATATTGTACATAAAATGTCATTATGAGAGAGATTGAACAGATTGAGAGACTTTAGACTGTTAAAGAGTGGACCCAAGCAGTGCTATCTAGATGATGGGCTACTTCTATGTAGTAAAAAGGCTATTCACAGACTTACAGTTAATATCAAAATATATACAGTAAATACATCTTTATGTTGTCTAAAAAGGACACAAAACAACTTTATGAAATCCTCTGACATCGATATGTAGGGGCCAAGTCTAAATTGAATTTGAATTTGAGGCTAACCGTGAAAAAGCGGAAAGCTTTATTCTTCAATTTACTCATGTCACCGGCTTTCTGATTTGAAAATAACGGACCCTCAATTGAACTCACCTTGGTTGTCAGACCATATGTTTAAAGCTGCAGACAGAAAGCAATAGGCAGCTCCAGTGCCAGCTGCTGGTATAGTGGTGTTATTGGTTTATAATCTCTTTGTGTATTCATGACTTCACTCCCGGCAGTCCGTCCCGCCTTTTATCTGACCACTTCTCCTTTGTTCCGGCACCTGGCTAGCCAGCCGTGGCAGCGAGCTATCTATCTGGGCAGCGGGCCAACGCGCATACAGCCATGCCCGAATGCGAGCGTTAGAGATGAGCTTAGCGTCCCGCTTCATAGATTGAATCTGTGGATGATGTGTTGGGAGTGTTTCTGTCTCCTGTGTGTGGATGTGGGGACAGGCTACTTCTTTTTCTTGGGTAACACGGAGGGGCTGGGAAAATCAACACAAAAAGTGATTTTACTAAAGTCTTTTTTCTAAAGTACAGATGTGTTGCGATATATATGTAATCGCACATTTTTCAAGACACATTCTTTATTTTAAAAAAGTCTTTAAAACTTTCTCTAAAATTTCAGGTATTCAAAAAAACTAAACAAATGTGAGAACGTTTTTGAGAACTTTGATATTAATTGATATAAAAGAAAATGGCTGACATGTGGTCATTTGGTGCTTCTACCCTCCAGTGTGTGCTCATAGTACTGAGGAGGAAAATGTCCCTCCTCAGCACCCTTACTTTGCTGTGTTCTCCACTGTGGTTGGCTGAGACAGTCTTAAGACCCAACTGTCACCTGTGATGTATTCCTCACTGTGATTGGCTGAGACAAGTCTTAAGGCTTAGCAGTCACCTGTGATGTATTCCTCACTGTGGTTGGCTGAGACAGTCTTAAGGCCCAGCGGTGACCTTAGTCTACACTGCTGCCCTCTGATGTATTCCTAACAGAGCCAGAAAAAACAGACAGACCAATTCTAACAAACAACGCCAACCCTGACCCTAACCCCAGACACAGCCTTGGACCTCAAATCCCACCCGTCCCCCGTCCCCCGTACCCCCTGTCCCCCGCCCCCCCGTCCCCCGCCTCCCACCTTATCCTGCCACAGGGATTTATAATGGGAAGAGGAGGATATGTTGTCCTGTCTCTTTAAATAGATGAGGAGTATTTAAATACTAATTACAGGCTTGTGCTATGTCCCAATGAGATCGGTTAGATTCAGCCTTCATATCCAGTGTCCCCCACACACCCCTCTCTCTCACACCAGCTCAACCAAAACTCAGTTTTTATGTTGGCTAACGATCAGCCCATCAGTCTCAATGTGTTAATAATAATTATGATAATAATAATAATGACAATTTTGAATACCTGTATGTTGCATTATTTTACAGATTTGTAATAACTGGTTTTGTAATCACCTCCTTGCCGCTTGGTTATCATATGTTGTAATGTGTCAGTATGCATCCAGCAGTATGATGTGCATATGTACGTTTTGTGTGGATCATTTGCTGTGAAGCTGGCCTACAGGCACATGGAATACTGGTTCTCAGGCTCTGGACCATGTTCTGTCTCTCATCCTGATGTGAATGTCCTCCCAGCTGAAAACAAGCTCCAACACAGGCCACCCACAGCTTGGAAACTATTGGTCCATCTTTGTTACCCGCTCTTTAAGGTGCTATTGGATTTAACACTCCGGAATGACAACAACATTTCCGAACACTCAAAACCTCAAAACTTTCTGCTTACTCTACATCTACAACGGGTGAAATTGGAACAAAGGTTACACGCTGTTTGTTTGTTTGTTTATAACATGTTTTTTTTGTGTGTTGTATGGGTGGTGATGTGGTCTCTCTCTGAATCTTGGATGGTTTGGCATTGGGTGAAGGTGCTGGGTTATTCCTGCCGAGGTGAAGATGCTGGGTTGTTTATGGGGGGGGGGTGCTCTGCCAGGGTGAAGGTCAGAGGTTGTCTTGTTTCCATGGTGCTAACTTTTTCTAATTGTCAAAGTCCACTACGGCTACTGTGGCGTCTGTCGGCTCAGCTGTGTCTGCGGGTTCACGTCGTCCGGGGATATGTATTTCCTCGGCCGAGCTGTCTCCACGCTCTCACGGAGAACGGACCGCGCTGTTTATTCCTTTAATTGTTTTTCCCAGCAGTGCTCCGTCACGGAGCTATGGAAAGAGAAGATAGGGAATGTTTTTAAAGAGTCCGGGTCTGTGCTTTCCCAAACAAACACAGGGAGAGTAGCCCGCTGGCAGGCTGAAGGGCTTTTTCCCAGAGAATACCTCTCATCTGTCCGAGGTGGTTCTGACCCATCTGTCCTATCTCACCAGAGAGGTGGTTCTATGGTTCTGACCCGGACACCTTCGATGGTGACTGATATCAATATCCTGTGTCGTTTGATGGTGCTTTGATCCTAAGCCAAACGATGGTACCGTGAGTGTATTGTTTTGGGTTTTGAAGCATAGCCCCACTGACAGTGTAGCCTCTGACCTTGTTGGTATCAGTAGCACTGTGCTCTGTCCTTGCAGCCAGATGGGCATGTTGTTTCCACAGTCCTCGCTGCCCCTGGAGACCAGACCTCCAGCCAGGCAGGGAGAGAGGGAGGTGTGTAGGTGACTCCTAGCAGCCGATGCTGGTGCCGGGGAGGGGAGGGGAGGTCCATCTCCAGAGTGCTGCAACAGATCGATAGCCAAGTTTTTATCAGAGGCAACATGAAGACATCAGCAGAGCTCCCACTGACAGCTCGGCCTAAGGGCTTACAGGAGCTCTGAGACACAGATAGACAGACAGGCCGACAGACAGGCAGACAGGCAGGCAGGCAGACAGACAGACAGTTGCCTCGACAGGCAGTGTGGGTGAGCCTTTGGTTTTGAGGGTTACCAGTGTGAGTGGGAGCGTGGTGTTTCTGTAGTCACACCACTGGATTTTCACCCTGCGTCTATTAAGCCCTCTGAGGATGTTTCCGGAAAGCAGCAGGATTCATTTCCCACTGAACGCCATCAGGAATATTGCCCCTGTTCTTAAATTGACTGCCTGGGTTTAAATCTCCTCTATTAACCCTCCAGTGTGAGAGTGTGATGGCTTTTTTGTTGCCTGTTAAGCTGAGTAATCTGCCTTCCTATGTGTGTGTGGGTGTGTGAGAAAGAGAGCGCAAGCGAGAGTGGGAGAGAGAGAGACAGACGGACAGAGACTTGGGGCCAATCATTGTCGCTGGCCAGTCTTTGAGAAACTTCCCCTGGAGAAGCAGGGATTGTGTCTGAGATGCTCCCACACCCCCATCATCGTAACAGCACCGAGCCCCGTGCCTCTGGGCTGAACAGGCAGAGAAATTTCTGCCTCCCACACTACTAGAGAGGTTCTCTGTTAGTCCAGTGGTCTGGGTCAGAGGTGTCATACTGTGACCGTCCACAAGGGTGTAAAGGCAGTCGAGAGTGTACCTGGCAGTGGCTGACTCCTGGTCTGTAATACTTTAAGTTTAGGTCCCTGCTCTTCACATTGGCAGACCCACATGAGCCATAGACACAGATGTCGTCAAGTAATCACTCCGATGTTGTATTTTGTTATTATTTATTTACACTGTTAAGATGACTCTTGCAGCAGCTTATTTGTCTATGAATTTGTTTATGAAAACGAGACTTGCTTTTCTTTTCCTCATGAATTTTGTTTTATTTGTTGCTGTTCTTTATATGTTGAGTACATTCGAGGCTAATGCATTAAAATGTTATGGCTTAAATTATTGATTTGTGTTAGACCCTCTCTTTGTATTGTTGTAAATGTGATCAATAACTGCGTGTTGTTTTCTACGTGGGGAAAACACACAAACCATTCCTTTTTTTTATGGTTCCAACGTTCTGGCAAACCAATTTGTAAACGATGGTGGTTCATGTGGTTCATTTGTATTTTGCAAAGATAATGTGCAATATACGTTCCTCCAATGGTTCAAGGTTCCGTCGGTTACTCCAGCCCACTCCTCAGGTCACTAAAGCCTTTCCGGTCGTCATGGCGACCAGGGACTCCTCAGAACACACTAACGCACCCGGATTATATGAGACATTACATATGGCTGGATCAACTTTTGACTTGTTTTCCTTTTTTTTCTTTTCTTCCTCAGATTACCTTTCTGTCAAAACACAGGCACTTATTCAGGTGTCCCTCTTTTTTTTTTTTTTTTTTCGTTTGGTATTGATGTTATTTATTGCACATGTAATGAATCGTTGTTTCCATTGCCACATTGATTAAACAGGAGTTTTGGGTCAAGAACAAGGGACTGGAATTTCCTACGTACAATATTAAGAAATCTTTTTTGTCAAAAAAAACCTACGTGTGTATTTCATCAATAAATGCCTTTAAAATGTAACGGCCTGTTTGTGGTCAATATTTGACGATTCAAGCAAGTTCTGTAAGTATCATCCAAGATATAAGTACGTATGTACTTAGTACTATGCATATGATCTGAGTTGGTGTGGCCAAAGACCAAGACCTAAATAACCATTTCCATGTGTCCATTCTCTATCAAATAATCTGGTAGAAGAGGAAATGATTAGTTTAATCCATTCTAAGATGTTGATGGAACGTTGCCTTTGCTCTGATCTGCTTTGTTTAGTAGAACAAGAAAAGCCTGTGATATGTGTGACAACAACAGGCTCTGTTATGTGTGGATGAAACGGTCAGATGAGAGTCGGGGCCAAGGAAGAGACGGGATTGGCTCATTAACCCTGGTTCCAGAGACACCACACTTCCTCTTGGTGGAAAGAGAGTCTCAGTCAGTCAGTCAGTCAGTCAGTGTAACAGAGTCCTTTGAAAAAAGGTTACGTTAAAATTGGATGATTTAGTAAAGGATTGCTAGGAGAAAGTGCGTACCTGGTTAGACCAGACCAGACCAGGGTTAGACCAGACCAGGGTTTATCCAGACCAGTTTAGAGCAGACCAGGGTTTGACCAGATCAGGGCCAGAGCAGACCAGGGTTAGACCAGCCCATGGCCAGAGCAGACCATGATTAGACCAGACCAGAGCATGCCAGCAGATTAAGATCCACTCCATACTAGAGATCTGTCATAAAGACCTGTCCTTTCTCCAGTGTGTGACAGACTCCAGGGATGTAGTGAATAATGTCTTCATTCTCTATCTGTGATAATGTCTGCGTTCTCTATTTGTAACATAGAAACCTGTCCTCTCTCGTGTTGAACAGACTCCAGGGATGTAGTGAATATTGTCTTCATTCTCAATCTGTAATGTTTTGTGTTGGTCTTCAGACTGGCCTCCTTCCAACTGTTGTGTGATTTGTCTTAATTTATTTTCAATTTCACCCGTTTGTTGTTTTGGCAATATTGTTTTGCTGTTGTGTCTGTAGGCCCAGGATGAAGAAAGGTCAAGCATTCATCAGGTAGGACAACACACACACACACACAAACGGGAAGGTTCTTTAGATAGAAACTAGTTCAAAGATTCTTCTTAATGAAAACCGTAACTCTCGTCTTTTTGCTGTATTTTATTCTTTATATTTTTTGGTATCTACTTTAACAACATTGATTTCTTGAGTGACAAGGGAAGACGATGATGGAGGAGGAAGAAGAGGTAATCTAATCTGGGCCAGTCTTTATGAAGGCAGGGACTGGGAATAACAGAAGAGGAGGAAGAAGGAAAGAAGGAGAAAAGAAGAGCAGCGAGAAGAGGAAAGAGTTAGGGGAGAGGAGAGGAGAGGAGAGGAGAGGAGAGGAGAGGAGAGGAGAGGAGAGGAGAGGAGAGGAGAGGGAAGGAGAGGAGAGGAGAGGGCTGTGGTCTTTCTTTCTCTATGTGCCCCAGTCGCATCAATGTTGTCCTATGGGAACAACCTGTCAACACTGCACACACTACACACACACACACACACACACACATACAGCCTCTAAGACCTCTGCGTTGTGTTCACATGCGTGCAGAGTGCTAACAATTAGGAGCTCTGCAGCATGGTTGAACCGTGGCAAGAGACTTGCCTCAGTGCTGTGACTGCGTGTAAACATGTCATCTCATTTTCCCCTGGAGACGCCAGTGCACGCCATCCCATAATAATTCCACTGTGGTCCAGGTTGCAACCCTGGGCCTCTCCAAGGGCTTGTCTGATTGGTCAGGTTATTGCTGTGGGCCTCTCTAAGGTCCCGTGTGATTGGTTGGTTCAGAGACACACACGGGTCATGAATACAAAGCGAGTGTGGAAGGGAGTGACTGCTGTTGGCTCACACAGTAAAAAGGTTAGCTTTCTGATTCTAACTGCATCTGGGATGGGTATCAACCTCGTCACTTCTGAATGTAATGTAATGCTAGACCCCCCCACCCACCCACACACACACACACACACACCCACACACACACACACACACACACCTAATGCTTTTCTGTGCTGTCTTTTCAAATCTGAGAACCTGAGAGTCACCTAATGTCAGCTGGCTTTACATCTTGGTTTACAATAATCTTTGATAACTATCCATGTTGACACTGGTTTTTGCCACAGTTTGCTATTTTCTCTAAAAGCCTGGAGTCATCTAATAGCCTCCCGTTAAAACTGAACTATAACATAGGAGTATATATATATATACAGTACTGTGCATACGTTTTAGGCAGGGATGCTATTTTGAAGGCGAAGGATGGTCACACCAAATGTTGTTTTGATACCGATTTGGTTTTCCCTCACTTTGTATTTCATGAATTGATTAAAAAAACATTTTTAATTCACATTTATATTTTTATATATTTTTTTAATAACTTAAAGACTTCACAGCTGCCTAAAACCTTTGCACAGTACTGTATATATATATATATATATATATATATATATATAGTTTATCATGTGGATTCAGGTACAAGCCACTGCAGAATGAGACCTACACTACACAATGCTAACGTTACTCTCTGTTGAGATTGTCCTGTTTAATGTCAGTAAACAGCTTGTTTATCAGTTACTGTGTGCCACTCGATACCTGACAGCTAACACAACCTCACTGAACTCAAACCGCCTGACCTCTGTGAACGCCGCGTGTCCTTGAGAAAAAAAAAGAGCTATTTCCCACCAAAAGGAAAATTACTTTTTTTTTTTTTCTTCAGCTTTCCAATCTGCCAAAAAGCCCTTCTCTTTCTAGACAACCTCTTAGTGGGGAAAACACATCAACGCACGGGATCAGGTTCTCTGACGCTTGGCTGTGCGTTACAGTCCGTGGTCTTACCAACTCGCCATCGATCGGCCCCTCTTTGACCCCCATTTTCTGACCCGGGCTTTCACTCCGTCGTCTGTAAGGCAATTTACCTCAGCAGCGTCACTCTGAGAGACGTCCACGGCTGCAGGCTGCAACAATACACACGGAGACTCCCAGGCAATTTATCTGACAGGCTGGGTAGCGTCTGGAAATGGGGCTCCGAAAAGGGTCGAGCCGGAGGAGAATGGAGGCCGTGTGTTTTGTGCCGTTGGAAGGTTCATCAACCTTAACTCAAACGGACACGGAGCGAGAGGGAGACGGGTGTGGGGGTGGTTGTGGGGGTGGCTGCATCTGCACACGGGAACAGTGATGGTTTAAAAGAAGAAAAAAAAGAATAATAAGATGATACTCGATGATGTAGGGGGTTTGTTTTGAGTTTGTTTTGTTCCCGACTACTGATGCTGTTGTTTTTACTCTAGCAGAGTCGTGTTAAGATAATATTTCCCCAGATTGCCAAAAAAAAGCCGAATGCCCAACTCTCATTTGTTCAGCTAAATGCAAAACAGTGCAAAGCCGCATCGACTATGCAGACTGGTTTCCATGCCGATATGACAGCTTTGCTCGAGTTCAATCATATTTCCTTCATTTGTATTCATAACCGCTCATGTACATTGCATCCCAACTGACACCTGTCAGTCAGTGTGACAGAATAAACCATAAACCACTTTCCTATTTGATCAACTGAACCTAAAATGTGAATTGTGAGTGTCGTGTGTTGTCATTGAGTTCCCTTAGGCAGTATCTGATAGGCGGCTGTGTCAACCCACTAGACAAGGCTTTGTTCTAGAAGACTATATAAATAAAGTGTATTATTATGGTAGCGTTACATATAATATGAGTATTATTAAGTTTATTAATTCAAGCTGATTGTGAGTTATATTATGATTCCTCATGCAGAGTCAGCAAAGAGTTCATTATTATTCTACGTGTAGCAAGCCTACATAGCCACTTCAATTAATATGTTTTAAATTATTGTCATGTGCAGTGGTACACTTTGCAAGGCACTTATTATATTCAGTATAGGTTTGTTTATTTCAGATCTGATTTAGAATTTTTTTCTAGTTAGATTACCTTGCTGACTGTCACAGATCCACACTGAGGCGGCTAAACCAAACTGTTTCTCTGACCAAAGAAGACCGCCGTGTTTTCAGAGAGAGAGAGAGTCTGGCTGGGAGTCCTCCTGGTCTCTAGATTTCACAGAGCCATTTCCAGGCTCTGCTCAGAGCTTTTTTGGGGCTGGTGGCATATTGATCTAAGGCTTTGACCAAAAAGGTTTTTCCATGGAAAAGCAATCGAGGCAATTTTCTACTCCACAGTCAATTCTCAGCTGGGCAATGAAAACACACAGAGAGGAAAACAAAAGAACCAGTATTTTACTTTTTGGATGAAATTGCCGTCTCACTGTGATCTCAAGAAGGCACCGTGGCTGCAGTCAAAGACCCACGTCTCCCTGTGCAGCTGGAAGTTGAATAAGGTGCCATGTTAGGGAACAGTTATTTACTGAGATTAGCTCCACATCAAAAGACGCCCAGCCGAGATAACACACAGCAGTATTTAACCAGCCAGGTGCACCACTGAACTCAACAGTTCTGTGTTGAAATCTCACCGGCACACGACACATGTAGCAGTGTACGCACTGTCGATCATAACATCTGTTCAATTTAAACAAAGAGAACAAGAGAATAAACAAGTTTGGTCTCATCCTAAGGGGCTTCAGTGGAAACGTGATTTCCTTTTTTTAACTCACAGCTCAAATTACCGTTGCCACCAGACTTATGTTTTTTTATTTAGAAGAGTTTATTTGTATTATAACATTTATTTACATATTTTCATGTTGTTTCTGTAAAATTCTGTGTATAAATAACCAGCTTCAGAAACAGTTACTATTTACATTCTTCGTATGCCGGCAGTATGGAAGCCTAGGAACTTAATATATGGTATTTTATAGAAATACACTGATGTTTTCTTATTCTGTAGGATGGTGCCATGGCATGTCCAGGTGTTCAGAGTACTCTGAATGACCTTTGAACCGGAAGAGGTCAACAGAGAGCCTGAGACTTACACTGTAAAGGTTTTCCTGTGTTATTATTATTGTTCTTCAGTGTCATAGATTCTATTGGCTTAGTCTTCACATAAAGGTTTTGTAATACTTTATAACTTTTTTAGATTATTTATTCTCGTTATGAATATCCTAACAGGTGACGTTGTTGATTAAATTTACCTCACAAGTCAGCAACCTTTTATAAATTCGTTCAACTCAGTTCGTATCACACCGGTAATCCCTTTCATTCAATCCAATCAATACATCGTGCATTGGCCAATAGTGTTCTAGACAATGACAAGCTACATATGTGTAAGTAGTGCTGTGTGTCATGTGTGTGCTGCCATTACTGTGCTGCATGTGTGATGTAGCTTTTTAATAATCCAAAACCTTTTTCTTGGCAATTACAGGGTTCATGCCCATGTCTATTCCAGCCTATTTGAGGACGTTTTTGTGTTATTAAAATGTAAATTCTAAGGCAATATAGTAAAAAAAGACTCACTCTGGTTAAAATATTATACTAACTCTCAAGACATTTCCACCCAATAACTTAATCCCACAGAATTTCCTGCCGGAAACGTAATTAAATCTCTCTAACGGTAGCTATATATCTGCAGGAAAGACCCCAGACCTTTACCGTGAGCACTGAGTTGATCTCCTACAGCCTATTAACCTGAAGATAATCACATTTTGAAAAGCATGCAGTTGATTGACACAGGGTGAAAAGAGAATCATATAGGAATGCAAAGCATGTCGCTTTTATATCTGGTTTAAAAATAAAAAACGTACGCCAGCCTCCAACGAGTCTATATGAGTCAGTGAGTCTCTCCCTCTCTCTCTCTCTCTCTCTCTCTCTCTCTCTCTCTAAATATGTTTGTATGAAGGTATGTATGTATATATATATGTAATGTATATATGCATGTCCAATCAATTTCATCAAATGATCCAATAATCCAAACACCTGTATTTATAGAAGGAAGGAGAGGGGCCTCCTCTCTGTGAATAATTATTATTACAGTAATTGTTGTTCTGCAGGAGATCTCAATCCCAGGAAAACACTGTTCAAAGGGCTTCACTCTTCCAGTAACCTTTCCTCACACAAATTTATTTTGGTGTGCTGGCTAGTCCAAGGTTTACAGCAAATAAAACTTGTGTACTTTAGGACATAACAACTTCTGGCTTGCCAGAGTAGTTGCATAGCAACCACTTTGCAACGAGCTGGCCTGGTTACCCTTCAGCTAAACGGCGTCTGTGGTTTAGTCTTTGCCATCTCCAAAAATATGTCTACACTGTTGGAAGCACCACTGAGTACAAAGTCTTAACTGTTAAATCAATATTTCACTATTTTGGATGTTTAACCATGTTAATCACGTCTCCCTGAGTTGTGAACGACTTCTATACTCAAGAACCCACGGGCCCAGCTATCCCCTCATAGCTTTCCAGTCAAACAGTTAGCATTGTAGGTAAAAGGGAAAACATACTTACTCTAATGGATGTTAAAACTATCTGGATGGAAGTAAGGTAATAATGTAAACATATTATATAATATATAATATATATATAAGTGAAATATTCCTGTTAATTCCTTAAACACCACAGTGTAGTTTGTGTTGTGTTGAACTTCTGTACCCGGTTTGGTACAGAATTCTAATCCACGCATCACATAAACATTGGGGCTCGGGGATTCGTTCTAATTAGGGAGCATTTCCAGCGTGACATTGAGCAGGGTAGAAAACACCCAGACAGAGTTGCAGAGAGTTGTGACAGGCCTAAGGTAAGCCTGTGTGAAGCCCGGCCTTTCAGAAGTCGCTCTGCCTGTCGAGTGTGAGAATCCCCGTCAGACACACAAGGAGGGCAGGATCTGTCAAAGATCAACGTTTTCCAAAAATAGTCTTGATTTGTATTTGAATGCCAATGCTTGCCACTCTCAGAGTTCTCAGGGTTTCAAAGTAGTTCACAGGTAAAGCCTGGTGAACCTACACACACACATACACACACACACACACACACACACACACACACACACACACACACACACACACACACACATGCACTCCACCTGCCTTCTCCTTTGTCAACAACGTATAACTTATGTATTACTATAATTATCCCCTAATTATCTCTGGGAACAAGGCTATAGGGCACACAGCAACAATCTTTGGACACTCAGAGAGAGAGAGAGAGATAGAGAGAGAGAGACTCACCGACTCTGCTAATAAACTAGTTGGAGGCTGAAATAGCAGGGCAAAGCTATATCTGACTGCAGCAAAGAGTACACACACCATGAAAAACAAAAAGCCAAAGGCGGCAGAAGAGCTGATGGTGGTGATTCTTCTGTCGATGTTTTGGAAGTCCAATTAAGCAAGGACAGTTTGTGTAGTTGATGCGATAAGAAGAGAGATTTGTTTCTTTTAATAAGAGACATTCGGTGTTTATGGACTATGGGGAGTTTTAAAGGCCTGCCCAGATTCACCACTTTTGGTCTCAGTGGGGGAATGAAGTTGTTTCTACAACGTCTAACCTGCAGCTTTAAAACGTACCGGTTTCTTTACAAGCCACCAAACATATTGAAATGAACTTAAAATGGCGTCCCAGAAAGAAAGGTGGGCTTAAATTGAGGTTCTAATTGTTACGTTTGTTTTAGCACCTATATTTTTGTGAGGTATTACTTGGACATGAGCGGAGGTAGTAGCTTAAGGGCTGCCCTCGACGATTTCCACACTGCTGTGAACAGAAGTGTTTTCAGTGCCATTTTATTGTATTAAGAAGACTAAGAGTGTATTTCACTGAGCTCACATTCGGCTTTCCATGCTGTGTATGTTTATAAACTTTAGATACTACATTCCCTTGTTTTATACTGTTTATATTAAACCTCTAAAGTGAAGAAGTTCTGTTCCAATAGTGTTTATTTGAAACCTCCTATAGTAAAAAGGACATGTTCCAATAGTGTTTATGTTAAACCTCTGTAGTAAAGATGTGTTCCAATAGTGCTTATATGATACCTCTGTAGGAAAGAGGCCATGTTTTAATAGTGTTTAAATTAAACCTCTATAGTAAAGAGAACGTGTTCCAATAGTGTTTATATGAAACCTCTGTGCGAAAGGGGCCAATGTCCCCATAGGGACCATTAAGGGTCAGACAGAGAGTGTGTGTTATTGCTCCACAGTTGGCCATTGGGATCACATATTTCCTTGCAAGTTCTTCTGAAGTCAGAGGCGCACGTTGCAGCTTCAGTACGTTGTGAGAGTTTCCTCACCTCCTTCCTCTGTCTCAGTTTAGATCAAAGTACTCCCATACCAAAGTAAACCAGGTCACTCCCTCTCCTTCCTCTATACATTACCCTCTGTTGTAACATGTGTGTGTGTTGTGTACGTGTGGTGTATGGTGTGTGTGTAGTGTACGTGTGGTGTGTATGTGTAGCGTACACGTGGTGTTTGTGTGTAGTGTGTCTCCCAGCTAACAGCGTCCAAAGAGTTGCATCAGCCCTCCACCCCACCACAAGGCCCATGCCTCTAATGCATTCTGTGATTTCTCTCAGTGCATCTTGTGTTTGAAATAAAAGACCCTACCCTGTGTGATCATTTGCATAAGCTGTGAGCTCTAAGGCATGCAGAGACATGTTGTGGCTTTGATCTAGGGTTCTCCTCCCTCCAGCCCCTCCCCCCCCCCCCACACCTCCTTTTCCCCACCTCCTCCTCCTCTTCCTCTAGCCTTATTTCTTATTGAATATGTGTGAAGGCAGTGTGTGTGTTAATTTATTTCTATATATTTTGAATATAGTTATTCCTATTTCTTTCTCTTTCTCTTTTCCAAACGTGAGTCTCAGAGTGCAAAATGATATTTATTTCACTTAAACTCGCAGCCCCCCGGCACAACAGTATCAGTACAAATGTCGGTCGACTGTAATGTTGTCACGTCACATTTCCCTCTCTGCCTCCCCACCCCCTCTCTCCTTCTGCTCTATCTCTTTCTGCTCTCTTCAGTGCATGATCCCAGCAGACAAGTTTACTTTTTAATAACACCATATAGATCATCAAAACGGCAGCTCCTCAGAGCATCTCTCATATATTAGTTCAGTCTGATCTGCCAACCTGAGTCCTCTCCCTCTCCCTCTCTCTCTCTCTCCCTCTCTCTCTGTCTCTCTCATTCTCTCTCTCCCCCCTCTCTCTCTCTCTCTCTCTCTCTATCCCCCCCCCCCCCCCTATTTTTCTTCTGGTAACAGAGTCCTCCACAAGGTCCCACACTTACGCCCTGCCGCGCCGCGCTGAGCGAATGAGTTCTCCCCCCGGACCACAGGCGCCAGCGTTCTGCCATTATTGGTGGTGCCGTTCTATTGATCTACAATAAAGCTGGGTAATTGCACTCTCTTTTCATGTAGGGTGTTTGGATTTAGTCCTCCTCCAGCTGTCGCCCACGCTGACTCATCTGTGCGACACTCTCTCTTTTTCTCTCACTCTCTCTCTAGCTCTCTAACTTTCTCTTTGTAACTCTGTCTCTCTCTCTTCAGCTGACTGTGTCCCTCTTTTGCTCTCTCTCTCTCTCTCTCTCTCTCGCTCTCTCTCTCTCTAACCCTCTTTCTCCACTTCTAGCTGTCTGTGCCTCTCTTTCTTTCTCTCTATCGCTCGCTACCTCTCTGTTCCACCAGGGACACACAGGGAATCACTGCTCTAACCTCCTCACTCACATCACTGAATATCGGCGTCTGTGTCTTCTTTGGTTCAGTAGCGAGTTGGAAAGCTCTCCCCCCGTGCTGCACCCAGCCGTGTGTGTGACTGAATGTTCGATTAGACGGTTTCTGTGTAGTTAACTTTTTGTTCCTGGTGTCCAGAGGACTCCCAGTAACAGAGGACCTCAGGGTGAACAGAAGCCTCGGACTTCCTGTCCTATTAATTACATGCAGTCACTGGCGGCACCAAAGCTGACGGCCATAGATTTCCAAAGCAACCGTAAATCATCCTGCTGCCTCAGTCCAGCCTCTAGCCTGTGGCTTCTTCAGCCCTTTGGCTGCACCCACAGTATAGAAACATCCTCAGTCAAACCTCTAGCCTGTGGCTTCTTCAGCCCTTTAGCACCCACAGTATAGAAACATCAGTCCACCTGTAGCCACAAACCACAGCACCGTTAGCTGGGGGCTTAGCTCTGCGTCTGAGCCTTCCTGTCCAAAGACTGCCTGCAAAGGAAAGACCAGATGGTGTCATCAGCTGTCTTCTCTCTCGCTCTCGCTCTCTCTCTCTCCATCTCTCTCTCTTTTTTCCTCTTGCTGTCTATCAATCTCTCTCTCTCTCTATCTCTCTCTCTCTCCTTCGTCTCTTCTCTTTGTTGTTTTCTGTCTCATCTCCTTCTGTTCTCTCTCTCTCTCCCTGTTCTCTCTCTCTATCTGTTCTTTTTCTCTATATATAAATATATCTCTCCCCTCTCTCTCTTTCTGGCTCTGTCTCCCCCTCTCTCTCCAGAGATCAATTTGATCAATGTGCCTTGTATTATCTTGGTTCTCTTTGTATTCCTCTAAAACCTGTCTTGGTCTCAATCAGCTTGGAGTCGGCTGGATCAAACGGCAGACAGTCCTCGACAGTCCTGCTGCAGCCTAGCGTCCCCAAGTGCCCACCTGGACTTCAAAGGGGTACAGGCTCTCATCCTCCCCAGGCTTCTAGCTGAGTCACCCTCAGCTGCCTCTGCTTGGCGAGGGAGGGTTGTCTTTGGGCTGGGCTGCAGGGGGCCCAGGATGGCAGTGGATTAAAGAGAGACCCCCTCAGAATGTTCCGGAGCGTCAGGCCGTGGTCTTCGCTTGTTGCCTGGTTTTGGCTGTTGTCTGACAATTTGCACATTAATCCACTTTGTGTACACAGCCTGTGACGCACGCACGCTGTAAAAGATATAGGTAGTAGAAGGGTAATATGACGTTTAGTATATAGCAAGTATACAAAGAACACATTTATTAAATTTTTCTGGTTCCTTGATTCTGCACTCATCAACTTGTGCGAGTACTGGAACAATAGATCCCCTCCAGATTTTTAAATGGACCTGAGTTCTCTTGGCGCTTTTCTTACACTTACGGTCATCAACGCGTGCGAGTGCCGGAACAATAGATCCACTCCAGGTTTTTAAATGAACCATAGTCCTCTGGGCGCTTTCCTAACACTTTAGATCATCAATGTGTGCGTGTGCCAGAACAATAGATCCACTCCAGGTTTTTTAATGAACCCGAGTTCTTCCTAACACGTTTCTAATGAGTGGCGTGTGAATGGACTGGAGGGAATAAAAGCTCATTGGAGTCAGAGCAGCGTAGCAGCACCCACAGCTGGTATGGATGAATGGGGGTCTTAATGACAGCTCCTCTGCTGCCAGCCTCTCTCCTCCCTGATCCTCAGAGCTCAGCTCCCCCGTTCACAAGGGGCACAGCGAAGCTCTTCAGTGATCGTGTCACACTGGTGTCTCTCCTCCTCTTCCTCAGAGGAAGGAGAGGAAGAGCTGTTCCATGTCTAAACGTCCTCGGGATGTGCTCGGCTGATTATTGATCGGATCAAAATAGGCCAGGGACGGAAGTACGTTAGTCTCCAAACAGTACAAGAAGAGGTTAGAGGTCACAATCTGCTGTTTAGTTCCTCAAAGTCTCTGGCAATAATACAACAATGTAGGTGTGTGTGTGTGTGTGTGTATATGTGTGTGTGTGTGTGTGTGTGTGTGTGTGTGTAGGTGTGTGCATGCTATGTCCCAAATCAACACTCAGATCAGAGGTTCCAGGAATACATATTTTCTGACATTGCCCGCGGCAACTCAACAATTACAATGTGAGGCTGTGTCACAAACATCAAGTGATCAACATCAAGGAGGCTATAAATATTCAAAACGATTAAGATGTTCTTCATTTAAATATTCTGACTTAAATATGCAAAGATATGCATCCTTAATTAACACCTGCACTCTCAAACCTATGCGTAATCAGCAAAATGGAGTCTCTTGTTTTGAGCAGAGACATTTTCTTTTAGAATTTCTCTTTGACAGAAACCTTTTCAATCAGAAATGCATTAAAGGCCATTTTCTATGGGAAACATGTCTCAGCCTTTGAATCTTTTCTGGTCACTCCTGAGAGGGAGTGTGTTTTTTTATAATCTAATTAGATTTTGAATATGCAGACTAGAGCGTCAGTCAGTCTGTCAGATTGCTAAGGTCCTGTTGAGGTTTCTCCTGCTTTTCTTGAGATAAAAATAAATATTCATGACTTTGGAGAATACTACACTACCATCAGTTGATTCTCATAATTGTTCCACTTTGACAGCTCCAACATAGGGTTTTCTCTGTTTCAAAGGGGAACATGTCCAATTCAGTACTTGCTATACATAACATATCAAATTCGTATTCTAAACTCTATTATCTGTAAATTCTGGTACACATCACATTTAAACCTTTTTTGCTTTCATGCTTGACACTTGTATTAGGGTTGGGCGATTGGAAGAATACATCGGTTATCGGCGAGTCCATCGCAGGTTGGGTTTTTAGTGTGATTTTCAGGGCGATATTTTTCATTTTGTTTTGCTAATTTAATGGTCTGCCTCCTCGAGAATTCAACTCTGTAAATAATTAACCTGTAAGGCGCAATTCAAAGCCTGCACGAATAGGAACTGGCTGTTGGTGTTGGGCCATATTATGCATGATTTTGTTGCACTGTCTTCCAGTCGGAAAACAGGGCAGGGACGAAATGACAAGGGGACCGCTGCCCTCGGTGTTAGTTAGCATAGCGTGCTCAGCAGGATGGTGTATGCTCGTGCAAATTAGTAGTGTTACTATTTTTTCCCGCACAATACGTTTGGAAAGACGGCGAATTGCCTCATTTAGGTCCTTCGGCTTTCCGGTTGCATCAGGTCTAAAACCAAAATAGTTCCAGGGGATTTTATATAATTTTTTCGCAAAAAGCTCTTCCATGATTGCATTCGCTAAAACTAGCATATGAGTGGAGAATTCCCCGCCTCTTCGCACGCTGCACACGTCTGCGCGAATATTATGGTAGTCGCTGGTTGTTGGGCAGCGGGTGGAAGATTGGAAAATGTGTACATATCGCCCAACCCTAACTTGTATACAGTATGTACTGTAAGATACATTACATGATTAAATAGTTTACAGCGATGTTCTGCTAGCCCCAGCCTACTACCTTTAGTGTCAGGGTTAGGGTCAGGGTTAGGGTTAGTGTTTGCGTTAGGGATGTACAACTTACAGACTGAGAGAGTTAAAGGTGAGGCAATGCGAATAGTTGCCGCTGGTAACCATGCAGCAGTTTACATTTTCTCCAGACTTTACTGGGAAGACGAGAGATGACCAATGAAGGGTTAATAAATTAACAATGAAGAAACATTTCTAAATACTGTGTCTGTCTGTGATCCTGTCTGTGATCCTGTCTGCCTCAGCTTCTGCCTCAGCCTCTGTCTCAGCCTCAGCCTCTGTCTCTGTGTCTGTGTCTGTGTCTGTTACTGTCTCTGTGTCTGTCTGTGTCTCTGTTTTGTCTGTGTCTCTGTGTCTGTGTTTCTGTCTCTGTCTCTATCTCTGTCTCTGTCTCTGTGTCTGTCTCTGTGTCTCTGTCTCTATCTCTGTCTCTGTCTCTGTGTCTGTCTCTGTGTCTCTGTCTCTGTGTCTGTCTCTGTGTCTCTGTCTCTGCCTCTGTGTCTGTTACTGTCTCTGTGTCTGTCTGTGTCTCTGTTTTGTCTGTGTCTCTGTGTCTGTGTTTCTGTCTCTGTCTCTATCTCTGTCTCTGTCTCTGTCTCTGTGTCTCTGTCTCTATCTCTGTCTCTGTCTCTGTCTCTGTCTCTGTGTCTGTCTCTGTGTCTCTGTTTTGTCTGTGTTTCTGTCTCTGTCTCTATCTCTGTCTCTGTCTCTGTCTCTGTCTCTGTGTCTGTCTCTGTGTCTCTGTCTGTGTTTCTGTCTCTGTGTCTCTATCTCTGTCTCTGTCTCTGTGTCTGTCTCTGTGTCTCTGTCTCTGTGTCTGTCTGTGCACCTGTCTCTACCCCCTGGTTGGTTTGTATGTCTACAACAAGCCAGCCATGGGGGAGAATCCTATCATCTGGCACAGGGAAGGATGAGGACTACATTAAACATGTCAGCTCACCTTTGGCCCCCTCTCGTTTGCTTCTGCTAATTAAGCCCCTGCAGGTAAAGGGATTATGGGGATTGTAGTCAGACTGGGCCACTGTGGCTGTAAGGGATCCTGGATTTCAATCAGGCACTTCTGGTTGACCTTTATATCCTTTTTGTCTGACCAGGCGATTGGCTGACCAGGAGGTTGACTGGCAGGAGATTGGCCAGGGGAGAGGGGCTGGGTGATTAGGAGTGTTTGTGGTAAACCTGAGGCTGTCTGGCTGGGTGTTGGTGGGGGGAGAGGGGCTATAGGGGGGAGTGTTTGTGGTAAACCTGAGGCTGTCTGGCTGGGTGTTGGCGGGGGGAGAGGGGCTATAGGGGGGAGTGTTTGTGGTAAACCTGAGGCTGTCTGGCTGGGTGTTGGCGGGGGGAGAGGGGATATAGGGGGGAGTGTTTGTGGTAAACCTGAGGCTGTCTGGCTGGGTGTTGGCCAGGGGAGAGGGGTACACCTGAGGCTATCTGGCTGGGTGTTGGCGGGGGGAGAGGGGCTATGTGAAGAGGAGTGTTTGTGGTAAACCTGAGGCTGTCTGGCTGGGTGTTGGCGGGGGGAGAGGGGCTATGTGAAGAGGAGTGTTTGTGGTAAACCTGAGGGTGAACCGTGAGCTCACCTCTCATTATTTCCTCTCCTGCTCAAACTAATTAGTCTGCAGCAGGTCAGCTGACCTCTGAGACGGAACAATGAACACACACACACTTCACTGCTTCTGTTGGTTTTAGAGGCACACACACTTACACACTTACACACTTTACACACACACACACACACACACACACACACACACACACACACGCATTCACATACACGCACACATTCTCTCACACACTCACACACACAAGATAAGGTAAGATATCATGGTGGAATGTTATCCTCAACAGTTTCAGAAGCACTCGTTAGCAAGCATCAGTGAGGAAGTTTTCCATCAGCAGTCCTGTGTGCATGCGTGTATGCGTGTGTGTGTGTGTGTGTGTGTGTGTGTGTGTGTGTGTGTGTGTGTGTGTGTGTGTGTGTGTGTGTGTGTGTGTGAGAGCCCTCAGGTATCGGAGCATCATAGCTGCTCTCCCAGAGAGACCCAGCCAGCCACACGTCCCTCCAGGCCCTATTAAAGCCCAGGAAACAGAGAGCGTTTGGGCTGCGGGGGGTGGGGGAGTGGTTTCAGGACGTTAGCCTGCTTACATGGCTGCCTCCCCCAGTGACAACATAAAGATGTTACATGACTCCCTCCATGACATTATAAAGAAATCATGATCAAGAGAAACCCCACGGCTCTCAGGGGACTTATCTCGGTGTAATTTCACCCAGCTCTTTTTAACGAGGAATAGAGGACAGTCTTTTAGTCAGAGAGAGAGAGAGTGTTGTAAGATGTGGGATTCCTTGGACATGTAGTCCTTAGGTTCTCCTAACACCTCATACCTCTTTGAGTTCCAGCTCTGGGTGGGGATGGAGGGGACGGGGGGGGGGGGACGGACTCATGTCCTATCCTGTCCGATTCTCCAGGGATTCACTAGGGATGATGGTGGTTGTGGTGGTGGGGGTTATGGTTGAACTTGGCCAACACAAGGAGTGTGAAAACACACATACACACACACACACACACACACACACACACACACACACACCCTCGTTCTCACCGAGTCTTCTCCCCGTGTTGGCACCTCAACCACGCACGTCTGCCTAGCGGGGGTGAGGAACAGATTTTAATTAAAGTGCCGGGTCTCTGAGCTGAGAACTGAATGTCCCTTTTGACCAACACTGGCTGGGTGAGGATGACATTCCATGTTACCAATCCAACGCTAAGATGTGTTACTGTAATAATTTGTATGAATTTATATGACATGTCGATTGAGTGTCCCAGTCAGATCAGCGAGTTGTATATGGATAAGAAACAGATAAGGTCAGATCAGCTGGAGGAGGATGAGGAAGAGGCGGTGGAGGAAGAAGAGGAGGAGGAGGAGAAGAAGGAAGAGGAGCTGGTGACTTCTCTGTAGGGTGACCCGATGTCCCGTTTTCCCCGGGACGGTCCCGTATTTCAGCCCCTTTTCACGTGTCCCGACTTATTCTGAAAAAAATCACGATTTGTCCCGTATTTCAGTTGTCCCAATTTTTCAATGGGTTTACTAACTGTAATTTCACGTACTGTGGGTTCACATTGCACTGCCCTCATAGTCCAGTCTGCTGCGCCACAGACATTGCATGCACAGTGAGTGCACAGCTTATCACTACCAATCACATCATATCATATACAAAAATCTATCCAATCCCTGCCCCACCACCAGCCTGACTGCGCGTGCGCTCCTAATTGAAATGGAGTGTGACTATTTCATGCTTAGGCCTATGGGTAGCTGTCGATGGTGAGCTAGCACCAAAGGTTAGCTAGCTGTCTGATAGGTAGTCCTTGAATATGTCATACAAAGAAATTAAGGAAGGAATAAATGCTTTCTTTGTTTATATTAAGGATATTTAGATAGTTATCACTGTATGATTATCACCATCTATAGTATAACATGTCTGGGCTAGTGATGTCTGTGAGTAGCGCCGTCTGCTACTGTAAAGTTCTGGTGATGTGTGTCTGTGGCGCCGTCTACTACGATAACTGGAGATGTGCGTGAGTAGCGCTGTCAACTACTGTACCTGGTGATGTGTGTGAGTAGCGCGGTCTACTACTGTAACTGGTGATTCGTCTTAGTAGCGCCGTCTACTACTGTACCCTAGTGTGTGTGCATAAGTTCAATATTAATATTCATAATTCACAGAAATTCAGGAAATGGCCTTGAATTTGTCCCCAAAAAATTCTAGGGGACACCTGTACCATATTTGACTCCCGGGAATCTGGTCACCCTACTTCTCTGGCAATTAAAACCTTACATGGAGAGTCCCTTCACCTCAGTGAAGGCTCCAATATACTTCAAGTAAAAGCAAACTTTTCCTGTTCGCTTGGTTCACTTGTGCTTGTTCGCCGAGGCTGTGATGGTATACTTGTTCGCTACTGATTTGAGTTTGCGGTAGCTTACACTCCAATACAGCAGGAGGAACCAAATGTTACGGATCGCAACCAAACATTACGAGTGGTTATGAGTTTTAAAAGTGTTCATATTTTTGTACTTCTTCAGTTAAGCTGCTCTCAAAAGTATTCATAGTTTAAGATACAATTCCAAACTTTTCTAAATAAGTGCTGCTGTGACCAAAACAAATAGTAAATGTTGTACCCGGAAACCCAAAGCAGTCATCCAAAGCTTTCTTCAGAACAGGCTACCACCCATCATATACTTGGACCAATCACATAGGATGTTCGCCGCTGCTCGCTTTTGCCTCATTCGCTGAGCTAGAAAAAATGGGCTGCGCAGTCCAGTCTGGGTGACTAGTGTCAGGATTTCACCTCAGTGAGGGTCTGGGTGACTAGTGTCAGGATTTCAGCACAGTGAGGGTCTGGGTGACTAGTGTCAGGATTTCACCTCAGTGAGGGTCTGGGTGACGAGTGTCAGGATTTCACTTCAGTGAGGGTCTGGAGAATAATCCTTCATAAACCCTCTTAATGTTTCCTACTTTACAGGGAACATAGGCAATAGATACCCGTCTCAGGCCTAGTGGTACAAGGCATGCTTTTTCACACATTAAAAATGCATATACAGGCATTAGTTGTTGAGAGAGAGAGAGAGAGAGAGACTGGGGGGATTTTTTTCCATTTCAATTCGTTCCTGTTTGTGTGTGATACATTCTTCTCTGAGACCAATGTTCCATGGCTTTTCAATTTGAATGACTTTCTGTTTGTCTGAACATTTATCACACACACGCACAAACACAGTAGTGGTAATCTGTGCAATTTCCAGTGACATAATGTTTCCATGATATTCCATACTTCAGTGTGTAATTTCATCACGTATACATTAAAGAATTTCCTATTTGAGGAAACGTGGAAAGATGGAATTTTTTTTCAATACTAACTTTCTGGGATTGACGATTTTGGCTTTTATCAAGAGCCTGATGCTTGCTGCTTTAGTGACTTTGGTTGTTAGACCTAAATACAAAGTCTATTATAAAGTATATTACTACAGATGTTTTAACTTTGTGCGTAGGCGTGTGTAAGCTATTAAAATAACTTGCTCATGGATCTCTTTCCAGTCTCATTATCTTGTCCTGTTCAAAAAGCATACATATCTTTAAACCATTACGCCCTCTGCTAAATTAAGGTCTGCACAAAGTTACTGAGATAGCAATTAGTTTGTACCGGAAAGTTTTTTTTTTTTCGTTGGTAAGTGAAGATCTATTATGGTACGTCGGTGATGAGCATGAAAGGTTATTTAGGAGCACATGTGATTACTGTGCGCGTCGAGCCATGCGCTGATGCGACAGAGAGCTGATTGTCTGTGCTGTCGCACGGGTCAGCTGCTCTCACAGGTGATTATGTGACAGGGAAACTATGGGGTTTGCAGACACACAACGCTGGGATCCTGTGGGAAATGTACACTGCAACACCTTCTGACTGAAACGTATTTCAAACCATGTTTTCCTTTCAGTTTATTTTCCCTGTTTGAATATGGAAATGTTTGATTCAGAATGTTTAGTTCACTTTTGATTGATTGGTCTGAGCACATCTCACTATGGACAGTACAAGATGATGGTCTAGCTGGTTCATTCCTCCTTGGTTGGTTTCTCGTTTGTTTTGGCTTTTAACAATCATCATCATCATCAACATCTTCATCCGCTTTGTCCGGGGTCGGGTCGCGGAGGTAGCAGTTCCAGCAGGGCATCCCAAACTTCCCTTTCCCGGGCCACATTAACCAGTTCTGACTGGGGGATTCCAAGGCGTTCCCAGGCCAGTGTGGAGATATAATCCCTCCACCTGGTCCTTGGTCTGCCCCGCGGCCTCCGCCCAGCTGGACTTGCCTGGAACACCCCATTAGGGAGGCGGCCAGGTGGCATCCTTACTAGATGCCCGAACCACCTCAACTGGCTCCTTTCGATGCAAACAAGCAGCGGCTCTACTCCGAGTCCCTCACGAATGGCTGAACTTCTCACCCTATCCCTAAGGGAGATGCCAGCCACCCTCCGGAGGAAACTCATTTCCGCCGCTTGTATTTGCGATCTCGTTCTTTCGGTCATGACCCACCCTTCATGACCATAGGTGAGAGTAGGAATGAAGATAGACCGGTAGATTGAGAGCTTTGCCTTCTGGCTCAGCTCTCTCTTCGTCACAACGGTGCGATAAAACGACTGCAACACCGCACCCGCTGCTCCAATTCTCCGGGCCATCTCTCATTCCATTTTCCCCTCACTCGAGAACAAGACCCCGAGATACTTGAACTCCTTCACTTTTAACAATATTTTATATATTTTATTATGTTATCTTAATGTTGGTTGTGGCGCCTGAGCCTGACCCTGAGCTTGACCCTGACCCCCCATTTGACGAGTCCACTGGTTCATTCAGGGTGTCTACTGGCTCATTTAGGGAGTCCACTGGTTCATTTGATTAGACAAGTCCACTGGCTCATTTGATTAGACGAGTCCACTGGCTCATTTAGGGAGTCCACTGGCTCACTTAGGGAGTCCACTGGTTCATTCAGGGTGTCTACTGGCTCACTTAGGGCGTCCACTGGTTCATTTAGGGAGTCAACTGGCTCATTTAGGGAGTCCACTGGTTCATTTGATTTGACGAGTCCACTGGCTCATTTAGGGAGTCCACTGGCTCATTTAGGGGGTCCACTGGCTCATTTAGGGAGTCCACTGGTTCATTTAGGGAGTCCACTGGCTCATTTAGGGAGTCCACTGGCTCATTTGATTTGATGAGTCCACTGGTTGATTTAGGGAGTCCACTGGCTCATTTAGGGAGTCCACTGGCTCATTTGATTTGGCGAGTCCACTGGTTGATTTAGGGAGTCCACTGGTTGATTTAGGGAGTCCACTGGCTCATTTAGGGAGCACTGGTTGATTTAGGGAGTCCACTGGTTGATTTAGGGAATCCACTGGTTGATTTAGGGAGTCCACTGGCTCATTTGATTTGATGAGTCCACTGGTTCATTTGGCAGGGGAAGAGGGAGAGTGAGAGTGAGTAGGAGGTGTGCATTTGTGTGTAAGAACGTGCCCGTCAGTGGGTATGACCTTATCCTTCACCTCAATCCTTTATCAGAACAAAGATGGCCGGCAACAGTTGACAGCAAGAACCTGACACCCGGCATGTTCCCTCTCCTGAGACTCCAGAGACTCCCGAGAGCGGTGACAGAGAATCAGTGGAAAGGGGAGAAAAAAACAAACCAACAGGAGCTGGACGGCGTTCCGGGGGAGTGTTGGGACCTGTTAAATATAGATGAGATGATTAATGCATGGGGCTCGTTATTTCCAGGGCCTGGGTAAGTGCTGGCTGGGCTGCGTGCTGGAGGCTGAGGGGCTACAGATGGTGGGAGGGCCTCCAGCGTGTCCTAGGCAGCCTATTCAGAGAGCGCCACGTAGGAGGTGCCGCTCGTACACGCTGCGTGCGTGAGCTCTCACAGGAAAGCAAGAGAATAACCGCTAAATCTATACGAGGAAAATGGGAACACTGTAGGAGCAGGAAACGAGGAAAAGCTGCGGAGAAAATTGCTTTGGCAACCGAGTCCTAGGAGAAGGATTAGCCAGTGTTCTGAGGATTCAGTTTGTTGATTGTTGTGAGAGTGGAAAGACAGAGGAGGGACTGTGTCCACATTATGATTCCAGGCAGTGTGTCCATAGCCTATGTAACACACCATTCTTCTATAGGAGAGACTGTGTCCATAGCCTATGTAGCACACCATACATCAATAGGAGAGACTGTGTCCATAGCCTATGTAGCACACCATACATCTATAGGAGAGACTGTGTCCATAGCCTATGTAACACAACATACTTCTATAGGAGAGACTGTGTCCATATGCAACACACCATACTTCTATAGGAGAGACTGTGTCCATAGCCTATGTAACACCATACTTCTATAGGAGAAACTGTGTCCATAGCCTATGTAACACACCATACTTCTATAGGAGAGACTGTGTCCATAGCCTATGTAACACACCATACTTCTATAGGAGAGACTGTGTCCATAGCCTATGTAACACATCACACTTCTATAGGAGAGACTGTGTCCATAGCCTATGTAACACATCATACTTCTATAGGAGAGACTGTGTCCATAGCCTATGTAACACATCATACTTCTATAGGAGAGACTGTGTCCATAGCCTATGTAACACCATACATCTATAGGAGAGACTGTGTCCATAGCCTATGTAACACATCATACTTCTATAGGAGAGACTGTGTCCATAGCCTATGTAGCACACCATACATCTATAGGAGAGACTGTGTCCATAGCCTATGTAGCACACCATACATCTATAGGAGAGACTGTGTCCATAGCCTATGTAACACACCATACTTCTATAGGAGAGACTGTGTCCATATGCAACACACCATACTTCTATAGGAGAGACTGTGTCCATAGCCTATGTAACACCATACTTCTATAGGAGAAACTGTGTCCATAGCCTATGTAACACACCATACTTCTATAGGAGAGACTGTGTCCATAGCCTATGTAACACACCATACTTCTATAGGAGAGACTGTGTCCATAGCCTATGTAACACATCACACTTCTATAGGAGAGACTGTGTCCATAGCCTATGTAACACATCATACTTCTATAGGAGAGACTGTGTCCATAACCTATGTAACACATCACACTTCTATAGGAGAGACTGTGTCCATAGCCTATGTAACACCATACATCTATAGGAGAGACTGTGTCCATAGCCTATGTAACACATCACACTTCTATAGGAGAGACTGTGTCCATAGCCTATGTAACACCATACATCTATAGGAGAGACTGTGTCCATAGCCTATGTAACACATCACACTTCTATAGGAGAGACTGTGTCCATAGCCTATGTAACACATCACACTTCTATAGGAGAGACTGTGTTGTGCTGTTGTCATGTTGCTATATTGACCCACTCTTTTTCTCCCTGAACAGTCTCTGGGTCAGATAGGGTCATCACCGTCTCTCTCTAACAGACAGTAAGGTCATCACAGGCCTCTGTGTCTCTGTGACACAACCAGGACATGGTCCCGTTGCGGGCGGGCAGAGGAGCATCCCAGCCCAGCAGGGGAGAGTTCAACCGGGGGCACTTCCACACTACAGCAGGGGAGGAGTGGACGAGGGCGCCTCCTCACTTTGGGTGTTTCTGCCTGGAGGGTAGCCACGGCGACAGGCAGTCAGAGGAGGTCAAGCAGACAGCTCTCGGTGGACATGACTGGCTTACGTAGCAGGTTTAATGACTCACACACAAACACACACACACACAGACCACAGATCCGCAAACAAATACACATACAGACCACAGATCCGCAAACAAATACATGCACACACACACACACACAGAGATCAGTGATATGCGCGCACACACACACACACAGACCTAGTGATGCACCAGCAGGACTTCCAGGCTTCTTGTCTTAAAGGCCTGTGTGTTTAATTTGGTTGGCGTGTGGGCAATGTTTAGCGAGCCAGGCCACAGCTATGCGCGAGGGGAACGATTGGCTGGTAGGACTGTAGCTATGAATCACGCAGTTCACTGGGCAAGGCAACATCGTGATGTCTTCTCCCTTTTCTTCTGAAATGGAAGTGGGCAGCCGATCCCTTTGTTGAGCCATAGATGGATCTTTTGTTTTCTATCAGAGTGTGTGAGTGAGGCCGGTTCAGCTCTAGATGCGCACCGCAGTGCGGTACGTATTGATATAGACATTGAGTCACCCGGGGTTTCATTGTGCCGTTGAAGATAGGCCGACGTAATGGTGCAGAACAATGTGGTGCGCTTTCCTCTCAACCACCTCACCGAAACACATTCATCTGCAGTGTTGCGTCTGAAGAATGAAATCTACTCCAGGTTGAATAGAATGTGAACTGCTACTGTGTAATTATAACCCTGATCTCTTTGCGTCTGTGAAAGTCTGCGAATCTCTCGTCCATACCCCCCTCCCCCTCTCTGCTTTTCATCGACATAATGTGGGCTGAGGCGTAATACAACACATCCATCTTCAATCAGAAACACAGTCCATGGAGTAATTGTGGAGAGAGATGGCGATTCAAATGAGGGCTTGGCTGAAAAATGAAGGGAAGCGTTTTCTTGGCATTGTCGCCGGGCAGAACATGATGAGCAGCGAGAGGGATAATGATGATAGGGTGTGACATGTGTTAATAGCCTCTCATTAAGACCACTGTATGCATTCATAGCCAACCACAGGCAGAGCGGAGAGCGCCGAGAGGACGACCGTTTCTGTGCAATGTGTTGGTGATGTTTATTTGGTTCAAAACTGAACCAACACACCTTTCCAAAGTAGCGTGATGTATGATTGTTCTGCTTTAAATTGGCGGTCAGGTGAATTAGAAAGTATTGAGGCTTGGATCGAGTCTGTGCTCAGTGTAGAGCAGAGTTAAAGAGGTAAAGTGTCCATAGTGACTCTGTCAGGGAGTCTACTCAGTGTAGAGCAGAGTTGGTACAGTGTCCATAGTGACTCTACTAGTGACTTTGTCAGTGAGTATCTACTCAGTGTAGAGCAGAGTTAAAGAGGTTAAGTGTCCATAGTGACTGTCAGGGAGTCTCTACTCAGTGTAGAGCAGAGTTAAAGTGTCCTCAGTGACTCACAACATGGGTTGAGTGTTTTAGAGAGGCTCAGCTGTCTGTCGACTGAAATAGGGAAGAGAAAGACACCGTTGGAAAGATGTCATCGCTCTGCTAGCACTGTGTGGGTAGAGGGAGCGCGCAAACAGACAAAATCGGTCCTGCATACTAAAGACGCGCTCCTTCCGAAAAGACACGGTTAGAAAATAAAACGGTCACCAAAAAACAGCTCCCTGACAAGCCCTCACCAGGCGGCGACAGACTAAGCCCCTTCTGAACAGAGCTCACTATGGTTAGATACCCGGTTTTGGACACACTCCGTCATTATCAAAAGGATCTTTGAGCAAGGCACCCGTGCCCGCCATTACTGTGCTGCTGCTATGGACTGTGGTATGTGTCAGTGTACTGTGTCTATGTGCGTGGAACAGAGTCCCTGACAAGCCCGCCATTACTGTGGGGCTGCTATGGACTGTGGTATGTGTCAGTGTACTGTGTCTATGTGCGTGGAACAGAGTGGGTTAGGGTTAGGCCTAGGGTTAGCCTGCCATTACTGTGGGGCTGCTATGGACTGTGGTATGTGTCAGTGTACTGTGTCTATGTGCGTGGAACAGAGTGGGTTAGGGTTAGGCCTAGGGTTAGCCCGCCATTACTGTGGGGCTGCTATGGACTGTGGTATGTGTCAGTGTACTGTGTCTATGTGCGTGGAACAGAGTGGGTTAGGGTTAGGCCTAGGGTTAGCCCGCCATTACTGTGGGGCTGCTATGGACTGTCAGTCTACAGTGTGTGTGTGTGTGTGTGTGTGTGTGTGTGTGTGTGTGTGTGTGTGGAACAGAGTGGGTCTCTCTGACAGCAACCAAATAGCAAGCTCCTGTAAAGCTTCCATAAGGGAGCAGTCTCTCTGCAGCGTCGGAGCAGATATTAGGTCTGACGTCCACGCTGAGGTGGAGAGATTGCCAGTCTGCTCCAGACAGAGCCCCCCCCCCCCCGCCCCTCCCTCCCTCCCTCCCCCTGCATGGACAACCACAACCCTAGCAGAACACGGGGCTGTCCATCCACCGCAGCCATGCAGGCACCACGGCTCTATCCCCAGGCCCCGTCATCTGTCCTGTCCCCTCGCTGTGGATGTCAGGGAGGAGAGAGCAGGCGGGAGGCGATCTCTACAACTGCTCCCGACAGACAGAGAGGGAGTGAGGGAAGGATGATGTCAGAGACATGGAACACCATTTGACGTGTTCCTGGAAACTGCATGAAACGTGCTTTATGCCTTTGTAGCAGCCGTGTTGAAATGTTACGTTTCCTTTACTTTCATCTAATTCCTGTTGCTGGGTCTCTTGTATGGGGTTTCCCTCTGGCTGTGCAAGGCATCACTACTGTCAGAATGCCAACCAGCAACCTTTCTGTTTTCAATGTAGCCCCTCCAACCTCCAACCTCAAGTTCAATTTAAGAAGCATTCAGAGTAGGAAGATTGACTGGCAAGGAAAGGAATAAACAGAAGTGTGTGTGTGTGTGTGAGAGAGAGTGAGAGTGTCTGTCTGTCTGTCTGTCTGTCTGTCTGTCTGTGCGTGTGTGTGTGTGTGTGTGTGTGTGGGGGGGGGTGTGTGGGTGTTTCCATGATGTCTTTCTTTATTCTAAGTGTATCCGATGTGTTTGAAAGAACAACGGGCATAATTTCTGCCTTCTCCCACACGCAGCGTTCTCCTGTTGATCAAACAGCTCTGTAATTATCCCCGGGCTCAGCACGACCACCAGCCGCATGCTGACTGACATTTTGATTTGGAGCGGGAACGAGGGAAACAATCAGTGACCTCCCAGTAGGAGGCGCCCCTTCTGAAAAGCCAGCTTGCTGCCCACATGTTCCCCCTCAGGGAAGAAAAGCCACTCGTCCGTAGCCCTCACACAACACACCTCTGACCTCTCCTGATGAACAACCAATATACAGAGGGGTCAGAGGTCTTGGGTCGCAGAAGATGATGATGGCCTCTAAATTCCATGACGACAAGTCTCAGGGTCAATAGTTAGTCTTCCATCGACCTGGGTACAGTAACGTCTGTCTCTGTGTCAGGTCCTCTCTCAGTAGATATTAATGTCCTCCTTGCATCACGGCTCAGCAGTCACCCCGCAGCGGTATCCTCGGCAACCAGCGGAGTAACCCTCAACAATACAATATCCTCCAATCAAACCAGTCAATCACACCCTATCACAGCAGAAAGCTCACATAGACGACCCTCTGCAGGACAACTCTGAAGACAACCTCTTCTCTTCCTCTCCTTTCCATCCAGCTACGACAATCTCTCCTCTCCAACCAGCTAGTATAGGACAATCTCTCCTCTCCAACCAGCTAGTAGGACAATCTCTCCTCTCCAACCTGCTAGGAGGACTATGTCCTCTCCAGCCACAGAGCCCCTGCAGCCCAGCTAGTAGGACAATCTCTCCTCTCCAACCAGCTAGGAGAACAATCTCTCCTCTCCAACCAGCTAGTAGGACTATGTCCTCTCCCGCCACAGAGCCCCTGCAGCCCAGCTAGTAGGATGCACCATTTCCTTCCTGGCAGAGGACATATCACATTGGCAGTGGGCATTGGTCGGCACAGTCTTCTGTGGTTAGTGCTCTAGCTAGCCGGTCACCGACCAGAAGAAATCATCCCTGAGGAGGAATCTGCAAAGGATTATGGATCGTGTTGATAAGACTCCGCAGGAGGTCGGAGGAATGGAACGATGCCTGTTATGATAGTGATCAAACCACGCAGAGGATGCATTGACATGCCGACATGCCAGTATATCGATGTGCAGTATTCTTTACATAACTGGCACGCACACCAAAAGTTATTAGATGAATTAGCCATTATGACAGAATGGTTTAGAAAAGGATTTAGTAGATTTAAAAATAAAATGACTTAACATCTTAAATTGATCATACAAGTCACATTTGGAAAAAGCACATTTCTAGGCCCTGCGTTAGGAAATAATTTAATCCCTCTAAATAATCAAATAATGTGAGAACGGGTCCCGGCAGTAATTATGACACATTAATCTGCGCAAGGCTGCAACAAAAAAAAAACTGGATTCGGGCCCGAGGAGAAAGACAACACAGCCCTTCAAAGGCGCCGCGCGTCTGGAGAGTCAGAGAGGATCGGTAAGGCTGGACTGTGAGACCCGGAGACAGTGGGAGGCTGCGGTAAGAGAGCGAAGCTTCAGCTCCACCATGAACCACCTCACCTCACGTCTCCACAATCCCAGCCAATTCCATTATGATTATGCAGCCAGTGGCTATAATTCATATCAGCGTGTGAACAGATGAGGAAGGAAGCCCTGACACTTTCAGTTCCTTTTGTCACAAATTACCCTTCTTGTAGAACAAAAAAAAGACGTAGTTTACTTTAGCGTGCATTTTAAGAGGGAGTTTAAACAACCAAAATGCACTGTTTTAAGAGAACACGTTCAACTAATGGGTGTGTCGTGTTTCGTTGTGACTAAAACAATTACTTTTTTTTCTTTTCTATTGTTCACCACCGTGAAGCTACCAGCATTAGGCAAATATTCAACGTGTCCACTGCTATTGGCACATAACACACGGACACAGTGTGCTCTGATGATTATGACGATAGGGATGAAAACATTTGTCTCCTCCATATTAGCTGGAATCAATGCGTAAAAAGCTTTTAGTGTGATTTCAGCAGCCAGCAGCAGAAAGATCACCGCAGTTCTCCTAGCTGTCTGAATGTTAACGAGGCCCATTTGTTAGGAAGGGCTAGAGAGACTGAAGTAATTAGCGCTTCTAATTCGGAGACTATGAGAGCTGTTGCTGCGGCTGCCTCTGGCTTCAGGCAGCGCACACTGCAGATCCACGGTTCCCAGAGATATCCACAAAACCAGCCCTGCATTTCCTGAACGACGTACCGCCCCAGATCTGGATCTGCTAGCTGGCAATACTGACTTGTCATAACCATGCTTTAGAAGCAGGGTCCAGAATCCAGTGTGTTGGGGAAGTTACTTTGAAAGCATAGCTTTGCAAGCTACCAATTACTCCATAATGGAACAAGTTTAACTACAACAAAGCTACCCTAGGGAAAAATCTAGTTTGGTTCACTGACGTTACATGGAAAATGTAGTTTAATTACTCCCCAACACCTTCGAAGTGGCCAGGAAAGATGGGGCGGGGCTGGTCAAAGGGGGCTTCAGTTAGAGGCGCTTGTAAAATTCAAATTAAAATCTTTCTTTTCCTATTATGACCAAAAACTATTTGTAGTTTCAGTGGTTAACTTCTTAGGTCCCTATGCAAATATGAATGTAGTTGAACTACCAGCAAGCTACCGCAAAATGTAGTTAAACTACTAATTTCAAATCAATGCACTTTGTAATGTGAAGTGCAGCTAAACTTAGGCTATTGGATCTCAGATCATCAATCACAGCATCCGACTCTGATTGGCTGGCTCAGAAAGATGGGTTGGTCTCGCCCTTAGCAGTAATAATCGTTCTAATATAGGAACATGGCTAATAAAAGTGGTCTCAGATGTATCGACTTGATGAAAAGCTTATTGAGGCAATGTATTAACATATTCCACCAATTCTCAGATCACTACCCTTGCTCTCTGTGTGTCAGCGAATTGATTATAAAATACTGTTGCTCACCTACAAGTCACAAAATATGTGGGGCCAAAATACATTACCAACATGCTAATACAATATGAACCTTTTACACCCCTCAGGTCATCTGGAACAGGTCTTATAACTGTTTCCAACATTAAAACAAAAAAAAAGGTGAAGAAGTGTAACTACTATGCAACAAATAGCTGGAACAAACCTCCAGAAGATCGGCGACTCGCTCCATGCCTGACTACTTTTAAATGCAGATTGAAAACCTGAATGTTCTCGATTGCAGTCGGCTGAATCGCTCTTTCTCAGCAGTTTCATTATAATCGTTTTTATTTATTTCTTGGTCCTTTATTTCTTCATTGCATCTTTCCGCTTGCCTTTTGTAAAGCACATTGAATTGCCTTTGTGTATGAGATGTGCTTTACAAATACATTTGATTTGATTTGATTTGATATGATTAATAAACATATAATCAAGCCTGGGCCCTCTGTTTTGGCTCCGAGCGCACAGCCTCAGTGGCTAACCTAATTGTGGTTTGTTTGTGGGGCAGGATGGGGGTTTGCTGAAGGGAGTGTTTTATTTATTTCTGCCCATTTTTGGTAAAAAATACAGTACAAACAGAATACGTGAAAAGTAGGCTGTGATTTAACGGGTCAGTAAACCCGTGGGGAATCGTCGCTGCTAGAAAGAGGTCGGGGGGGATTCCCTCTTTCGAGAAACAACTAACCCAGCTCATAGCGAGCTATCTGTTCAGAGAGGAGCACAGAGAAGATGCCTTGTGACTGGTCAGACCCCACGCGCCACACGCTCCCTGTCTCCACGGTCTTACGGTGAGTCCTGCCAGGGAAAGGGCAGCCACACCACCCGAGGCAGGAAACAAAACTCGTATCACGGAGCAGAACGTTATGAATAATGTTGTCATGCTCAAACGCTTCTCTCCATTTTCTCTTGCTGCTGTTATTGTTGCAGTATGTCATTTTTTTTGGCCGTGTTCCAGCTGTCTGATGCAACAAAGAGGAGGGGGAGGGAGACTCCTGTCAGGCTGGTGGTGGAGAGAACCTGGTCCATCCTGCCAGCTCTACGGCCCCCTTTTACTGGAAGCATCAGTCAGGGCAACAATGGGTCACTTAAAAAACCATCTTTGAGATGTTCTGCTTGTCAGCCTTGACAGGACCTCGACTGCACAACAGTCTCCTCCACTCTGCCTCGTTGTCAGAGGGTGTATGTGATCCTCTGCAGTGCTTCTTTCCCCAGATTTTTTTAATCACGTTAGCTCAACATCTCAAAACATTGGCTCTGTTATGATCAGGCCCAGGGGCCGCCGAGGATCAGAGACATGAGATCCAGACGCTGAAATAGAAGGGTTCCTCTCCACCAGCAGGGTTTCTCTGCTGTCTGTCTGCCTCCTCCACTTTCTATAGGAACAGACAGCGCAGGCCCCAGGTCCCGACACAACACCGGTCTGATGAAATATATGCCAATGTGATCTCTAATTCCTCTGAGCGAACGGAGTGAGGCTGAATATAATTTTCAAAAATATTGGAATTGAAGTTTGTCGCGAGTGTTTTGGATGTGTGGGAAATAATCCCCCCTGCTAAGGTCTCAGATAAGCAGTGGTACGTTTTATCACTAGTTTTTATCTCTAGTAAGATTACCCCAAAAATCCTATCAATCAAATTCCATCAATGTCAATCAATAGTCTCATATGTTTGATTCTGCTCTTAGGTTCTTATCCCTTATAATATTATCTGACATCATATTATATTATGAGATTAATTGATTGTTATGTCAGCTGAAATATTTAGATTTGGCGCAAGTCACAGTGGTGGTTGTCTACGCAGCACTATTAAATCAGTCGAAGGCCAAGCTGAAAAGATGGCTGTGGATAGAGTCCAGGCACCTGACAATCTCCTAGTAAGCCCCCCTCCCCACCACACCCCTTAGCTTCAGGATCCGCCCCTGGTGGGATCCACTCAGTCCAGAGTCCAGATGCTGCTGTTGACTGCTGCTGAGGAACATGCGATCAACATCTGTCTCAAAGGTCAGAGTTGTCCAAAGTGGATTCTCCAGGAATTATGGCCCAACAATGGTTGGCAATAGATTTGAAAGTTGATCTTAACTCATTGCCCAGGAGTTATTGATAATGATGTTTTGGTATTTTTTTTAGGGATACAGTATAATGTCAATGTTATTTTTGCTTTGTAATCAGGGCAACAATGAAAATGAGACCTTGGTCTCAATGGGCTCCCTGGAAGAAATAAAGATAACAAAACAACAACAAAATAGCGTCAAAACAAGGCTCAGGATTGCAACTTTGGAGAGATAACGTTGTTTACCTTCCAACCTTCTCCCACCTCTCCCTCGCTGCCATCTGTGCCTGTCTACATGATGAAGGATGCATCGTCAGTGAAGTGCCTAATGGCAAAAGAAACACTGCATTGAAGCCTGGATCTGTATTTGTAGGCGTGAAGAAAGCAAATGATAACAAACAGTAGAACATTGTAGAACATGAATATAAATCGCTTATTTCCTCTTGTCGTTTTGTGCTGCATCAAAGCTCTATTCAGACTGTGAGACCGCCATGCAGTGATCAGCTCTGTCAGACCCTCTGGAAACATCACCACAATGGGACCACTACAATTTATCCCAGATGTACATCAACGGAGACACTATTCTTTTGTATTCACGATCCAAAACACAATGAGATATATCAGTGCTGTCAAAGCCCTGTTGAACGGCGAGCGTCTGGAAATGACAACCGGAGTCACTGAGGCAGAAAACAATCTGGAATAAACGATAGACTGGAGCCATATTGTACAGGAAGTGATTCCATCGCCGTCCTCCCACCCAAGCGTTCTTTGTTTTTTTGTTTTTTTTTGTTTGTACTTCACAGGGAGCCAGACGGGGACATCAAACACAGGTGCTCCCTAGCAACAAGCACAGGTGCTCCGTAGCAACACGCACAGGTGCTCGGTACAGCTGCATGTCCCTCTCCTTCATTTACACCTCTCTCTATCAGAGCCCCTCATAGGGCAAGGGCCACTCATCTGCAACTCAACAACGAGCAACTGAAAAACAATTAAATGCAGAAAGATTTAATTGGTTTGAGACCTTGCCCTCCTCACGCTATGATAATTAAACGGTAAACAGTTTTGTATTTGATGGGTCACCGTGGCTCGCTTATCTGGCTTTGTCTAAATGTCACGGACAAAAATAATGAAAGCAAAAAAAATGGCCACTCATTGTTTTTAAAGCTGGCTCGTGTCCTGCAGCAGAACAAAGACTTATTTCCATGAAAATGTGCCGCAAATGTCAGTGACACAGCTCATCAACACATCGCTCCTGAATCTCTCCCTTTCTCGCTCTCCTTTTGTCACCCTCTCTCTCTCTCTCCTTTTGTCACACACACTCTCTCTCTCTCTCTCTCTCTTTCTCTTTCTCTCTCCCTCTCTTTCTATCTTTTTCTCGCTTTCTCTTTCTTTCTCAATTTCCCTCTCAATATATCTCACGATGTCCCTCTCCATCACTCCCCTCTCTGGTTCTCTTTCTCTCCCTTTTGTCCAAAATATGTTTTCTCTACATAATCTTTGTTGGTGGAGCTACTCCATAATAGAACAAGGATTTCTGAGATGTTTTAAACTGTCACATGCGGCTGAACGCATGAAAAGTTAGAATATGCCTTTCACATTTCTATTCATGGATTTATTTAGAGTCGGCAAACAAAGTTTTCTGACTAGTTTGGTCAACTGAACTTTCTGTTGAGGCAAAAACAAACAAAAAGTATACAGACCTTTTCTTTGCACAAGTCTGACATTTTGCATGATTCACACTCCAGCATTCCGGAGCCACCCACGCTCCTCTGCCCAGGCATACTTTAATTTCTTTCAGCGTTTCTTTTAAAAACAGGTAATTGACTTCTAAAAGTGTGTTAAGTTCCAAATCTCAGCAGAGCCAAGCGGAAATACATTAAGGGCGCCTCTGATGAATTAATCCTCCTAACTTTGTCTTTGTCTCCAGGTTGAAGGAGGGGGGGGGGGGGGGGGGGGGGGGATGGTTCCACAGCCTTCCTATAAGCCACTTAGCCGCTGGTCATGCTTTGATGAACAGAACGCAGTCTCTGAAGAGGACGGGGGCTTTTCAGGTCTGAGCTAATCGATTTAGCATAGCAATCACGTCACAGGCCACCTTGAATGGAAGGGTCATTACATATTATTTCCAAGGCACATGCTATGCCACCTTTTATACAGTCATTACCATAATATTGCATTTTGTATGGTGAATACCAGAGCTACTATAATATGCTGAACAGTGTGATTGACAAAGGTGCAATAACATGTTATATATAGTGAACACCAGAGCTACTATAACATGCTGTACAGTCTGATTGACAAAGGTGCACTAACATGTTATATATAGTGAACACCAGAGCTACTCTTGTTGCCGTCTATAGCTCACAGGGTTTTGTTAGTCTCTTTGGAATCAGCTCTCAGAGCAGGAGAAGCATGATCCACGATGCAGTTGACATTAATCATATGTGAAGTATATCACGTGTGTACCGTCAAGTGTAACAACTCAGCATGTAATACCGGAACGTGTGTTGTCTGTGTAATTTGGAGCCACGCGACAGCAGCATTCTTCATGCTAGGGGCTCTCATCTGTTCTCTCTCTCTCTCTCTCTCTCTCTCTCTCTCTCTCTCTCTCTCTCTCTCTCTCATACACTCACACATACACACACACACACACACACACATACACACACACACACACAGGCGATTAGGTGCATTAGCTAGTTAATGTTGGAGTGTTTGCTGAGTGGCTGTAGGCTGTGCCATTACTCTGGAGGTTTCCTTAGAGACCGCAGTAAGAGGCATGGCCTTAGAGACACAGACTCAGATCAGTAAGAGGCATGGCCTTAGAGACAGACTCAGATCAATAAGTGGCATGGCCTTAGAGACACAGACTCAGATCAGTAAGAAGCATGGCCTTAGAGACACAGACTCAGATCAGTAAGAAGCATGGCCTTAGAGACACAGACTCAGATCAGTAAGAAGCATGGCCTTAGAGACACAGACTCAGAAAGTAAGAAGTATGGCCTTAGAGACACAGACTCAGATCAGTAAGAAGCATGGCCTTAGAGACTCAGGTCAGTAAGAAGCATGGCCTTAGAGACTCAGGTCAGTAAGAAGTATGGCCTTAGAGACACAGACTCAGATCAGTAAGAAGCATGGCCTTAGAGACACAGACTCAGATCAGTAAGAAGCATGGCCTTAGAAACTCGCATCAGTAAGAAGCATGGCCTTAGAGTCTCAGATCAGTAAGAAGCATGACCTTAGAAATTCGCATCAGTAAGAAGCATGACCTTAGAGACTCAGGTCAGTAAGAAGCATGGCCTTAGAGTCTGGCCTTAGAGACACAGACTCAGAAAGTAAGAAGCATGGCCTTAGAGACTCAGGTAAGAAGCATGACCTTAGAGACTCAGGTCAGTAAGAAGCATGGCCTTAGAGACTCAGGTCAGTAAGAAGTATGGCCTTAGAGACACAGACTCAGGTCAGTAAGAAGCATGACCTTAGAGACTCAGGTCAGTAAGAAGCATGGCCTTAGAGACTCAGGTCAGTAAGAAGCATGGCCTTAGAGACTCAGGTCAGTAAGAAGCATGGCCTTAGAGACTCAGGTCAGTAAGAAGCATGGCCTTAGAGACTCAGGTCAGTAAGAAGGCCTACGGTGACCCAGTAACTACATGGAACATAGAACAGGGTGGAGTAACCAGGTTATGGTGTTGATGTGAGCTGTTACTATCCCATTTCAATGCAGCTCTGTAGCCAACTATCTATCAACTATGTTCAGAGCACACACAAAAATGGGTGGGCGGGGCTTAAAACAGCAGTGCCTCAAAGATCGACAGAGAAAAAAAACAAATAAAAGGGTGCATCTCTCCCTGGTCGTATTCCTTTCACTAGCCTCTAGTTGGAGAGTAACCATTCCAGGGCTTACAGACTTAGGACTGTCTTATACAGTCAGCACTGATACACACGCAGAGAAAACACAGAGGGTTCCTTTCACTGGCCTCTAGTTGGAGATGAACCATTCCAGGGCTTACAGACTTATGACTGTGTTCTACAGTCAGTACTGACACGCACGCAGAGAAAACACACAGGATTCCTTTCACTGGCCTCTAGCTGGATAGCAACCATTGAGGCTCACAGACCTATAACTGTGTTCTACGGTCAGGACTGATACGCACGCAGAGGAGACACATACGGTGTAAGCAAATGATTACCTGTACTGCCTGAAGCTGAAGAATATGAACTACCTTCTGCTTGCGTGCCAGTCTGCGAGGTGTGTGATGATCGATCTCCAGGCTTTTATTTGCATCAAACACCTCAATCGCTTAGTAACATACCAGACACTTTAAGCAAACATTTTCAAAATGTCTCGAGTGTCAAAGTGATAGCTGTGTCATTCAACGTTGTAATGGAATCCGGAACAAGTGAGTCTTTAAGCTTTGACGGAAGGTGTACAGGGACGTTGCGGTCCTGATGTTCGTAGGCAGGTCATGGCATTACTGAGGGACTAGGACAGAGAAAAGTCGTGACCGGGATGCCAGGCTGCTCTTTCCACGGAGTGAGGGGGCAAAAAGGCGACATCAGGCGGCAGAGCACAGTGGTCGGGACGGGGTGTAGGGTCTGAGCATCGACTGTAGGTAGGAGGGTGAAAACATTCGATGTTCCAGAACCACTCTCTAATACAAACCTAGTTGCTTATGCAGACCCAGTCTATGTTTCAGTACCAGTCTATTTTTCAGACTCATTCTATGTTTCAGAACCAGTCTATGTTTCACACCTATTCTATGTTTCAGACCCAGTATGTTTCACACCTATTCTATGTTTCAGACCCAGTCTATGTTTCAGACCCATTCTATGTTCTAGAACCCTTCTCTAATATCGACCCAGTCTATGCTCTAGAACCAGTTTAAATCAGTTGTTAATGCATATTTATTTTTTTCAGATTTATTTTAACGTTTAACTTTGTTCATGAACCATTTATGAGACACTGTGAGAATATAACGATTTCATTCCATGGAAATGTAAAAGCTTGTTATGTTAATCTTTGCATTTTCTCTTTGTGCTCCATCTACACACAGCCTAGCCATAAGCCCCAGAATACCATGCATGTTGAACGCGCCTTGTGGCAAGCAGTTCCAAAAGTGGAATCAGATATTATTTTCATCAGAACGATCCGTTTTAATACAAAGCAGGATATTTTCCTGCATGTGTGAGGGAGGGAATGCGCCCACACACCATATGAGAGTTTGGCCGCGTGTGTGTTTATGTTGCCTTGTGTAAGGAGGCGAGTATGCCTATTCCTCTGTGTGTGTGTGTGTGTGTGTGTGTGTGTGTGTGTGTGTGTGTGTGTGTGTGTGTGTGTGTGTGTGTGTGTGTGTGTAGTATTGCTTTGTGTTAGGAGGTGAGTACGGCTGTGCCGGTGTGTGTTTGTGTTGCCTTGTGTTAGGAGGCGAGTACGTGTGCGCGTGCGTGTGCCTGTGTGTGTGAGTGTGTGTGTGTGTTTGTGTGTTTGTGTTGCCTTGTGTTAGGAGGCAAGTACGTGTGCATGTGCCTGTGTGTGTGTGTGTAACGTCACCCAGGGTTGGCCTCCGCAGATCAACAGATGGTGTTTCCCTGTTCTTTGAAGGACTGCTTTCTCACTGAGGGTTCCCCCGTGCATCTATCATTTTAATCTCTGTACACACTTACTGCACACACCAAATCCAACCCCCCCCCCCCCCCCCCCCTCTTCTCTGCAGTGGGTAAGGCTGTGTAATAAGCCCATGCTTCAAACACCTTTCTCTGCTTCGGGGATGAGATGCGTGACGGAGAACAGAACCGGGCTCTCTTTAGTCCAGAGGAATCATTTGTGGCGTCGGCGTGGCAGCCAGAGACGTGGTTTTGATGCTAAGCTACACGGTTAGCATTCCCGCACATCAGGTTTTTTCTTCCCCCGTCCAAGAATATGATCACTACAAATAGGGCCCGTAGATGAACCACAATTCCCTGTGTAAAATCTCAGTGTGTCTCATTAGAATTGGAGCACACAGGGAATCAGATCTTTAATGCGTCTGTAGTTCAGATCATTGTGGAAGGGTTACAGACTGTCTTAGCAGGCATAAAACACACACTGACACACACTGACACACACACACACACACACACACACACACACACACACACACACACACACACACACACAAAGTGAAACACTAAATATAGCAGCAGCACTGGAGTATTGAACTCCATTAACTGCCATGTGTGCACACACACACACACGATGACATTTACCACACTCATCTAATGACAGACAGCACGCAAACACACCTCACTAGAGTCAACACACACATCCAACGACAGTGAGCACACACACGCACACACACACCTAATGACAGATGTCGACAGGTGCTAAATGGCTAGTGTATTGTGTGACAACGGCCTTTGACATGTTGAGGATGTTAGTAGACCAAGTGGAAAGACAGTGTTACACATGAAAACACACACACACACACACACACACACACACACACGCACTCGCTCTCCTTTGTCTCTCTCTCTCTTACACACACACACACACACACACACACTAACAGTCTAAGGTGAGGTCTTTACCACCGCTGCCCTGCTGGGAAGCCCAGGCCATTATGTAAACGCAGGCAGGGAAAGTACCCTTGGCTCGCTAGCTAACACCGCTTATGACCTCTGCCAATTAGAGCTAAAGGAGAGCTGTGGAGGACAGCTGATTGGATTATTTGGTTTTCCTCCGTCCGTCCCTGAGATTGAGAGCCTGTGGCGAAACGAGGGGGCTGGTTGCCGGACATGGAGAGCAGTAAACTCAGCTCAATCTTCTCCCAATTACTGACCTGCTGTCCAAAGCCTGCTAAAAGAGAGAGAGAGAGACTAAAGAAGAGGGAGAAAGAAAGAGAGAAACCAATAGAGAAAGAGGGGGGGGGGGGCGTCGGTTAAATTGCTCGAGCTAGCACTGTGTAGTTTTGCGTAACGGAGAGCATTGCATTTGCTAGCAGAAGAGAGAAGGAGACAGACAGAGAGAGGCTAGTGAATAGCATGAGCTAGTTTGATGTAGCGCTGTGTAGCGGATAGCATTATATTATCTAGCGGTGTTAGCCTGGCAGACTGTGTTCCCTCAGTTTCATGGGGATCTCCCAGATGAGAGGGTGTCTTCAAACGCCTCACGCTGTGATCTCTAGGAACCCTCTCTCACCCTCTCAGACATACTCATACTACCGAATATATACCTGCTCTAATACAGTACATATTATTGCACTGAAGGTAGCTGCTAGGATACATATTATAGTACTGAATATAGCTGCTACAACACGTTTTATTGTACTGAATAAACCTGCTATAATACATTTTTATTACTGAATATAGCTGCTATAATATAGTACTGAATACAGCATCTCCCAGGAATACTGTAGTAAATTTATTAATTACTGAAGTTAATGTTCCACTCTATATTATTTATCTTTTTTTTGCTCTTCTTCCCCTTCCTTCTTCCTCTCTCTCTCTCTCTCTCTCTCTCTCTCTCTCTCTGCACCAGGTAAACACACTGGGGCTGCATACCAACACTTTGTAATGTGAAGCTGCACCATGGACCCACACACAGAGGCTGAATACCAACACTTTGTAATGTGAAGCTGCACCATGGACCCACACACAGAGGCTGAATACCAACACTTTGTAGTGTGAAGCTGCAGCAAAGATACAAATGGAGGCCCAGCAGACCTGGACTCCAAGTTACCGCT
>JAPMUY010003026.1:20000-24259 GCA_026901105.3 Galaxias olidus | reverse complement strand
GCCCACGATCCCCCTTGATGCCCTCTCTGGCCTGCGGGCAAAAACATCACAAACATGATGAGTTTTACCGTCATCAGGTCTGTCGGGCTCATACAGTGACACACACACACACACACACACACACACACAAACACACAGTGAGACTTACAGGTTCTCCTTTGGAGCCGGGGACGCCTGGTCTCCCCTCCGGCCCGGGCAGTCCGTTCACCCCTGGCAACCCCGGGTGCCAGCTGTACCAGGCAGACCTTTTGTCTCCTTCAGGCCCGGAGCCACAAACACGTCCCCTGGTTCCCCAATGGCACCAGGCGTTCCTCGCAACCCTGGGATGCCCTGTCCGCCCTGGATAACAACAGAACACAATGATCCAGACAGCCACGTCTCCAAGTGCCCGTTTCACGAGGTTCTGCATGTAAGATTAGGCTTGGTTAGGATGGGATCTGACGGGATTGGCAGGTTTGAAGCCAGGGAGTCCTACTTACAGCTCTCCCAGGGGATCCAGCGGGTCCAGGCTGACCCTTGTCTCCTTTGCTGCCGGCTAGGCCGGGGTACCCTGCCGGACACGGGGGAACAGGGTCAGGGATCACACCTCCTTCACTGTGTATTACTGTGTTTCACTGTTGCTGGCCTCTGGAGCATTGTGTAAACTTGTCCCGAAATGTACTGAGCATGTGCATGGCAATCCCATGCGTGACCTCTGCCCCCACTTACCTTGCTGTCCCGTAGGTCCCTGGGGCCCGGGCAGACCTGGGGGGCCAAAGCCTTCACACTGGACACACGTGTCCCCTTGGTCACCTGGCGTGGGATACATGAAGGGTTGGACGTGAAAGCTTTTCAACACAACTTCCTGCCAACACAACCATCTATGACAGACTTTGTAATAAATGAGCTAGGTGACACACAGAGAGTCCCGACGCCAAGAGCCCTCTCTGGTCCCCCAGAGTGAGGCTTCATGTACAGTAGTCAGGGAGCCAGCCCGTACGTAGACCCCCTCTACCTTCTGACCAAGCTCTCCCTGTAACCCCAGAGGTCCTGGGGGTCCTGGTGCCCCTTTCTCTATGTCACACTTTTCATCACCTGGGAAGCACAAGTACACACACACACACACACACACACACACACACAGTGAATAACGTGAAAACATGCTCTGCAAAGAGAAGCTCTGCAACACAGGTGACAGAACCCATTGCAGAGACACATAACTTTGCCTTTCCAATGTCTGCCGGTCCCAATGGTGACACGTACCCATGGGTCCCGGAGGGCCAGGCGGTCCGATCAGTCCGTCTCTTCCAGGTTGACCTCGGAGGGATTCTCCTTCATTACCCTGATCTCCTTTTGGACCAGACTCTCCTGGAGATCCGCTTCCTGGTTGCCCTTCAACATTGCGGCCTGAGATGTCAGAGAAAAAGTTGTAAAGGCAAGGGATTGGCAATTAGAGTAATGGACATGGGAAGAAAATGAGATGGTTTTTTGTTATGGCTGTTTGTTGTTTGTTTTTGCTACCTGGAGGACCAGGTTCTCCTTGAATACCAGGATAACCTGTAAACAAATGGTTAAAAAAATAAATATATACATATTAATGCTTTTTCTTGGTAAAAGTTGTATTGGACTGATGCAATGTCCAAGCAGAAATAAAACAAATACAAGAAATAATCAGGGTACTGTGAGTGGCTTTGGGCTGTGAGCCCAACCCTCCCGTGCCTGTGTCTCACTGCACCCTTCTGTCCCTCCAAGCCTGGGAACCCTGGAGGGCCAGGCGGCCCCGGGAACCCCACCACCCTGGAGGGATCACATCACAGAGAACAATGGACAGCTGTCATGTAGCGACCGCTGAGCAGTGAAACCTGGACACACTGGAACACTGCAATGACCACATGAGCACCAACGTGGAGACATGTTACTTGTGCATGTTAAGTTTAATATCAAGTAACATTGGCAATAGGCGACATCTGCTGGTACAACAGAGAACTGCTACTCTGATTTAGCCTGCAGCTTGGTTTAGCAGTGGTTAGTAGAGTAGAAATGCTCTATCTCATATTGTAGATAAATCATGTGGTTAGCAGAGTATAAATGCTCTATCTCATAGTGTAGATAAATCCAGTGGTTAGTTCTATTAAAGATGCTTACGTATCCAGGTGGCCCACTCTCTCCCTTTTCACCCTGAGGAGAGAAAGAGAGGTTACGGTCCCTGTTTCAAAACCAGAGCAAAGACCAAACATAGAGTGACCTTTAGAAAGACAGGATCCTGTAGGTTAAGACTACCTGAGGCCCAGTATATCCAGGGTTCCCAGGAAATCCCAGTTCTCCCTGCAAGAAAATGGCCACAATCGAGGAGAGGGGGGAAAAAAAGAATACACGATTAAAAAAAACATAAACATATAACAATAAATATTAGAATATAGAAAATACAGAGAATGTTTCATACGGTACCTTCACACCATCATATCCATCTTTGCCGGGTTCCCCCTGAAACCAAGAGTAATAAGGGAATTATGACCCAATGCAAAGACCTAGTGCTAGGGTACATGGGTTATAGACAGGGAAAGGCTAACAAAGTGTGTGCTAGGGTACACGGGTTATAGACAGGGAAAGGCTAACCAAGTGTGTGCTAGGGTACATGGGTTATAGACAGGGAAAGGCTAACCAAGTGTGTGCTAGGGTACACGGGTTATAGACAGGGAAAGGCTAACAAAGTGTGTGCTAGGGTACACGAGTTATAGACAGGGAAAGGCTAACCAAGTGTGGTCACTCACTCGGGGTCCCGGGGCTCCAGGATCACCCTTCACTTGAGGCTGATAGGGAATGCAGAAGCCCTGCAGAGGAACACCCACGTTAGCTCAAAGGTTTAGGTCTCTCAATACAAACCACGTCATCGGGACGTACACAGGTTCCCACTCTGAAAAAGAGACACTCACTTTTTCACCTTTATCTCCCCTGGATCCTCTATCTCCCTAAAAAAAGAAAACCACAAATACTATGAACAGCAAGAAACAGCATGTTAAAGGCAAATACACAACCATATTCAATACATTTATACAATGTGCACAGCTTCAAAGTGGCGCCTCAGCCAGCCTCCCAAACACAGACCGAGGCCGGAGATTGTCTGTCTATAACCACTGAGAGCTGTAGCAGCTGAACACTGAGCCAAACACTGAATCCGTGGAGGAGTGTACGGAGGTCCTTACCGGCGGCTCCGGGTACGTAATGGGCGATGGGCGAACTCCTGATTCCAGGACAGAAGTTCCAGGGTTCCCAGGGATTCCCTGGACCCCCATATTCCCCTGTGAGGACACAGCAGCATGGAGATACGAGGAGGCCATTAGAGAAACACACAGTTTCCCATCGGCCATTTCTCTTAGCTTACATGGGGCTTCTCATGACAGTGGGAAACGTAATCTCTCCACATGAAACGTGTGTCGCTTGCTTTACCTTTTCTCCTTTCTCCCCTTGGAATGATATGAGACCATCACCCTGTGGGAGAAGAACACAGTGACAACTTCCTGTGACATCACTGCTGGTGAAAAAAGATGATGTAGGATTCCATGTTATATCCTATATCACAGTCTTACCTTCTGTCCTGGTGGACCAGGGGGGCCAGTATCACCCTGTAGAAAAGAATATGTCAGTTAGAACTTCACTTCAAGCAAAAAAGGCTAAATAGACTTTCTAACCCTATAGGTTAAAGACATGGTGCGAAACACGCTTGATGTGAAAAACATATCCGTCCATAAAAAAGAAATGACGCGGACGGTTTTCTTAATCTGTGCAATGAGCTTCGGTTCTCTTGAACATCCAGCCATGCTTATGCTCCTTGCATACGCGTTCCCACACACACACACACACACACACACACACACACACACACACTCACGCACACACACTTTAAGCAAATGCAGCTTGCTTTAAACTGCTACATTGATGGCTTCGTGTCAATCCAGCCTGTCTGCATGTGGCAACAGGGGACTGACCAGACCTGTTGGTGATGACTCACCCTGGGGCCCTCGTATCCAGCAGGGCCAGGGGGTGGACAGGGCCTGGGGGGCCACTGGGACCCTGAAGGGGACAGAGGACAGAGTCGTGGAGAGATCATGAAAAAAACCAAATGGAATGGTGACTCAGATGTATTACGCACACACTCACGCACTCACTCACTCACTCACTCACGCACTCACGCCCTCACGCTCTCACGCACTCACGCACTCGCGCACTCGCGCACTCGCGCACTCACACACTCACACACTCACACACTCACGCACTCACGC
>JAPMUY010003026.1:0-15000 GCA_026901105.3 Galaxias olidus | reverse complement strand
TCTCTGTCTCTCTTCCCATGCATTACATCTCTGTCTCTCTTCCCAGCCTCATACATCTCTCTCTCTCCTGATCTGATCCTCACATCTCTCTCTCTCCCCAGCTATACACTTCACTGGTCAGACACTGCAGTTGTTTTAGAGCTGCACAGAACCCCGTCTCACCAAACCCCAGTTCAGACCTGTTACTCATGAGGAGAGGCTATCTATCTATCTTCGCAAAGAGATGTGTATGTGTGTGTGTGTGTGTGTGCGTGCGTGCGTGCGTGCGTGCGTGTTTGTAGCTGTGAGTCTGTTTTCAGTGCATGTTATTTCCTGTGTATGTTTCACCCTGGGCTGCTCCTCTGTGATGTCTATCGCTAGGCTGTCAAACCAAAACACCATTCGGGGGTGAGATCAAAGCAACGCCAGCATCATCAGAGGAGTCGGTTTTGTTTGCCTTTCTCGGTCTATTCCTCTCTTCTCTGCGAACCCAAACAGTCTGTTGGAGTAACGGCACAAGATTAAACTGACATCATTCTACAACACAGCTTTTATACAAACAGTTCATTTTTCGACGATTTTATTTTGCCAACTTTCAACTGCCAATATTCCAACCTCCAACTAGTCTGCCACCCCCAAGATTATGATTGGTGTAAACAATACTAAAGAGAACGGGCGCCTTCTTCCAAATATTTTGAGCTTGATATCCTGAGCAACATGCACTTTGCCAGGGCTTTGAGTTGGCCAGCGTGGGGACACACGAGACAACACGTCCACACAGCCCTGCTACGGGATCACTGCGGACAGGGACATCAGCAGCAACAACACCGCCTGCGAGATGTGGAAACCATCGCCGCGCCAAGCCTCCCCGTGTGTGAGTGTGTGTGTGTGTGTGTGTGTGTGTGTGTCTGTGTGTGGGCGAGAGCGGCTCACGTAGGCTCAGACAAATGAGGTGAGAGGAGAACCACAGTCATCTGGTGGTGGCGCAACGTGTTGGTTGGGGCTCTGTGAGGAGTGAGTCACAGCCCAGCTGGAGGAGCGCTCTCCCCCCCCCCCCCCCCCCCCCCCCCCCCCCCCCCCCACCGCCCTGATATCCTGCAGTCCAAACAGCGTCTCTGAGCGCGGGCCAGGGCGCACGGCGGCTCCTGCGGCCTCCGTGTGGTCAGCGGTGAGTCAGGGAGCCCTGGAGGACCTCCAGCCCATCAAATAAACACGGCTGAGGAGCTCGCCAGACGCCGCGCCGAGTGTTTGTGTCGCTCCTCCAAAACCTCCGTGCCTGGCTGCCGCATTTGGATGGTTTCCACGGTTACCTTTTAAAGAGAAGCGTAGCAACGGTGAAGAGAGGGCCAATTGAAACGTGTTAACCCTGCAGATTACAGAGAGGGTGAGCTGATTGATTGTCGCGGTTTATTGAGAGCAAGATACACGTTAGTCGCTGTTAGTTACATGAGATTGACCCCAATAGACCTTCCCTCGTGGGAGAACGCTACATTCTCAGGGGTTGCTTCATGGCGGCTGAGGTTGACCCCGGTTGCTGGTCATCATATTCTGTTGAATTGATGCCGTCAGGTCTGCAACAGAATCCCAGCACCCAAGCACCTCCAGGTGTTCAGATACATGCTGACGTCTTAATGGAGTCACAGTAGCACCTTCGTGGGGCCACACTGACTGATCACATGCCTGGCCACATACCGCTCATCAGGCCGAGCCTGAAATAACCTCCGCTCATATATTATATTATAAGTGTGTCCGAGCAGAAATGCTATCTGCCTAACACAATTAGAGACTGGGGACTGGGCGGGAGCCTTTCTGAGGCTGATGTATTCTTAGGAATTTGCTGTTTAGCAGGGCCGGATGTAACAACACCAATTTAGCACAAAAAAAATAAATAAATACCAAGCTACTCCTCTATTAAAAAAAAGAAAACACTTGTTATGGAAAAACATGCCTTTTAGCCTGGAATATTTTCTCCTGAAAGTCTTAAAAATAACAGAACAGTAAATGAACAGATTTGGCCGTAGTAGTACTGCTTCTGGCCAGATGGGGGCAGAAAATGCACCTTAAGAGTTTGAATCGACAACACATCCTCGACTGTTGCTTGGTTAAACATTTCAGCCTTTGTGAATCTGTTGCTAGGCAAAGTTGTGCGTAAACTACAGGACACATCAACATCTGGCTAATGTCCTGTGGCATCTTGAAGCTATGGACCATAACAGCCGTATTCCTGGTGGCGCAACGCTGGATTCCCACCATAGATTCCCACCGGAGCAGACGTATTCCACAATTCCCCTGGTGTTCTTATGTCCCAGAAGCTCACTGACTAAGCCTGCCTCACTGGAGGAGGCTCCATCATTCCAGAAACGTGCTGTCTTTCACATACACTCACATGCCTGTGCGCGCACACACACACACACCCACCCACACACACACACACACACACACACACACACACACACACACACACACACACACACACACTTACACAGAATGTTTATGGGTGACGTTGTCCATTGACTGGATTTCACCAGAGCTCCACTGTTAAAAGACAGCTCCATAGTTTGAAACATAGCTATTGTCTTTTTCTTCTAAGAATGTGGAGGAAGAATAAATAAAAATACATAACCTGCATGTGTGTGTGTGTCTGTGTGTGTGTGTGTGTGTGTGTGTGTGTGTGTGTGTGTGTTTGGTCAGCCTTCCGTTATCTCCTCCACCGAGGAACAGTGGGAGGAGGGGGTCTTCCTTCCACACACACACACACATATTCCACTGAGGACGGAAAGCCAGCAGATGACTATTCTAACCCTCGCCTGCTGCAACACTCCCAGTTAATGTTGCCTGGTGGAAACCTGCACAGTAGCCTGTTGTCTTGCCTGCCGTACACCCAGAGGAGACAGACAGACAGACGGGGGCCCACAGGCTGCTATCTGCACCAATTACGTGGCAGAACATTGTGTTCACTTCCTCCTCTCTCCTGCGGGCGTTTTGGAAATGGCCCTTCTGATCTGGCCTTCTGTAAACGGATCGAGAGATGCGATCTGGCTCCGTCCCATTCCCACCAGTAAATATTGTGCAACGTGCCTGTCCTCGGCACACCCGAGCCGTGCCTGGGCCGTGTGCTCCCGTCGTTCTGGCTGCCTGGACGCTCCGCAGTACGCTCCAGCCCTCGGGGGAGCCGTCCACTTAGCGGTCAGCTGCGCTAACAGACTACCTCGGCAAGTGTCTCCCGGCGTTGGCTCCCCCCCCCCCACAGTGATGAGGACAAACAGAGCGTCGCTCAATTAGGGGCCGATTAGCGCCGCGGTGGGGTGCGGGCCGGCCTCGGCACGCCACCGACGCCGCGCTGAAGGCCCAGACCAGAGCTTCACTGTGGGGGGAAAGTCAGGAACACTCAGCCCTCAGCCACAAAGGCCTTTGGTCGGAACCCACACTCAGGCCGCTTTATGTGGCTCTAATGACCTAGTTAGGGACTATGGGATACAAACCAGATGTTAAAACAGGCACACACACACACACACACACACACACACACACACACACACACACGTAGTGACCGAACAAAGGGGGCTTCACACATCCCAGAGTGTTGCCTATAGCAGGAAATGAACACGTTTGAGGGTGGGTGTCTTCGGCATCTACGTTTCCCACGCAAAGCGTCTTCGAAGTTTGAAAACGTCCAACTCAAGCGGAGTCTAGCCAACCGTGTGAATTAGCCCTGACCGATCCGACTGGTTAACGGCGGACGACGGTCTCGGTCTGACTATGTATGTCGACGGTCCCCTCCGTAGCCCCAGGCAGACAATGGCTGGACGGATAAGGGACAGTGGGGTGGGTTGTCCTCCCACTCAGGGTGGCTGAGCCGGGCCACGTCGCAGCATTCCTAGCCTTCTCTGGAGCCGGCCGAGAGGGGAGACATTCTCCGTCTCAATGCCATACTTGGAAGACAATTCTCCTGGTCGCTCTTGGATTCTGTAAACAGTCAAAGTGTGTGTTTGTGTGTGTGTGTGTGTGTGTGTGTGTGTGTGTGTGTGTGTGTGTGTGTGTGTGTGTGTGTGCTATAGCAATAATCTCTCTCGCTCTCCCTCTTTCTTTCTCTTTGTCTAGTCTCTCTCTCTATTTCGCTCTATTTCTCTCTCTCTCTCTCTCTTTCCCACACACCCTCTCACACACACTAAATCACACATACCGACGCCTTATGTATAATGCACCGACCTTGCCATAAATGCTCAGCCCCAAATGGACACTTACAGTACAAGGACATACCAGCGGTACGGCGGACGTCAAACAATATCACACGTCTAAGTCCCGTTTCCTTCACTGTGGCTCTGGGACGGGCTGAGCTTTGTGCAATGTAAAGCTTCAGTCTGGAGGCCGTCGGTATTCCACCAAACCACCGCGAGGGTGTACCTGATAACCAGCTCCAGCTGCTCAACACACACACACACACACACACACACACACACACACACACACACACACACACACACACAGAGAGAGAGAGACTCACGCACGACCTGCTAGCTTTGCAGCAGGACAGAAACAAACACCGAAGGCGACGGTCGAGAGAGCGTGGCAAAGCGGGCGCTCCACTACGGCAGACCTCCAGCCAGAGTGGGCCGCGGTCTGTCTGGACACACAGAGTGAGACCACCGGCTTCACACAGCCCGCCATCACCCTCTCACACCACCGTGGGACTCCGCTCAAACAGACCACACTCCAAACGTTAAGCGACTTCCGCGTGAAGTCATAGCAGCGGATTGGGAGGAGGGCGAGGGAGATGGGGCCGGGGTTAAGGGCAGGCCAGCGTCTTCCTAGCGCGCCGAGAGGTGGCGGACAGCCTTGACGGAGAGGCAGGGAGAGGCCGAGGCTTGTCAGCGGGCATCGACCAGGAAAACGGGAACGCTCACCGCTGAAGGAGCTATTAGCGGAGCGGCCAAGGGCCGTGGAATTCTCACATGCCAAATTACCCTGCGTTCCCTATGGGGAAAATGGGAAAATTGTTTTAGCGACGTTCTCAGGCTTGCCGCTCTGCCAGAGTGCTCTCCCAGTGTGTGTGTGTGTGCGTGGGCGTGGGAGGGCGTGCGAGCGAGCGTGTACGAGGGCGGGCATGTGTGCGCTAACCTCTGGCGTTGAGTGATTTCCATGTGCTAGCCAGATGCCTGGTAGGCCGGTGCACAGCCCTCCACAACACGCCCTAGATATCGAGCACTTACCCAGCCCAGAGACGCGGGTGTAAGGGGTCGAGGGAAGGGCCCACGCTATGTTTCATAGTCAGTTAAAGCTCCGCGCGTCAGATTGTCAACAACGTCTGTACAAAGTGACCTCTGTGCATCTCCATATTCAAACAGTGGATCCCCAGACTCCATTGCAGCGTAGGCTGTAGGTTCAAAGTCATATTCCCCACATTTATTCGACTTTGTGTCACTCGTAATGATAACAAGGGTCCCCTGACCTTCCCAGCAGGCTATCCTTTTTGGCCACTCACGGGAGGACTGGGGGCTTGCCCCTTGACCTCTCACCTTTAGCCATGTCCTTAGAAGGACTGAAGTATTGTCGAGCATAAAGGTCATACTGATAAAAAGAAGTCTCTCGTCAGTGTGTGTGTGTGTGTGTGTGTGTGTGTGTGTGTGTGTGTGTGTGTGTGTGTGTGTGTGTGTGTGTGTGTGTGATTATCTATGGCACTGTCCTCAGAATGCCTAAAGTTCGTTGGGGTGAGAGGTTAACTTGTTAGCAAATTAAGGGAGTCCTCTGCTAATCCTTCATCTTAAGAGGGGGCATTCCGACTCAGGAACACACCACACACACACACATACACACACACACACACACACACAAACACACAAAGTTGCTCACACACACACACACACACACACATACGCTCCACCCTGAAACAGCTGCCAACATTCTATCCTGCAAACTTGTGTATTTGTACACACGCAAACGCACACAGACACAGATGCACCAACACAGACACACACTTAACTCGGGAACAGCTGGTATCGATCAAGGCCTCAAACGTGCATTTTGTTGAAGAAACATTTTTGTACACACTCTGCTAATAAATCCAGAAATAGATTACAAAGTGTATGTCTGTCGGTTCAAAGACAGTAGGACTAGTAGCAACGAACCTGTGTTTTCTTTTACCAGTATAAGAGGCCTGCCTGCCAGACTGCCTGACAGCCTGCCTACCTGCCTGCCTGCCAGACTGCTTGCCTGCCTGCCTGCCTGCCTGCCTACCTGCCTGCCTGACAGCCTGCCTACCTGTCTGCCTGACAGCCTGCCTGCCTGCCTGCCTGCCTGACTGACTGCCTGCCTGCCTGCCTGCCTGCCTGACTGACTGCCTGCTTTCCTGCCTGCCTGCCTGACTGACTGCCCGCCTGCTTGCCTGCCTGCCCACACAGCAAGCCAGGCCGCTATTGTTCCATGCAGTATTTAAATAAAAACGCATTTGTCCACCATCCCACAGGAACACCCCACGCTGCAAGTATCATGCTTACACACACACACGCATACACACACACACAACAATCATACACAGAGTCTCTCAAAAGGACGGTTCAGTCAGAGGAAACGTACTCAGAGACCTGACCGTGACTTAGAAAACACTTCTGAGACACACATTCATTCAATAATTAGCTCAACCTACAAGGGTTTAACCCCAACACAAAAGGAAAATCGGATCCGGAGTCGGTTTTCACTCTCAGCGGGGACACGGAGAAAAGGACTCGGAGCAGCCGAACCGGAGGCGGGGAGCGAGCGGGAGCAGGGAGAGGGACAGCGAACAATAACGTGGTGCTCCTTGTTTTTCCGGAGACAGCGCCAGGTCACTCCGTGTGAACCCGGGGCGAGCGCAGAGGGATGGGCGGCTGCCTCGGGGCCCCTCTGTCAATGTCCCCGGGGCCCGGGGTGTGTGTGTGTGTGTGGGGGGGGGGGGGGGGGGGGGGTTGAAGGAAGTCCTTCTCCCTCTGAGTGGGAATGCCCCTTCCCTCGCCTTCTTAAGCCCACAAAGACCAGAAGGGTCTGCGTCACTGCTGTCCAGAATGCTCCGGAAACTGGAGACGTGTTGTCTGTTCCTTTGTGAATTTCAAAACGGTCCTTTGTGAAACGACAAGAAAAACCTTGTCCTTTTAAATGATTCAAATTCACATGTGCGCCCACGCTGGAGCACACTCGCTCTCACACACACAGATACACACACACACACACACACACACACACACACACACACACACACACACACACACACACATGCAAGCATTTTCAGATGTCCTTGACTTTACTTCGCTTATGTTGTCAATTAACACAGGAATGTTAATTTCATCTCACTGGTCTCTGCTGGTTATCTAGTTCCATGCCAGAGAGAAAATAATAACTTCCCAAATATTGATAAGAGAGTGGCGATGAAAGGGTTTTATTTTCACAACCAGGAAGTATCCCTTGTCTTATCTAACAGGAAGGGCAAGGTAGGGCTGCAGGTCAACATGTGGCAGGAAGTGATGAGAGATGTTTCCCTTCCCTCCACTCACCAGGCCAGCACGACCTCACCACTGCTGTCCATAGGCAGCCATTTGGAAAAACTCTAGAGCGTTGTTTGTCCCCTGAATCCTTATCCGTTCCTATCTACCACTCCTTCCAGTGGACAGTGTCCTGGACATCCAGCCCTGACGTGGACAGTGTCCTGGACATCCAACCCTGCAGTGGACAGTGTCCTGGACATCCAGCCCTGCAGTGGACAGTGTCCTGGACATCCAGCCGGCAGCCTCCACTGGACTGGGATCAGTTCAAATGCCCCGACGTGCCCCCGCACGGCTCCGAACACTGCGTGGAGTTCAGCCTCACAACGCTCCATATGTCCGGAGCGACGGTCGGAGACGTATTAGGAATCATATGATCAGTTTATCTTCCCTGGCGGCTCTGATGCCAAGCGATAAGGCCTTCTGGAATCCAGCGACAGGATATGACAGCATCACATGGAGACATGAATGCCTTCCTATGTCCGACAAACCCACGGGGCCAGAACCTTTAGGCTACGACCGAGGACAAGACCACAGACATGAATCCGCCGTGTGTTCCTCCAGGAGAGAGGTAGCCACGCCGGGGGCCCCGTCACGGTCACAGGGGGGGCCCCACGGCCCCACGGCCCCGCCAGGCTCACGTGACGCGGCAGCGCCCAGAACAGATGTCTGCTAACATCGTCCCCTCCTCACAGCCACGGTGGTGTCCCATGCAACACAGTCCCTCTGTAACCCGCCCGCTGTACCAGCGGAACTGTATACTGGTGGGAACGAAGGGCGCGAGAAGGAGAGAGAAGTGTCGAAGGCTGAGGCAGAGTCAAAAGCCAGACTTCCCTCTGGTGTCCGGTGTCAGGGTCAAGCACGTCGGCTCCAGAGCGTGAACACCAGGCTGTTCAGGTCCGCTCCACCGGCCAGTGAAGACCCCCGTGGATCTCCCCTGAACCTCTGAGCACACAGCACAGCCTCGGCTAAGGGATCGGGGGGGGGGATCCACGGGCTGAGTGACGACAGGGCGGACATGATGTCACGGGAGGAAGTCAGGGGATCTCCACCCTGGGGACCCCTCCCTGTCTCTCTTAACCTGAACCACCGGCACCTGCCTTACCCCATGAGCTCACTGTCTCTCCAATGAACCCCTGACCTGGGTACACGTGAGTCTGCGCCTGTCTGGCTGTGTGTGTGTGTGTGTGTGTGTGTGTGTGTGTGTGTGTGTGTGTGTGTGTGTGTGTGTGTGTGTGTGCGTGCGTGTGCTTATGTGTGTGATTATTTGGCTTTTGCTGTACCAAGGACAACATTGTGACTGAATTACCCATCATGCAGCTGTTTTACAGCCCGATAAGAAAATACCTAGGATATACATCAGGTGTAGCCTTACATAGGTAAACAATGCACAGTGTTATTAGGTAGTAAGTGTACAGTAGAGCGTTCAAACCCATCCTGACACTATATCAATCAACCAGTTGACAGAGACACAACAAATGAGCCAAAACCTGGTTCAGATCAGCCCTTTTCTCTAGAAAAGTATCTGACAACCGGATGGTCTTTACAAGGTCTAGAAGTGTGTGTGTCCTGTGTGTCCTAAGGCACACTACACAACATGTTTGACTGGACCATGAGAGAGAAACAGAGAGAGAGGAGAGAGAGAGAGAGAGAGAGAGAGAGAGAGAGAGAGAGAGAGAGAGAGAGAGAGAGAGAGAGAGAGAGGGGGGAATGGAAAAAGGGAGAGCTTTCATAACAAAAAATAGACATGGCGCGTGACGGATGTGAATTCTGATAGTTGCCGTGGTGATGTCCCGAGGTTGTTTTGAGAGGGAACCCAAACTAAATCTCCTCAGCCCGTACAAACATCCATCTGTCAGGAGAAACACACACACACACACACACACACACACTACATCAACACACTCACCAACACCCTCACTCAAACACACACTCTCCAAAACGTAAACACAGAGTCAACGGTGTTTCTTTCCTTAACAGGCATACAAGACAAGGCCTTAACAAAGTCATGATGGACGGTGGGTAATGGAGTCTCCTTCACGGTCCTATGCACGTGTGTCACCAAACTGTATATGTAGTGCTATAGGCGGGGCATGAAGATGGCGGGGTGGAGGGGAGGGGAGGACTGGAGAGGGAGACTAAAGGATTGGACACGGAGGGGATCTTCTCCGACTCCGACCACACATTCCTGCTTCCTTCCCACTGGCGCCCGGGGCTCATAACCAGCCCCCTGGGTCCTACCCGCTTCTCCTCCGGAGCCCTCCCCCCAAAGCAGCCTCTCCGGGCTGGGGATACGGACGCTCCCTGCCTGGCCCCCACGCCCGGCATGGGGTCTGACTGTGTGTCAGACAGACGGAACCATTACACCACCATCCCAGGGCCCCATCATGGCTGGCGTTCATGAGCTGAAACCGATTCCCCAGTTCAACTGTCAGCTAGCTGACCCATGGCATGTTTCCCGTTAGAGTTCACTCCACCATAAACATGTCTATGGGGACATTTGAGCATGTAGTATGTAGTATGTCAATATTTTTGTATATAGGAAAGATTGGGCCGTATGTTTCCACTTGGGACAGCTGATTCAAATTAATGATAACATAAAGGGAACTTTTTTTATCCGAGTGAGAACGCAGTGATGTCCTTTACTTTGGTTGTAAGAGGCTGGAGAAAAGACTGCCGTCTGACAGCGGCCATTACATAGAGAACACAGAGAACCTAACTAACCCACACACACTCTCTCTCACACACACACAAACTCTCTCTCTCACACACACACACACCTCTGTGAAACACAAACTCTCTCTCACACACACTCACACACATATCCTAAAATATGAAGGGTATAGAAGTATTAGCTCGCCCACCCATGTCCAAGCACACCGGAACCCAAAGTGTCAGACAAACACAGACCCTGCTGCAACTCTTCCAAATGTAGGTATTTTTACTAGGCAGGGGTCAGAGGTCAGGGAGGTGGTGGGGAGTCACGGCAGCAGGGTCAGCTGTTGTTTGTTAGGGTGTGTGGGTGTAGTGGGGTTGGGGTTTGTGGGTGGGGGGACTACTCCATTTTGTCATGTGTTCTACTTATGGGTACTCAAAACAACACACACACACACACACACACACACACACACAGTCAAAACAGAACACACACACAGACAGACACACACACGTCCCGAGCGCAGAGTAGGAGGCTAGCCAGAGCCGTGTTGACGCTGCTTCCTCCAGGGGGGCGTTCCACTCTCCCTCCCTCGGGAAGGGCCCTGGAACACCGTGCTCCAGCCAGCAGGGGAAACCAATATCCAGCCGCCTCCAGCTTTTCCCAGACATATTTCTCCCAAACGCCCACCCACCCAACCCCTGTGTCTCCGTTAATCCGGGAACCTTAAAATGTGCTCCCCCTGCTCCTCTCTCACCGGGGGCTGTGACTCACCTAATCTGTTCACCCTAACGCTCCGAGAAAACAACGTTCCGTATGCTCCGGCCGTGCCAGAGTCGCTGACGAGGGAGCTCTGCTTCTTTTTAACGGGAGAACGGCCAGACCTCACAGGGTGTCCTCCCTCTGGTCCTCCTCACGTCGACCTGACCCTCCCCTGCATCGACAGGGTCAGGACGCTGCTAGTGATTTGTGACGTGTTTGCGCGCGCGTGTACGCGTGTGCGTATCAAAGCATTGGCCTGCCTCTACAGTGAGGGAGACCAAAACAGGATGTCTTGTGAGCGTGGGGGTCGTTTCCCTCTTGGTGGGGGCCGGCCCCAGAGAGGAACCGGGGCAGAGCCAAGTCGCTGATGACTATCAGGAGACGGACATTAAGAGCCGGCCAGAGAGGAGACTCTGCTACGGGGCAGCTACACACTGCAGCACACTGCTGGTGGAGGGCCCAGACAGAACTGAGAGGCCTCTCAGTGGCAGGTTAACATTGTTAATCCGTCAATAGAAGTGAAGTGTGTGTGTGTGTGTGTGTGTGTGTGTGTGTGTGTGTGTGTGTGTGTGTGTGTGTGTGTGTGTGTGTGTGTGTGTGTGTGTGTGTGTGTGTATGTGCCCATCTGTCAGGAGGATCAGTAACTTCCTGTTGTGGGGCCATGCACACGGAGCTCTCGTGTGTGGACCAGAGAGGGGTTTGGGAAGCCCCTCATCCCAACAGTACATCCACATGCTGAGCACTGCTCATACACTCCTTCAGGAGATGGATTGTTCTGCAGAGGAGTATAGGAGGAGCCCGATTATTCTCCGTCATCCTCCTCCTTTGCCTCTGTGCCTCGTCCTCCTCAATCCCGCGGCATTCCTCGGCATGAGGAGGAAAAGAGATCCAAACACCAGGCGTTCCCTCGGAAAGACCTCACGCATAAACCCAGAGGGCTCATAAACACTTTGGTTGCCGTGACGAAGACCTCAACCGCAGGTTTGATTTCCTGATAGTGCCGAGGGCTGTGTTCAGCGTGCCGTGACTCACGGAGCACGGCTTGTCCTCTCAGACCTCCCTCCGTCCGGCACGTTGAGCCTGAACGCTGTCTAAACAACCATGATCCATGGCGCAAGAAGCCCGGCCTGGCTTGGTGCCGCGGGCCTTCGTCACCGGCTCTGTTTTCCACGGGGGGAAAACCGAAGACCCCTCAGACGGTCCGGAGAAAGTCTCCGTAAGGTTACAGAGCATAAATCACCCAGCATGGTAACACAAGACCACTGACCCCGGGGCAGTCTGACCCAGATACACACACACACACACACACACACACACACACACACACACACACACACACACACAGACTCACACACACACACACACACACACACACACACACACACAAACACACACACACACACACACACACTCACTCACACTTACACACAGACTCACTCACACACACACACACACACACACACACACACACTCACTCACTTACTAACTCACTCACACACACACACACATACACACACACACTCACTCACACACACGCTCACACACTCACTCTCACACACGCACACACACTCACTCTCACACACACACACACACACACACACACACACACACACACACACACACACACACACACACACACACTCACTCACACACACATACACACACACACACACACACACACACACACACACACACTCACTCACACACACACACACACACACACTTGAAGCTCTCTTAGAGTGTACAGCTATCCTCCCTGACCGCCCCTTCCTATGCTGTAGCTGCGGTCAGCAGCTTGTCCGACATAATGAAGTTCTATAGCTGGCTGTGCTGACCCAGCAGAAGAGTTTGGGGCTGTGGCGAGGAGGCAGCGTGTTTAGAATGGCCTGTTGGTCAGAGAAGCGGTCAGAGGATTGAGGAGGTAGCAGGGAGGCGTATGGAGCTGTGGGAGATGCGGTGCCTGGGACTGAGGCGTGTGGGCTGGGGGCAGACGTCTGCAGGTCACCCCCCTCCTCCCCACTGTGTACAGTACAAGGCCTGACAGTGGAGACAGGTGGTGTGAGCCGCTCACAGACAAAAGCTTCACGTCTCATTGAGGGCAGGCGGAGAGTGGCCAGAGGCAAAGGCTTTCATTTTAGCACCGACGGTACACAAACGCACACACACGCTAGCGCACACACCCACACAGACCTGCACACAATCATATACAGATGAAGTATAGAGCCCATCCCTTTTCTCTTCCTCCACCTTCTCCCTCCCATTTTTCTCCCTCTTGCTGTCCCTCTCTCCCTCTCTCTCTCCTCCCACTGAGCCATTTTGTTGAAGGCAGGGCTTAGGGAGGCTGGGCTTGAGTTGTGAAGAGCAACCTACAAAGTAACACCAACTCACAGTTCTCCACCCATAGAGCCTGACAACCAAATACTGTACTCTCAGAACCAAGGTATAGTCTGGGATAGTAAAATAAGAGCCAGAATTAAAATAAAAAATAAAGATCATGAAATCAGAACGTTCTTTCATGAGTGTGAACAAGTGAGTCTGAAGTTGTACACACACACTGAATGTTTAAAAGTGAATCAGACCATATTGTTACCCTGCTTGCACGATAAAACTCATAACATATGAACAAGTTGACTGTTGTGTGATGATCTAGAGGCATACTTCTGTAACTCATTTATGTGCATATTTGCTCTTAGCAATCAAATGTTTCACTAGTAAACCAATATTTTCTCATAGCGCGCGCACACACACACACACACACTATCTCCGTTTGACATCTTAGAGAGCATAATGCTCAAGTTACGCTCAAAATTAACCACACAAGGTAAGTCCTCAGTTTGCAACTACAAAAACGTGTAACGTTACTTACATTTAAACATTGAAATGCATAGGGACCGCGTTTTATTTGACTTACCTCAGCCCCTGTCATGTCCATGTGGAAGGAAAGCGCTAGCAGTAGTAACAGGGTGCCAGCCGGTAACATCATTGCGGCAGGGCGCAGGAGAAAAGTTATATTTACAGCTGTGCCAACGAACGTAAATTAACCACTGATTCCCCAATTGTTCCCTTGTATCTTCTGGGATAGGTTAGAGCTTGTACAGCATGTTGGGCTGCATCTTGTTCGCGACGTTGTGAGGTTCTGATCAATGCAACTTGGTCTTGTTTCTCGTCCACCACACCTCTCAAATGCGACCACCCCCACCCAAGCAAACGACCACAACCCTGTTATTGCAAACACTTTGACTTTTCTCTGTCAGAAGAGTAACTGCTCTTCATCTTTTGGTAATTTTGATACAATATTCGAGGAGTTCAGCAGTGCACACGCGAGGGGACACCTGTTGGGTAACTTTCGCACCGCTGCTGCGTCTCTATCCCGGTGAAACTGCTCCGTTCCCTGCCTGGATCTTGTTTAGATATTCCACGAAAACCGTGAACGACTATTGTAAGTGATAACTGTTACTAAATGTGTAAATACTGTTTGTGGTCCATAGTGCTTCGGTGTATGATTGTTGGTTTGGTTGGGCGTTTTACAGCGTGTTTGGCGTTCGGTGTTTGGGTACAGTCCGTTACATGTAAAAAAATAAATAACTTAACCAAAACAATGTCACCCGTAAGTAAAAGAACATATTGTGTAAAAAAATACAATGCAGTGTTTGATACATTTCCAAGCGCTTATATTTTGTTCCGTCATTTATTATTTTAAAAATTACGCACATGATTTTTTATTTATTTTTGGACGACAGATGTGTACACGTATATGCCCATATAATTATTATCATTATGTCAATAGGTCGTGATCCTGGCAGATATGCACTAAAACTGTGCCCACATGACAAGGAAGAGCGCCGTAGGAATGAAGTTTGAGGTCCGGATGAGTGGGACGATGCAGGCTCAACATGGCAGAGAGTTAAGGAATCTAAGGTAAGAGTTGTTCGAGTGCAGTCGGAACTGCGCTGTTCAGAACCAGTCAACTCGCAAGTTCCAAATCAAATTAATTCATGTTGCGTTTTCTCTGCAGGATTCTGTTCATATGCGTCTCAGTGGTCATCTTGGCTTCAGCAGTGGAAGCAGTAAGTATTCCTCCTCACTGTAACT
>JAPMUY010003025.1:0-245552 GCA_026901105.3 Galaxias olidus | reverse complement strand
ATCACCAGTGGGGCTCATTTGAGTTGATTATGGGCACATTTCAAGGAAACACAGAAGTCTGTCTCAAAGCTCCACAATCCACATCTGCTTTATATCTTAGCTCTCACGTTCGTTTTGTGGACAGGCATGTTATTAAATAATTCATATTCATAAAGATTCATAATATCAATAATTAGATTTTTCCAAGTACGCTTTGAAGCACTGTAGCACATAAACTACCGAAATCTTTAAACATTTAAACAAATTTAAATAAATAAACAAATATTGTCGAATGTGACAGAATATCTGCAATACAATTGGTAATTATTATACTTTTTTTGTTAATCATTATTTTCCTCTCTCTAGTTACGTCATCAATAAAAACACATTTACATGTTGCATTGATCGTCTAGTGAAATAGTTCATTTGCATTCTTGGTGGTCCTTAGTACATTTCTAAAAGATCTGACGTGCTCTTTTATAAGTTATCCCACTTCTCATTATTATGAGCAGCACCAGCATTCCTGATGAATTATTTTGCATGTCATTGAGATCCAGGTGTTGGGTGCTCCTGCTGGGATGCTGTCCATCTTGAGCAGCGGTGAAGAAAAGGCTGAATAGAACGAGGATCATCCCTCTTGAGAGCTGCTGTTAGTTCATTCACATTCCTCTACACGAGCGGCTGTCTCTCGATCACTATCTGGGATACGAAACCATTGCACCAGGTGAGAGAGGACAAAGTGCTGAATTGACCAACACAGCTTGATCTTTTGTACTCACAAACAAGATACACAGAAACACACTTAAATTGAAACGTTCTGTGCAACCTTCAAGCTTATTATTGTGGTAATGAGACTTTGTGTTCTGTTTCAGCATGAGGCTTTGTAACCTCACCAATTCACTGTACTTTAAACTGTTCCAGTGCTACCTTTAAATGAAAAAGAAAGCAAGAGAAGACACCTTTCACATTGTAAAACCTCTATAGCCAGCCAGCATTAGTGGTATTTTATATTTTTTAACAACATCATACTCTGAGAAATTAGTACCGGCTTACACTCTCAATTACGTTTCATTTGTCTTTCACTTTCTCACACACACACACACACACACACACACACACACTCACCAGTCAGCCAACGATAAACAAAACAAGGCCTGCAGACACTTCCTGGTCATTGTTGTTCCATCCTGTGTTGCTAATCCATAAGGATGGTCTCCAGCACCATTTCTTTCCACCTTTCAGTAATAGGCATTTGTGAAATTGTCTGGATGATTTCATTGTGGAATGGAATTACCCAAGGACCTACTCAGGGAAGCATTATCTTGACTTGAGCAGAGATATTTTAGTTGATCTGTTTTACTGCTATGTGGGTTATGGAGTTTCACAGGCACATTCGGACAGGCACATTGACACACATACAGATGGACTTTTCTCTCTGAGTACTTCCACTGAATACCCATACCACTGCCTCAAACGGCTATGCAACAAAACAAAAAAAATAAAATAAATGAATGCAGTCTCTCAAATATGCATAGCTGAAATGGGATACGCAATTTGATGAAATATGCTATCTGATTCAATACAGTCGTTGGCGTATAGTTCATGCATTTAAATGTCTCATTTAGTTCCACTTTCTGCCTACAATATGGAAATGATTAGCAGCAATAGGTCGTGCCCTATGGACGTGGTTTATGTATATATATTCAGCATGTAATCTGTGCGTCAGATTCCGTCTACGAGTCAAGCTGAGACATACTGTATCACAAATCGCCTCCAGACAGTGGACGAATTCACAGGACAGCCCAGAGAAAGGAAGGAGCCATAGTCTTAGGCCATGTCAACTACAAGGTCCCCTAAGAACTCTTCTTCCTCCAGGGTCATCCAGGGTAGACTTGGCTTCTGAATAAGTTACTTCTACCCTGCGCTTCCTTTTTATTGAGCATTCTTTTCTAAACTAAAATGGACGGTACTGGCGTTTGGACTTGTTGACTCGTTGCCGTGCGCGTCCTTAAAGTATGTGGGTCGGCACGGTTTCTAACGGTCACCCATTCTACTGTCTAAACACAAAACCCCCCCTAAGTATACAGTACCGGTCAAACGTTTAGACACACTTTCCCATTAAAGTGAAATGTGTTACTAAACTTTTGACTGGTGTATATGTAGTAGAACAGAAAAGTGTTAAAGTAGATTATACCTGCTTAAGTATACCAAATGAATAGTCAACTCGTGCTAATTTAACTGTGGTGTTTAAGTTATGAGCGATGCTCCCCTCAGTGTCGACTTCCTCTTTGCCAATCAGCCAGGCAGAGACCAGAGACCATCATGGCTCCTGCCCCCATCAGACAACATCATGTGTGACTGACTTTACTATGCCTGCTAAGATCCGTTCTTCAAAGTTGTACGCTGATAACAGGCTTCCAGAAAGGATCTATGGCTGATTCTCTCCACAGGGGGAGTACACAGCTTTGATTACTTGATGTTGGCCTGCTGGTCTGAACTGAAAATCAAAGCCCATACATTCATAAAGAGAATTTTGATTATCTACGAAATAGAAAAGGGTGATGGTTGTTTTCGGTAAGTTTATAGAGCCATTTTGATTAGTCTGCAGATTGATTGGTCAGGCTGGGGGCAGATTGTGTAACCTCTCAGCCCTTTGTTCTCCTCCAAATTGACTATATTTCCCCATTTTATATACAGAACAAATCAAAGGACAACCCAATTACACTGAAAGAACAAGTTTGGAGGCATGGAGAAGGCATTATTGCTAACGGGTTAAAAAATCTGCTAGGAAAGATATCCAGTGCAGTGAAGCCAACTAAATCTATTTTTAACGCATCACCACTTATAATTAATGACTGTATCCAAAAAGTAAGTATGACCTTAAGAACACAGGCCTTCCTCAGTGTTTACATGGCCACTGTGGGAACGTTTCTCTTCTCTCTACAGTTCCTTTCCGTACGTCGCGTTGTAAGGCCACACGAGAAGCACAATCAACCCATTTAAAAAGAAACAAACAGACAGAAACAAACACAACAACTTTATTCAAGCACAAGATACGTCCTATTCTTTCACATAATAGTTTTCTTATGTAAGAAAGATACATCCTATACTTTGACATAATAGTTTTCTTGTATAAGAAAGATACCAATTTCTTATTTGATTTCCTTAATCACGCTGACAAGCTAGAAAATCATTGTAAAGTCAAGTATTCCAACTGTCTTTATTTTCAGGCTAATGATCATCTATCACTGATGCATCGCATTCACTGGCACCCTGCCCCTGCAACATTTATGAGGTAATAACAGCGTGAGAGAAAAAAAAAACATGACTTCTTTTGATTTTGAGTTCTGATCTTTTAATAATGTCCCTTGTAAATGAGGCAGCTCGACAACCGCGCTTCAAGGTTTTGCCCTTAGAAATAGAACACTATCTCTATGGTTTTGCAACTGTTATTATGGAGGCTTGTGCTGGACTGGAATTTATGGTTAAACCTTATCCATTTCCGTACTAGAGCCAAGACAAGGATTTCAACATTCTGTCTGTGTTAAGAAACCTGTCGTAGATGGAACCAAAATGAAGTGGGGGCGTGTTGGGCCACCAACAAGAACCCTGATCACCCTTTGGAGTTCATGGTAATAGAAACCACCAAACACATTTATCATCCACTTCAAGCAAGGTTATCCTTGAACAGAGTCCTTGGCGCCATGGAGACCAGATGCAATCTGTTAGCCTCACCCTAATAGTCAACTCATTCGACTTTTTAATGAGAAAAGTTTGATGAAATGAACAGCAGACTTTTCTCAATTACAGTATCCTACAAAGGACCATTTCAAATTCTCGTCTTGAATAGAGAGCTTGCAAAGACATTCTGTTGGTCTCCACTACCGGTTTTGGTGCATTAGTCTGCAATTTGCTCAAATGAGCCTTTTTCACGAGGTCGTTACTGTACTCTGAGTTTGCATTCCGTTCATGATTTGGCCTCGTAACTCCCTCTCTCACTCCTCTTCAAACTTTTATTGGTTATAGTTTTTTCCCCTCCTTGTCGTTCATCCCCAAACCGATCTTGCCATTTTGTTGTACTCCCATGTTGCCCGGCTTTAATGAGTAAAAGTGGCTGGCTGCTTAGCACAGGAATTGTGCATCCACTTTCTCATCAACCGTCTGTGAATCAGCCTCCCAGATGAGTCGCTTAAAGTCACCATGCACACGATTCATCAAAACTAGCATCAGTTAAAGTCCTGCTGTTTTCACAACATTCTCAATTTGTTTCGTCTGCTCTCGCACTCTCCCTGATAAGCCATCCATCATCACCACTGATGTTTTCTCCATCGCAGTTCATATTAGTGGGATCATTTAATATGAAGGGGCTGAGGGAATGTGGAGGTCAGCAGGACGAGATGTGAGACTGTTGGGCTCTGACACACTCGCTCACTAACGTCCGTCAGGCCTGGCTCTGAAAGCCGTACAGTGCCTTCACTTAAAGTCACTTTTCCTCTTCTCCCCAAGACACTCCACCTTCAATTGCCACTTCAAAGGCCGGCCCAGTCCTCGCTAAGATTTCTGAGTCCTCTTGAGACATCCTCCTCCCCTCAATCACAGCCTTTGGAGATCCATTTTACTCACTCACACACCTCCACCAAACCACAGAGGGACACTTCTCTCACTGCTGCTTCCACGTTTGATCCATGCTCCTTTCTTCCCTGGGGCTCTCTCTCGTCAGGGCTTGTGATGAGAAAGGCCTGACCGCGGCAGGACTTTTGAAAGATTGGCACCGGCCAAATTCATCTTTGATTGTTCCTAATTATGTTTCTACAGAAACAGTCCAAACACTGATGTTTTACTTGACTCATGATTATTTTTTCTTTAACCTGATTTGTATAGGGGAAGACATTTATTGTGGGCCCCTTATTGGGACCCCAATTAGCTTGGGGCCATGATCGATTTTTCTTTGTTTTTATCAAACCATTCTACGGTCAGTATTACAAAAACCTGTAGACCATCCTGAACGACTAACAGCCAAGACTAAAAAGAAAATATTATTTTTTATTCTAATTAATAGTTTTGTTTTTGTTGTATTTTTATGATGTGCTGATGTTAGGATAAAAGTACCATTGAACAAACTCGCAGGCAATGTCGGGGCAGCTTGTCCACTTTCATCAGTGTCCCCATCTGCAGAGGACAGAGAGTTGAGAGAACTGGGCAGTCTGATCCAGCACGTGATAGTTTTATTTTACTGCTGCTTTTTTACACTACATTTCCCAGTCAGGGTTTGTTTTATTTCTGCTTTGCTGAGAAGAGCAGGATAAAGTGTTATCCGCTCCTGTTAAGGCTCTCACATCAGCCATTACAGGAAGGGGGAAGGCAGGACAAAACCGGGCTGGATATATCCACATAGAGAGGAGGTTACGATGGGTGGAGGACGGAACTTGACAGGCTATTAAGAGACTGCTATTATATGGTGTGAGATACAAAGTCAAAAAAATGGTCATGGCTATTTCTTATTAAAAGAAAAATTATATTGTCGTCCTTGACATTGGAAGAGTTAACAATCTGAGTTGTGTCACCCCATTTAACAAGGATTGCATTTTCTATAATACCCATTCTAAATCCAATTGCTAATTTGTTTTACTGTGTCTGGTCTGGTGAGAAGACCACGTTGAATGAGAGCATTCAACTTTACTCCATTTCCTCTTCGCTATCAACCAAAGTATCAGCCCCGATCAGTCTCCCCTTTGATGCCGGAGGAACAAAGACGGAGGCTGGACTCCAGAAAAGTCATTGTGTGTCACTGAGGCTGTGACATCAGCCACCTTTGGTGATAGGGACCTTTTATCCCTTCCCTTTAACGTAGAGCCCTGCTGTTAACGGCTCTCCCCATCTCTCTCAGACCTCCTTGTCCACCGCCGGCTCTATCTCCCCTCACCGCTGTCTCCCCCTGCCTACCTGTCAGTCAGTCATTCTCTCCCGCCTTTTCTCTCCAACACTTATTTTCCTTTCTGTCTGTCTCTTTACGTTTCCCTCTTCGGACCTTTTAACTCTCTGATCACCCCCCCCTTTCTCTCTCTTTCTCTCTCTCTCTCTCTCTCTCTCCCTCCCTGTCGCCTCTGTGGGCAGGGTGATTCATGAAGCTGATAGCAGGGAGAAGAGCAGGGATGTGGAGTAATGGTCTATTACAGTCTCCATATCACAGACAGTCAAAGGACTTAATGCTGCACCGGTCACTCTCTGTCACTCTGTCACTACCGCCACCTAATAGACAGAAAATGGCCAATTCCCTTGCCCTATTGTAGTCTGCCCAGGACATCAAACTCACACACACAAACACGCACGCACGCACGCACGCACGCACCACGTGTGCACCGGGTAAAATATACAGTATTAGTATTCCACTGCAACTTGCTTTCATTTCTACCCACCTCTTCAGTTTGGAAACAAATGTTATGATCCCTAATGTGAGATTAATCAGAACACTGTTTACCCCTTTTCATCTAAAAGCTCATCAGCAGAACTCAGGCCACAGGCAAAAAGAACATTATTATTGTATTATTATGTCAAACTAAATAAATACACTCCCACGATAATGCTAAGCAATTTAAACACTGATCCAATTTGAGATATTGAAGTAAGGAATGTGTGTTTGCTCATCAATTATTCTGAGAAATCCTTTCACAAATATAAAGTCAATTAACATACCTTCAGTCTAGGCCAGAAGCCCTCCCTAACCCATCCCTCCCTCTTTTTCTCTCTTTTTTTCTTCCTCTCTCTATTTGTTAACACAAGAGAGCACACATTTATGCTAACATATTATTTATCTTTGTCGAATACCCTAACAATCTTTTTTTACCAACTCTCCCTCACTCTCATATCCCTTTCTATTATTTCCCTCTCTGCTCCCTCTGTTTCAGTGCTCAGTAATCTAGTGATCTAAGTGAATTCATTATTCAGAGATATATTGAGTGACATCTTCCTCATATTTTGCATGTATGTGTCTCATTTCCCAGGGGAGAAGAAAGGAAAACAAACAAACAGAACTATTTACCATATGTCGTTTTGCGTTTCAGCAAATCATCCAGAACCCTTAATAACACACCAATGTATTGCTTTAGGCCATCACATAAACACAAAAACCAGTTAAGACTATCTGTCCCTGTGTGTACTATCTCAAGGCCTGGGCAGGGTGTGTGTGTGTGTGTGTGTGTGTGTGTGTGTGTGTGTGTGTGTGTGTGTGTGTGTGTGTGTGTGTGTGTGTGTGTGTGTGTGTGTGTGTATGTATGCAGCATGATGGTGCACAACACTGGGAAAAATGGGTGCTTTTTAAGAACAAGACAAGCCTGTGTCCTTTATCACAGCGTACAGTGAGAGTCCCAAAGCACCAAAACAACAGCCGCTAACTAATCTATCTGTGCTATAAACCAAAGTCTCCACCATCCCTTCCCTCACCCATCATCACACTCTGTCCTCTTGGAAGGACCAAACCACAGTTCCTCCCAACTCAAATTAACATCACACAAACACTGAACCTAAAGCACATCCTTCTCGTCCTGCTGCTCGCCTCAGCCTTTGACCACTCGACCTCTTAATTTCTCTCCCTATTTCATTGGTGCCTGTCTGTTAACAGAGAATAGCCCATCGTTATGGAGGAGAGTAGGTGCAGCTCACCTGCTCCTGTTCACTCCTGACAGTGGTGAGGCCTGATTAAACTGCTCTCTTTCCTCTCTGCTCGGCCGCTCGCTCAACCCAAATTGAAAACCCGCTGTAGTGGAATCCTTTTCAATTAGGGACAAATAATTGTCCGTCCTTCTTCAGGGGGAAAGCGGTAGAGTTTAGCGCCGAGGTAATTGCCTGGGAAGGAGGGACTATATATTATTCCCTTCTCCTTTCTATTGCGTAACCCTTTTTGCTTTTGCTTTTCCTCCGAGTTGACAGCCAGTTTGTCAGCCTGTTTCAAATGAGCTCGCATAGCAATGAGTGTGGGACATTCACTGAGAGTAAGGGGTAATCCGGATGCCAGGTGCGGGTGCTGTGAGGACTGCCTCGGTCTTTGCTCCCGTTACTCCCTCTTTCTTTATCTTTACCTTTCTCACGTTTTCTATTTCATTTCGTCTTTCTCTCTGCCTCTCTTTTCTCTATGTTACGTCTGTGTCTCTGTCTTTCTATTTTAGAGAAGTTGACGTAGAGTTGGAGTTGAAATAAAAAACGGATTAATGTTGTGTCTCACAAAGCTATTTATTATTTTTCTTTTACCACAGCTACATAAATTAGGGTTTGAGTCACTGCTCTTCTACCCTGCATGGTGCGCCCTCTGTTTTGTTGATTTAATCAAACGTTTTGCCATTTTATTTTGACGTTTTGTCCTTTGGTAAGCGTCCTTTTCATTAAGACCACAAGATACACAGGCACACACACTCGGCCACAGTATGCACTATGCATGGAGTGGACCTGGAAACACACGTTACATACATACTGATGACTTTTAGAATAATGTTCTCCCATCTACCTAGACAAACACTCTAAATTAAATTATGATATTATGGAGCGTGAATCATAGTCCCAGTGTACAGTCTAATATCTCTGTAACATGGGCTGTGGGCTAGATGACTGCCTGAATGAACAAGCTTTTATGTACAATCACCATCTGGGCTGTAATTACCCCCTTTAGGGTCTCACTGTAAACATGGTTAAAGGAGGTCCACAGTTCTAACCACTACAACGTTTCCAGGAATCATCACAGAGATCATTTTGAAACGAAAGTATTTTTTTAAAACACATGGTCCAAAATGGATGTTGGTGTCCATGCATGTGCATTTCCTCTAACTTGCGTTCAGTAGGAGAGAGCATTTGAAAAACTTTGGGAAATGTACTATGCATTGGACTGCATGAATCTCCGTGTAGGTTTAAGACGTTTCACTCATGAAAACATTTTATGTATTCACTCCATGAATGACCTGTGACCTTGCTGTTGCATATTAAAGTCATGTGAGGCAATGGGACAGATAGGATAATATGTTGGGCATTTGAAAACAACATGGCAAATGCCAGTACGTTTTACATTTCCCATAGAAAGGTAATTTATTTGCAAGGTATCTTTCCAACTACTAGGTTCTTTATTAAACTGTTCATGTAAAAAGCTTTTAAAGTAATCAGCCGTATTTGCTGTAGTTTGTTTTACTCCCAGCCAGCATGTTCTTAGTAATGATTCCCTACAGCTAATATTAGGTATGTGTGTTGGCATTTGAGTGTGTGTCTGCTTTTTATCAGTATATGAATCTGCGTACCCACTGCATGTGTGTTTGTGTCTTTCTTCTGTCGTTGTTTACATGCATGAGTACTGTGTGTGTGTGAGTGTGTGTGTCTGTCAGCCTAATCGAGGGAGACTTAGTAGGCCAACACCTATTGTGACAGACCGCCCCCCCCCCCCCCCCCCCCCCCGCCCCCAGTATTGGCTCTCTCCTCGAGTGCAGACTCCCTGTATTAATGACTACAGCGTGTTGTACAAATAAGCTCAGCTCTGCCAATGCCTCAAGTGCTCCACCACGGCTCTAATGGGCCTCTAGTTAGAACGGAGTAAGGATCTCACGAGAGACGATACTTCGGCACCAAGTCGATGCCAAAATTCTGAAAACGTGACGTTACTCATTTTCCTACAGTACCGCAGTTACTGGAGCTTGGCCTGGTTGATTTGTACCGGAGGTTCATTCCTCTGTTTGCTGACTTGGCGGCACCCGTGAACAACCTCACCAAAAAACCGGCCAGCCACTCAGTGAAGTGGACCGTGGAATGTGAGCAGGCTTTGGGGAATCTCCAGGCACACCTACAGTAGGCTCTTTCCCGGTTCTCAGAAGATGCCTCGGGGCTGGACATTGTCGCATTGCTCGCTCAGGGAGAGCCAGGTGAGGAACAGCCCGTACTATACCCGAGTTAGAAGCTGTTTGGATCCAGACCATGGAGGATTGAAATGCCCGGGCCACCAGATGGTATTTGGAACTCCAGCACGTCAAGCTTGTGGTGTGCCATAAATCGGGAAAGGAAAATGTGATTGCGGACTACCTCTCTCGGCTGCCTCACGTCGTTGCCTCTGGAGAGGAGGGTGGTATAGTGAAGAAAACCACACTCGCACAAACATTTTATACGTATTCATTTTTCTCGCCGTGTTAATGCGCAAGAATGCACACGCACACACGCAGCGACATTTAGTGTATATAGTGTGTGCATCCATGTACATTTTCTGTCTTTTCCTCTCTTCTCAGTCTACCTCTAGGTTGTTGAAGCTGACGTCTGCCCTCTTCGCTCTGAGGCTGGAGCAATGAGTCCTGACATGTCCAGAGACGACATGCCTGGCTCCTCCCAGGCCGTTAAGCTCCACCCCGAGGAACCAGAGGAAGGCATCGCCCACAGCATCTCATTAGAGGAGGGGGTGATAAATAATGTTCCACTTCTCTCTGAGCCCTGGAGTCTAACAGCCCTCGGCCCCCAAGCACACGCACACACCTGCAAGCACTCTCATTTTCTCCTCTCTATTTCGCTCTCTTTTTTTGTCTTTATCGTAAACACACATACACACAAACAAAAATAAGCAAATCAACTAGGATTTTGAAAACAAAATTGGCTTGATTCAAAATAAGCAGGTAAGCAGTACTTGTGTGTGTGTGTGTGTGTGTGTGTGTGTGTGTGTGTGTGTGTTTTTATTTATGTTAACTCCACCCTTTTCTAGCCAGCCCCCAGCTGAGAGTCCCATGAAGAATGCAGACCTCTCTATGAACACATGCCATTCCTCTGAATAATAGAACACTGGACTACCAGACAGAGACAATGCAGTGACCACGGCTTACAGTCACACAACTCAAACAGTCAACAAGTGTTCACAGGGAAACAAAACCTCCAACTCACCTTTCCTCCTCCACTTCTCTAACACTCACCTGTAAATCCCTATTGTCTGTCGTTCATCTATAATTTTTCTTTCCCTCAAACCCCCTTCTAGAACCTTGGCCTCTATTGTTTTGTCCTCTTCCATCCCCCATGCAGCTTTGTTTACTCAACTACTCTTCTAAATGTTTTTAAAAAACAGGGCTTCAGAGACGAGGCCTTGATGTGAAAAAAGAAAATGAACAATCATGTCAAAAAGCGAATTTAAACTTACCCAAAAGCAAGGTTGCCGAGGAAATTACACAAAAGGCATGGCAAACACAGATAGCCAGGGAAACACGTTTAGGTAGGAACACAAACACAGAGGTATAAACAGGACAGGAGACGGAGCAGGGCCTTGGTCTCTCACGGACCCCAGCGTTTAGGAAAGACATCCTCCCACTGGCTGTGAGGTTGTACTTCTGTTTTCAGTCTGACCAGGTAGAGCCCCGCATGAGGAAGAACCCTGTACATCTGTTTCCCCTCTCCACTGCAGTGCTGCCATTTGAAAGGAAACCCCACCGGTCAATACTGGAGAACATTCTTCTCACTTTCTCTCTCCCTGTTTGTTGTGGTGTTGCTTTGCGTTGGAATAATATCCTAAATGTTCCCTGGCTCCCCTGTTCTCCCCTGTTGTGCACAGTCATGGTCAGACTGGGCTAAAGAATATGACTTTGTTCTATATGGAAGTAGAGGAGGCACACACTCTAAACGGAACAAAGTGGCGCTTAACGGTCGTAGTGCTGTGTTTGTTGTTGTTGTCATGGCGTTGCCTGTTGTTGGCACGAATTTTAGTTGTTGCTGTTATTGGCAGCATGCGTGGTGGTGCCTTGGGACTTAGTCCAGGAGTAGACGGAAATGAGAAGGCAGTGAAGGGGAAAATGAACATCCATTATCATCTGTCGTCCAGAGGGGCTTTGCTCTGTCTAGAAAGTCTCCCCTATTAAACCAAGGAGAAAAGGAGCAGTAATAGAAGACTGGCCGTATTCTCATTCCATCAGTCGTAGGGAAACAGCATTTATCACTGGTTACAGAGACCGATGGGGTGAGCAATTCAAGGCATTGCTTTACTTCCATGACAAACACCGGATAGGTATTTTTGACAAGATTTTAGATTTTCTCATTTTAGACCGATAAATCCTTAGGAGGAGTTTTCTCAACTGCTTTAATGAAGAAGGGAACACCCCGACAAAGAGTACAGGCCAACGGAGCATGAATGCTGATGCTGGTCCTGTTGTCATGATATGGCACTTATTTATACCAACCCTGTGGGAGAGGGAGTCGATCGGTAGTCCTGCATGGATCTCACACACAAACAACAATGAGAAGTACCTTTTGTATTTTTCCTCTTCGTCGCACATTTTTTACCCTGAACATGTATGAAACGATTAAGAGCCCCCAGGTGCTGATGTCAGGTATGCCAATGTTGGGTTCTATTTGCCAGATTTATGTGTTGTGTGGTGTGTCATTGTTTACCAGATGACTAGGTTTTATGGTGTTATTAGTGTGTTTTATTATACTTTGATGGATGCCAGATTACTGAGTCTTAAAGTGCCGAGGGGAAGTCAACAAGGGCATGTTGAACGACTATTGAAACGCAACACTGGATTTCCTACAACCCCGCGTCTATTAGCGTTCCGCAGCAGGTGCCAATCACCGTGAGACCCTCCTCCTCCTCCTCCTCACTCCGTCTCCTTTGTCCCCCGACGGCGATGACAGTCTGTCTGGGGAGTGGAGAAGAGACGTGGGTCTGTGCTGCATGCGGCTCTGCACAGGAAGAGGGTTCAGAGTGGCCCCCTAGACGGCAGGCTGACAGACAGACACAGGATTCGGGGGTGGATAACCGGTAATTGTGCCGCAAGTGAAGTGTTTATGTGAAATAAGAAAACGGGGACCCACACTCCAGTTATTACATCTGAGACAATGTATTGTTCTCTGTGTTTGTGGGAACTGTTCAGGTAAACAGCAGGATGACATTTATTGTTTATTCCCCAGTGAGATGTTTTAAACTGGAATGGTGCACTGTGGTATTTACAGAAGTGCTCTAAAGCTGTCTCCAAAATCTCATTTGTCACCAGATGGAAGATAAGATGTATGAAATAGTATTACACAAGACGATAAAGTAGTTTATTTGTCTCTTTTATACATTCATATTAAGTGGCCTTCTTTTTTGGACATTTAAAGGTCACGACGCTGTAAAGAAAGTTACGTGAAAGTGTATAAAAAAGCTGTTTAAAATTACAAATACAATTCACCTACACTGTAGGTCACAGTATCAGACCTGCTCATAGTGCACACCTCAAGTTGAACTTTGAACCTTTACCATCTGTTTGACTGATTGTGTTTCAGGGCCTCCCGACTCAGTTGGCTAATATTCTGTAAACGGAAGGAGACCTCCTGAGAACCCTTCAGTAGTTAGGAGAAGAGGGACTGAGTTTGTATCTGTGTGTGTAACTGTCAGTTCGTATGTATGTATGTGTGTGCATGTGTGTTTGTTTTGGTGTGTATGTATTAGCGTGGTAAACAATGCATTTATTCTCAGCATGCTGGTCCTGCAGGCCCTGCTGCTGTCCTCCAGGCTTCCACCATCAAGGAGAGTGGACAGAGTTAATGACCTCACAGCACCACCTCAGCCCCCCGTACTGACAGGAGAGCAAGAGGAGAGGTCTCTGGACTCAGCATGCAGGCGTCTGGTGAATCCTCTGAGCTGCTGGAAGAGAGGGAGCCAAGGGGAGCAGCCTCAATGGAAGTGGGGGGGTAAAGAGGGACTGCCCTGGATCTGCTGCGGCGTTGACACACGCTCTGTCTGGCAGCCGCTTAGGTTACATCCAGTATTACAGGGGGGGGGGGGACTAGGAGTGAGTCACACTGCTGTTTTGCTGTTCACGTATCAGGCACAACTCGACAAACACCATATGCAGTAGCAGAGAGTAGAACTGGAATGCATAGCTGACACTCATGTGGAGTTCTGCCTTGTGAATATCTAATGATGAATTTCAGTGATATCGCATATTGAATTGTAGGGCTCTGCATTTGGGTGCTTTTTTTTCTTGGACATTTTGTTGAAGCAAAAAATACTTTTTATTCTGGCTAATAACTTGGCCTCATTTCCCCTTCCGGCAGGATGAATGCTGAATGTCAGTGTGTGGTGGTGTGTGTGTGTGTGCTGGAAGCGTTATATAAATGATAGCCTACTGACGTCCAGCCGGATTCAGTAAATCGAGAGTGGCAGTATTGAAATGTCAGAAACTCTGCCTGTGTGCCGTTGCCATGGAAATAGATTAGTGTTCAATCTATTGAACACTAATAGACACACACACACACACACACACACACACACACACACACACACACACACACACACAAACACACACACACACACACACACACACACACACACACACACACAGCCAGACCTAAGATGACCCTGGGTCTGATACCTTGCCACTATGCAATCAATCTGGTTGGCTGGAAGGCGAAAGGGACTCCAATTAGAGGCAATATGACTCTTGACATTGTCAAGAACAGCTGTGTGTGTGTGTGTTTGTGTGTGTGTGTGTGTGTGTGTGTGTGTGTGTATGGGTGTGGGTGTACTACAGACAGATAACAAATATTGTCTCACAATAGCCTACAATCAGCTACACACAAACACATCCACACATGCGGACAACCAACAAACAAACATCTACTGTAATCGCTCAATAAACCACTAGAGGCTCTGTCATTGGGATTTGACTGTGAGAGACGGTGTGTGTCCCGTCATTGAGAAGTCTGCTCTCTGTCTCACCTTAGAGGACCACCAGAGCTCATTAACTTAATCATTCACTAGAGGGACCCCCAGAGTGCCCGCTCCCAGCCTGAGGGGACCAGGTCGTCACCAAGGGTGAAACGGATCCAATCTCTCATTCTGGGTGACTATATTATGAACCTGAAGCCATGTATTGTATGTGTCCATGTACATGTACACTTTTCCAGTATTTTTATTCCAAGACGTTCTGTTTAACAGCATTATCAAGGAACAATATCCAGATATGAATATGTTTCAGACCCCTGGTCTCTTAAGGGTCCGCTCAGTTCCTGAGACCCCCTCAGCAGCTATTTCTCCCATCAGAGACTGTGAGTGTTGTTGAGGTAAATGTTTGTGTGGAGTCAAACACAATAACAGCAGATAGATTTCAAGAAGCCCATGTAAGGTGAATGTTCCACAGCTGTGTTCTACCCACTCCACAAAGCAAATCTTCCTGAGGGGAGGAGCAGTCGCTGCTCTGTTGGCAAGTCCTGCTGACTAACACACTCACACACACACACACACACACACACACACACACACACACACACACACACACACACACACGCAGGTACACAAAAACAGGCACAGTGGGACTCTTGACTCGGTTGTACCTCCACAGTGAACATGAAAGAAACCCTCACAGTTGTGGTGTTTGAAGTTGACAGGCAAAGAGAAACACACACAAACAAACAACACCCACACTGCACTCACACACACGCATATACTTCCAGGCCACTCACGAGCATTCACGGATACAACAGGGACTTTTTCCAACATAACTAATTTATTTGCCACCCCATCGCATTGTAGACTTCAACAAAAGCGTGTGTGTGATTCACCATGGAAATCTGTGTCAAACCTCCTCCTCTTCCTCTCCCTGGCAGCAAAGCCAAACACAGGGAGAGGAGGATTAGGATGAGAGCCCTCTCTGGAGCATTGTGGTGATGTTGAAAAACCTGCTGCAGGCCTACGGGCTTCGGATGCCCGCTCCCCCTTCTCGGGCACACAGGCGTGCTGAATGGACATTTCATGGCTTACACACGCAGGCCCCGGCTCTCCGTGGAGAGGGGATGTGATGGGAGACCATGGCCATTCCTATTTACCGCCTGCAGGTAGAGCGACGGGGACGTTTTCCGTGGGTGGTGGAAGTACGGAGAAGGGCCGAGCAACTTGTGTGTCTGAGCAGCAACAAATGTTCTGACTTTTCAGAAAGTTCTCTTGTAAATTGCATTCCACCCACCCGGTCTAGCAGGCTGCTTTGTGTTTGACCTCAGTTCCTTTGTCATGTCCTCAGAATGGCCTCACCTACCCAGAGGTTGCTTTTTAATTCAACGTCTGAAACCCACAAAATGTTTTCCTTCACCGATGTAACGCTGGAATGCCAGAGCACAGAGCTCAATCGAAGAGCTCAACTTGTTACAAGAGGCCCTTGGAGAGGAACCTTATTAAAAACTCATATACAATCAGGGGAACACACAACCGTTTTACACTTGTCTCAGAGTAGCTTTAACACTCTGACACACACACACACACACACACACACACACACACACACACACACACAAAAGCTGTCATGTCTGTCAGAGGGAACCAGAGGAAAGTGGCAATCCAAGTCTGCAGCTGAACGTTCCCATAAGCAGCAGCAGCTGTTCGGAGCCCCCCATAACTCTAGGATTTAAATCCAAACCAATAGCTCAGCACTGCAAGACAATAAATCATTTTCGGTGGAGTAAACTCTCCCAACAAGTTGCTAATGGGAGGGAAGGCTGGAGTTGTATCTTCTAAGTAAGTGTGTGTTTCCACAGGGGAGGGCCTCTCTCTTAGGGGCTCTCTCACACCTGTCAGGTAGAATTATGCTGACTTTTGCTCAACCAGGTTCATCTCGGGGCTCTCCACTCACGACTGAGCTGAAAAAAAAAAATAACCTACATTTTGAATGAGCAGAATGAGTAGTGGTGTCCTTCTTACATAAGGCTGCTAGTTTTGTAGCTGGGCAACCATAGTTTCAGCCATTTTAGGCCCCACAGCTTCAAATAACATGATTCAAAGGCGCCCTCTACATTTTATTCCTTTTTTTTAAACCGGTATCATGATAGGTTTGCAATTATTTAGCAACATCACAAAGAGAGCAAGAGTTTGAAGAGCATAAGAGGTGACAGGGACTTGAGTGTGGATGAGATAATAAGAAAATTACTTTTCAGACTTTACTTATTATGTGAGGGTAAACACATGTTTTATATACTGAATGACTTTGACATGAAGTGGATTTCGACTTTCTTATGCATTTTCTCATCTCTTCTGTGGGCCTGCCGTTCCGGTTGTGCCCTGCTGCTGGGTGTACCACACTGTTCAACATATTGAATTTGGACATTGATAAATAACTAAGTAAACAAAAACTATAGGGGGGGAAGAATAGTAATAAATAGCATGTCTGACGAAAGCAGGAATCATGTCAGTCTCTCTCACAGGCTAAAATGTAGAGGAGGAACTGCGGATGTCAGCCAGTTACAGATCTGCCTACATTGAAAATGATGCATTACCCCTTTGAGATATATTATCACATATATATTTTACTCTTCATAATAAACATATTGTAGATACACATGCATGTCAAACACGACCCATTGAGATACCTTGGTTTAAAAGTTTTAGACAAATCAGTGTTTGATGAATATGGTTTCTGAAGTCCCAGTCTATTGGTCTCCACAGCAGGTGGTCTGTCCTGCCGCCTGTATTCCTCTCCTCCACAGCAGGTATAGAGCTCAACTCTGTGCCCTCAGGTCTCTACTCTGCCAGGGAACATTAGGCCAACGCTCCATCAGCGCCTACATAAAGAATGAGCCCCTTACTTCTTGCTGCCCAACGTCTAGCCACCGGCATCAAATTGCCCCATAGATCATTTGCCAAGGGAAGTGGAATCACAACCCATTTCTTACTGAAAAATCTGAAACCAAAGGAAATCCGGCCAATATGTCTTTTAGGTGAATTTAATTAAGGAAGACCCCATATTGGTTATCAAAAGGTCACCTTTAAATAGTTGGGATTGTGACAGCATATGTGCGGGTAACTGCTGGTGCTAACCAAAAAACTGCAGCAATCTCCAGATTTATTTGAATGTTTGTTTATTATGAATATGTGTGTGTGTGTGTGTGTGGTCTCCTGTGGACAGGAATACAAACAGAACATATAAGATATATGAAACAACATCACGAAGCATAGATTGTAAACACTTAGCAAATTAGGTGCAGTTACATATAATGGCCACAAGGCATACCGCTAATCGGTGCATGCACGCAATGCGTGACCTAAACTTTGGCGCCGGTAGAGACAAAGCTCTCGTAGTCCTAGTGTGGCGAACCAAACCCAACATACAAAATAAGGCTAATTGCGGAAGTACACACAAAAACATTATATCTATGTATTTATATATGACAGAACTTACTTGTCAGTTACGCTGACACCTTGATGGCTGTGAGATCAAAGCCTGATCAAATAACAGAGATGACAACAGTAATACTTTGTTACAGTGATTGCAAAGTCTGAAAAAGAAAACCCTGGAAATCTGACTGAATCTAAATATTTCTGAGAGAAGTAGTTATATTTTTCTCCTTTTTAAACATTAAAAAAATGTCTTGGAGTGGATTAGAGCGTCTTCCTTTGTCAAGGGCCATTAATATTTATAGATTCATTTTGTACTTTAACCCGGTTTGGAAGAAGGCTGGATGCTTGTGGAATAATGACAGAAGCCCAAGAGGTCCATTAAGCCTCTGAATAATGTCAGTTTATCCACTTCCCATCGATGGAACACTACTCTGAATTAAGCTGGTCTGCTCTCAAACAATGGTGACAGCTGGAGCACGAAAGCGTCTGTCCTTTTCCTGCCTTATCACCCCGAGCTGAGCTGCCACTCAGACAGGATCAGATAGAGACAGAGTGAAGGCATGCCCACTCCTCAGAAGGGAGAGAGAATGAACCACCAAGCAAGTGTTTGGCTCTGAGACTTGAGCATACTCTAAAGAGATCGGACCACTTTAAAGATCCCAATGTGTTTCCATAAAGGCTTTAGAGTGGATTTAAATATTGAGATTTTCTTCCCTGATGGTCACACTGAAAACTAGACACGTTGCTCCTACCATGACAGGCGGAGATTCAGTGGTTAACCATGGAGGCTTTTATATTCTGTGGTCACACAGACGTGTTGTGTTGAAGTAAACGTTACAGAGTGCAGCAACGCTGTTACTCCAGGATTTACATTCTTCCCTGTGGAGTCAAACGTATCTAATATAGTGGTTTAATCCTATCACAAAACCATTCACCGTGGGAGAAACGACACGTTCAACTCAATAAACGCTCTAAAAACAGTAGCTATACACAGCAGACTAGTTAACCCTCTTATCAACATGAGAAAACAAATAAACAGAAGGAGCTGCATGCTTAAGAGGCAGTATTACAGTTGTTTTATAAATGGGCTTATTCTCAATGTGTGGTTATAATACTAAGCTTTGCAAAGAAAACGAGTCCGGTTTCCAACACGAACTCAAATTGTGAAAACCCTTACAGTATAGTGTATATACAGTTAGGCCCAAAAATATTTGGACAGTGACACAAGTTTTGTTATTTTAGCTGTTTACGAAAACATATTCAGGATACAATTATATAATCAATATGGGCTTAAAGTGCAGGCTCTCAGCTGTAATTTGAGAGTATTCACATCCAAATTGGAGCAAGGGTTTAGGAATTACAGCTCTTTAATACGTAGCCGCCTCTTTTTCAAGGGACCAAAAGTAATTGGACAATTGACTCAGAAGGCTGCAAAAAAAAAATAACAACGCTGCATGGGCTCTTCCCTCATTAACCTGTCATCAATTAAGCAGTTAAAAGGTCTGGAGTTGATTCCAGGTGTGGCGTTTGCATTTGGAAGCTGTTGCTGTGAACACACAACATGCGGTCAAAGGAGCTCTCAATGGAGTTGAAACAGACCATCCTGAGGCTGAAAAAAAAGAAGAAATCCATCAGAGAGATAGCAGAAATGTTAGGAGTGGCCAAATCAACAGTTTGGTACATTCTGAGAAAAAAAGAGTGCACTGGTGAGCTTGGGAACTCAAAAAGGCCTGGACGTCCACGGAAGACAACAGTGGTGGATGATCGCAGAATCCTTTCCATGGTGAAGAAAAACCCCTTCACAACATCCACTCAAGTGAAGAACACTCTCCAGGAAGTAGGTGTATCAGTATCTAAGTCTACCATAAAGAGAAGACTTCATGAGAGTAAATACAAAGGATTCACCACAAGGTGCAAACCATTAATCAGCCTCAAAAATAGAAAGGCCAGAATTGACTTTGCCAAAAAACACCTGAAGAAGCCAACCCAGTTCTGGAACAGCATTCTTTGGACAGATGAGACTAAGATCAACCTGTACCAGAATGATGGGAAGAAGAAAGTTTGGAGGAGAATTGGAACAGCTCATGATCCAAAGCACACCACATCTTCTGTAAAACATGGTGGAGGCAGTGTGATGGCATGGGCATGCATGGCTTCCAATGGCACTGGGTCACTTGTGTTTATTGATTATGTGACAAAAGACAGAAGCAGCCGGATGAATTCTGAAGTGTATAGGGATATACTTTCTGCTCAGATTCAGCCAAATGCAGCAAAGTTGATTGGACGGCGCTTCACAGTACAGATGGACAATGACCCAAAACATACTGCAAAAGCAACCCAGGAGTTTTTTAAAGCAAAGAAGTGGAATATTCTGCAATGGCCGAGTCAATCACCAGATCTCAACCCAATCGAGCATGCATTTCACTTGCTCAAGACAAAACTTAAGGCAGAAAGACCCACAAACAAGCAACAACTGAAGACCGCTGCAGTAAAGGCCTGGCAAAGCATCACAAAGGAGGAAACCCAGCGTTTGGTGATGTCCATGGGTTCCAGACTTCAGGCAGTCATTGCCTGCAAAGGATTCTCAACAAAATATTGAAAAGTAACATTTTACTTGGGGTTATGTTTATTTGTCCAATTACTTTTGAGCCCCTGAAATGAGGAGCGTTTGTATAAAAATAGCTACAATTCCTACATGTTTAATCATATATTTTTGTTCAACCCCTTGAATTAAACCTTAAAGTCTGCACTTCAATTCCGTTGTAGTTGTTTCATTTCAAATCCAATGTGGTGGCATGCAGAGCCCAAATCATGAAGATTGTGTCACTGTCCAAATATTTTTGGGCCTAACTGTAGCTGACCTATTGCGTAGCTTGTCCACGTCTCTTTTCACTCTCTTTAGCACACACACACACTAGCACACACACACACACACACACACACACACACACACACACACACACACATACACTCTCATACACTCATACATGTTTTACCTTCCTGAAAACTTTGTTAGTCATGAAGCACTCGCCCTTCCTCTTCAGAATGATAAAAGTCACATAATGAAGATGTCATGGGCCTTGAAACCGCCGTGTTAGGGACTTACAATGACAGCTCATCTTTGATTTAACAAAGACATTTCATTTATGTTCCCTGCTCTGAATCAAAGGGCTTGCCTTCAAGCAGAAGCTCTCCGGGCTCATTGCTGAGCAGCGGCTCCGAGCCTCATTCTGACATTCACACCATACAGTTCTGTCATCTTCAATTTGGCTGTGATCAATGGCCGTCATTACTTGTATGGTGACATTGGACTTTCATGGGGGGACTTTTAGGTGTGAGCTGTGTGTTTGCTAAGTGGCAGAGTGAGAGTTGTAAGGTTCTTGATGTCTAGCCGTTTGCAGTTTGAATTTAATTTGCACTCATCCAAGGCACTCTCAGGCTGGCCAAAGTCTGAATGCTACCGTTGGATATTTTCACGTCTTTATGTAACTACGAGAGTCCCTTTTTCTAGCAGAGAGCATAGACATGTGATGAACATAATTAGACTATTGACACTGGCAACACTTGAATGTAAATGCATCATCTATCAGTGCAGACTACCAAAAAAGGAAAATGATGTTACAATAAAACACATTCAACCCCCCGACAATGTATCTGAATTGTTTTGTAGTTTCACTCTTAAAAAATTATCCAAATGGCTGAGCTTCAACAAAACCTAGACACAACAGTTATTGTTCATAGAAAATATGGCACTGTCTCTCTACCGTGGCCCAAGTGTAAACACTGCCTCTGCAAAAGCATGCCACTGTACCTACAAAGTGCTTTTGTTTTCTTTCTATTTTTCGACCAACCACACACTCTCTCATGCGCTAATTTGAAGTGTGTAAGGCTAAACAATGTGGCAAAAAGTCGAAATATGTTTTTTTTCAGAATCACTAAATAATAGAGAGAAGAAGGGATTGTTTCATGAAGTCATCGCTCACTTTATTTGTCTTTTCCCTGATGCTCTCTCTCCCTTTCGCAAAATTGTTCTTGCCCTCTCATCCAACATACTGAACAGGCTATATTAAATAGAATTAGTCTGAACATTTTTTCTTATCCCTTGATAGCAAAATTGTGTGCACTCTCTGTGCACTTATATTTCTAGTAATAAAAGAAGGTTAGTGTAAAACAAAACTAATTGGATAGAGAAGCATCAGATTGTGACTTTGTTTCTTTTACAGACGTTGTTATCGCACAAGGTGGGACAATGTATTTTGTTGCCTTTCAGTCATCATCAGTATTAAAACAATCAGCATTCGAATCAATGATCCAAGCCTTGCGTCCAGATGCGAGGCATTCATGAGCTGCCAGCCATTACGATTCATGTGCAGTGCTCTCAAAAATAGAAATATAAAAACTACCAAACCAATCTCATAGTTTTGATGTTGAATTTATCATCCCACGTATACAGTGAATTGTTTTCCTTCACTTAATGAAGATACATTGTATTCTGACATTGTTTTTCCTTTCCTTAAGTGGAATTCATTTGCATGTGTTACCTTTCCAATCTCAATAGCAATTCTCTCAAACATGAGAAATCAGTACAAAATGTCAAACATGAACAATATACCTCACAGCAATCGCCAAATGTTTCTATAAATATTACAGTTTGTGTGTAACTGTCATCTCTCTTAGCATGCCAATATCAACTAAATATGTCATAATGTTACAGACCACAATCAGAGAATTTCATCATTCACCCTCCAGGAGTTCCGTCTGCCCAAAATGTCAGACAAGCACCCTGACCATGAGATGGAACAGACTGTCGCACATTAGATCACTCCTAAATGAACTTTTCCTTGGACAGAAGATGAGGAATAATACGGTACATCTCTTGCCAACTGCTGAAGCCCTTAATTTGTGATAATCCTGAGCTTAATGGCCCATTGCAAATCAACCATGTAGCTCCAGATCTGTGATATTCATAAAGTCTTATGGATCATTTCCCCAGCACTCTGCAGGTGATTTACGTAGCAGGAAATGTTGTCTAGTGTGCTGCCAACATGATTAGAAGTCACTTGTAAAAGGAAGCGACCAATGAAATATTGTCTAATTAAATTTCAGTGCAAAAATGCAGACATGGCTGAAGTACCGAAACAACGATTAGTTAAAACAGCCGAGTGGCTTTTTCTGCAGCCTATGAATGTTGAAAGTAGACACGCTCACTGCTCGTAGCAGTCAAAAATGCTATTTGTTTGACTGACCAACTGAACTGTCCCTACTCAATAGACCCGACATTTTCTAGACTCTCCTTTGATCTTTCCCCTGTCACACTCGTTCACTTGAATTGTTAGTCTTACTCTCTGTTTTTTTTTTCCTTTTCTTTTATTCTTCTCATTCCGTCATCTCCTTTGTGCCATTCTTTCCATTAACCTTTCATTTCTGTCGCTCTTCTCTTCTCTTCTCTTCTCTTCTCTTCTCTTCTCTTCTCTTCTCTTCTCATGTCCACTTGCCTCTCTCTTTTGGTCTGTCTTTTACGCAGAGACACTCAACATGTCCCTTTTTCTGGTCTGACTATTCCACCAATGCTGTGCTCATGAGATGTGTTTCTTCAATAGGCAAAGCACTTAACCCCTGCCAACAATCCCTTTAAATGAGCAACGAGGTTGGCTTCACAAAAACTGTTATTGTGCTCTCTGTTGTCTAACCCTACCTCTTCACCTTACAGGTCACTTGCACGACCTCTCTGAGTATGACGCTGGCTCCTGGAACACAGCCTACCAGCTGTCAGAAGAGGAAGCCCGGATCGAAGCTCTGTGTGATGAGGAGAGGTACCTGGCCATGCACACGGACCTGCTGGAGGAGGAGGCCAGGCAAGGTCAGGTCAGGCCAGGTCACACAGCACAGATGCCCAGAGGAAGGCTTAGATACACAGGCTGGTGAAGACAGTGTCTCATAGATAGACTAGAGACTAGTAACAGCTGGACATACTTTGGCCATAATAAAGCTGTCTCCACTGGTTTAAAGATTAGGGTTATCTTTTGAAATGATCTTTATCAGAGAGAGCCCAACTTTAATAGAGTCATATATAATATGCTTGTATTGTCAGCCTGAACTGCAGCGACTCCTCATCAGGATTGAAGCTGTATGAAATACAGTACATAAACTGTGCATGTGCATCCAATGACACCCATGTGAGTCTGCAGGAAAACCATTAAATTCCACTCCTTTCCAGCTTCCCCAAAAGCCATCTGTTTCAGGAAGGCGGCCGTCTTCTGCCTCGCGCTGGAACTAAAGTCTTCAGTTGCAGTTGGGTCCCTGTGTAGGACAGCCGTCAGCGTTAGTACTGTTTGGTCAGCAAACCTTTCAAAGACACTGGCGGCTCACGGAACAATGCTAATGGTTTATGTGGTAAATGGCATGTAGGCCATTGATAATTGGCAGTCATTTAATTATGTCTAATTATTGGGTTGTGACTGGAATTTAACTCGTAGGTATGTCTTTTTAGACAAATATTTACAAATAGAACCCTACTGATAAGAGGTTAAGAGGCAGTTTGCCCAACAGAGAAATTATCTTCAATCCCAATTGTGTGAGTTGTAGTCCAGTATTAAACAACCATCAATTGGCTCACTCTCTCTTGTGATTTACACTGATGGCAGTGCCCTTGAATTTAGAAACATGATTAGCTATAGCTAATTTTGTATTTGTTTGCATATTTCCTATTAATTTAGATTGAATTATTAAATGGTGGGGTTTTTCTTCCCTGTGCAAGTAGAGTGCAACAAGAGCACTTCAATATTTTTCATTTAAGTTACTATAGATTCATGGCTTCGACCACAAGCTACTTGTAACTTTCTCCCCTGTTCTGAGAGGAGCGAGCGTATTAACTTTCATGCCCCCTCATTTGCTGGTGTAGATTTTTGCAACACCTTCAGTGGAAAGCCAGTGATTCATTATTTAACATGGCAGGCTCCCCAGAGCCACATACACCATGATTTAACGCCTTGGAGCATTGGAATAAAGGACAGCCTTTTGAGGTTTCACCAGTGAACGTGAAGCAGTCCTGCTGGCTTCGTGGACTTCTAGTCACTAGAGGTCCGGAGCTGCTTGGCTTGGGCCAATAGCTGCTCCGCTCACCATTGAACAGTGCCATGTCTCCTCTCCATCTCTCACACACACACACACACACACACACACACACACACACACAGAATACACCGGTGAAAAACTTTGCCGCCTGTGCTCCACCAGCCCATCCAGCCACATTCTCATTGCAATATTCTGAGCTGTAAAACAAAAAAGGACTTCACATCCTTATTCATAAAAGCACCTGTCCTAATTAAAAACGGCGCTACTCCATGCACCTCAGACTAAGAGCTGTCTAGTGAGTTTCTTGGGGTTTGGATGGGACAGTCAATGTCAAGTAGTTATAGTCGGCCAGACAACTGACTGGCACTGTGACATTAAAATAGTGTTTGACGGCTCTCTTATGATGATAGGAGAAGTTATTTTGGCGTATTCAATATTTATAAATCTGCTATATTTGCTATTCGGTTATAGCCTGGCTATTCCTGGCTAGCGGTGGATTGGACGGGGTGACAGGCCTGGTGATCAAGCAACAGGAGCAGAGCCATGTATCAGGAGCCATGTATTAGGACTACCTGTCTCCGACTGGCCAGAGTCCCCTCTCGCCATGACATCCCTCACACAGCCAGCCTGCACGGCGTCAACATGGGAATTAACTCTGTACCTGCGGCTTTAAATAATCACTGTGGGGACAAGATAGCAGCACTCTGTTACAGGTGGTCTAGCTAGATGTCCCTCCCAACATCCATTCCTAGCCCCCTCTCTCCCTAACCTTTTTCTGTCTATCTCTCTCTCTCTCTCTCATCCTCCATCCGTCTCTGAGTAGACAGCAGAGCTGTGCCTTGTCCAACATCAGCCTCTTCTGAGTGAGAACCAATGCTATTCAGCCCTATCAAACATCTCTTATAAACCTCTGCCCGAATCCGCTCAGAACGGAGCCGGTTTGTCAGGGAGAGGAGCTCTCAGCGGGGGCCAGAGACGGTGGTCGGGTCCCTCCTCGGGCGGCTAACAGGCGCCTGATTAAATCAGCACCAACAGTGGCATCCATTAAGCGTAACAAAGGGGATGAAGAAACAAGGGCTGTTCTCCAGAGTTTTCTTGTTGCTATTAATATGTTCACCCCCCCTCCTCGTCCCAGCCCTCCATCCATCTACAGCTTCCTAACAGTGGGTGTTGTATACAATTTTAATCCCATTTCCAGCTGACCTGCCTGCCTATTATCTCTGAATGTTAGCGACGGGGGAAGGGAGGAGGGGTTTTTAATGAACAGATGTGACAGGTCCTGCTGCCTCCCTGGGAGTTGGATTAAGTAAAGCTGAAAGTTAGAGTGCCTCTGGTTGCCGGGTCAAAGGAGAGTGGGAGGCCGGGAGAGAGATGTACCCAGTGGATGGATGTTTTGAAGTGTGCGGGGCGATCCTCATATTTGCCTCTCTCTTGTGTTCTATTTGTGTGTGTGTGTGTGTGTGTGCGTGTGTGTGTGTGTGTGTGTGTGTGTGCTTGCCTCCCCTTGGACTCAACCACTGTCAGAGAAACCATAGGCGGAGGACGGTGAGGACTCCACCCCCCCAGGGCTTGCTCCCCCCCAATATGAAACTGGCGAGCACCACCACTGAAGTCCATTAGCTTGATGCTCAAAATATTGGTCCACAGGGAGACCCAGAGTCTGCAGGGGCTGGAGTCAAAGCTGGTGCCTAGCGTCCACATGGATAAGTCAGTTGCTTGCAGAACAGAGCCTGTTACCGCGACGATGCCGCCAGGCTGTGGGGACTCTAGTCACACGTCAGACAGAAAGAACGGAGATAGGAGGTTTCTATTGAGGCCGGGCCATCAGCCCGTGTAAACAAAGAGGCCAGGTCGGTGCTCACTCCCTGTCTGTAGCTCACTGAGCACCCTCTCTTTACCTGGCAGCTGGAGGAGCAAGCCTTTTCCCATTCTGCCCGCTGATCTCGGCATGCAGTTGGAGAGATGTGCCCTCACCTCAGCAGGGCTTTCACTTACGTATTGCTTACTCGACAGGCTAGATTCTGAACGCTAGATAGAGAACCGTAAAAAACATTCCCCTGCAAACAGCTTACTGGACTTGAATCACAGCCTCTCACAGCGCTGACACGGAAGTGAACGTAAAAAAGTTAAACATGATTACAGGCACATGCTACTTTTAGTTTGTGTCTATTTACATGCCTGAGCATACTTGGAGCTTTCATCAGAATTTCACCTAGTGTTTAAAAAATGGAATCTTAAACTATTTCAAATTGTTCCACAAGAAAGAAAAAAATATGAAAATAACTGGAGTGGACAATTTTTTTCTACCTTTCTAATTAACTGTTTGGTCTGGCCTGCCTCTTTTGTCAGTGTGTGTCGGGAGTGGGGAAGGTTTCCTGTTTTTAAGGCCCTAGAAGCAGCAGTGGGAGGATAGTCTTTTGTCTGGATAACAGCGTGGTTATTTGTTGCTGCGCTAGCAGATCCCACTGTCCTCTTCAGCCCTGAGAGTTCCAGCACAATAACGCCGGCTAGAAGTAGCAGACGTTCCTCAGGCCCCCAGCTCGGCTCCACATGCCTCCCTGGAAATATTACTCTTATCTATTATTTAGCACGCTCATATTGGTGAGAAATTGTGTGTTTTTCTGGAGATTGTTTTTCTTTTATTTCTCTCTCTCGGGCTGCCTTACAAGAATGATCATCCATTGTTGAGGCTCATTGTCAGAGGGGTAAAATGTGTTATACTGTGTGCAACCGATTTCCATTTGGCACGTGTGTTGCAAATTAATGTTACAGTAAAAAAAGATTTCTGACACTCTTACCTAACTGCTGTTTTTATCATCTCACCTAATGTACAATAATTTGCCCTGGTCTCGTCTTGAAGGTGTTTTGTTTGTTTTAATGATTTTCCTTCAACCTCTTGCCCTGAGCTTTGTTTTAATTTCATGTAAATATCCTTGAAAGAATGTTATGCTGCTAAATTTTTCATTTTCCCCATTGAGCCGAGTGAAAGTCTTGCTGTTTAATCGCAATTAAATGTTTCGTCCTCTGAGGAACATACAGTTGAAATTATATGACTTAATCCTTTACCTGAGGTATGCCAATCCTAACCTACCAGAGAGGGCCTTAGTTAAATTCAGTTAACACAAAGACACTTTTAATGTCTTCAGGATTTCCCTATTCATACATTACTTATCATTTAATATAGTCACCTCAAAATAACATACAAATATTGGAATGTAATGAGCAACCTAAATACAACATTTCCAGCTTTTCAGCAAATTGGCTCCCAATAGTCATGCCCTGTTCTTAATTCTTACAGACTGGTTTCAATTTGATAAATGTAAAATTTGTCACGATTAGTGCTAACCCTAACCGTTTACTCGCAACAGAAACATGACGGGTAAGTGACAGGGAAACAATGACAGGCAAAACAACTGCACAAGACATCAACTTAAATAGGCCAAAGCACAGGTGCAAACAATAAGGATAGCGATAACAAAGGACTTGTAGAGTCCTCCTCTAGCTGCAGTAGATGAGAAGCAAAGGCAACACGGATTGTTTCAATTTATCACTTCTCCACTGCAACCACACTGGGATTTGGTGATTTGGTTTCAGAGAAGCATTTTTAAGTAGTTTCTCATAAATTGGAATGGAAAAAGTAATCTTTGTAGCCTTAAAATGTGCTCTTTCATTTACCAGGCTGTTGTCGTTCTTTAATTCTGTTTTCGGCTGACTCTTGCCCATTTAAGCCAACCCCATCGTAAGTCTATAAAGAACTTGTATTCCTGTTATGTGGTTTAGCCACTTTGATAAATGCAGTAATGGATTTATTTTTGTTTTGCACATTACAGTTCAGTTGTTAATTTTAAGGCATAATTGGGCCTGATTTCAACGTGTCTGACCTCAAAGTGCAATCCACTGTCACGCTCTCTCTCCCACTTCTTCTCATCATCTTCCATATCTATTAGTCTATTATTCTGTTTGATTACCATCACTTGTTGTCGTTCTAATGTAATTACTCTGTTTACTTAAGAGCCTTTTTCTTTTAATTTGCAATGGCATATTATCAAAATTACTATGCAAATTCATGAAGTCCCTTTAAGCATAAATTACTTTTCTTTTTTCACTGTTTTATTTCAATCCTGAATATCATTAATCTCTTTTTTCAAGTCACTTCTTTTAATAAAAGGTTATGAAAACATCAAAGCTGTTAAGATAGTCGAGATTGCACCAAAAATATGTCACAGAGCCAATAACTAGACAGTGACAGAAAGATGAAATGAGACATAATGAACAGCTCCCAAACTCACTTTTCCCCAAATAATTTCCCTGACTTCGATCACCAGGGAATAATACTGACAACCCAACATTCTGTTTCGTCTTGACTAAATCAAAACTGTTTGTTTTGTGTGGCAGCCTCTACAAGTCATGGTTCCCGATCACCCGCTTTCCGCTTTGGTGCTTATAGCTCGGCAAGAGAGCAACCAGGGCGCCGCTGCCGCCATGGCAACCCTGCCAGAGAAAGTAGTGGAGCCTAGTGACCACAGCACCAGAATACTACACAGCTGGTGAGAGTAGCCTCTCCTTCCTTGAGTGTGTAAATTCATTTCCTGAGGGTCGTTTCTATTGAACCTAAAGAGGTTTGTTTTAGTTTAATTTAGTTCTGGTCCATTTTATTTCATTCAATTTGTTATAGTCTAATTGCTTTTTTCTCTTCCATCTCCCTCTTAAATCAAAGCTGGGTGTCTTGGACAAGTAGAAAGACACTTGATTGTCTAGAACGGAGCACTGTTCATTCTTCGAGCTGTAAGGCCCTTAAGAGCAGCAATGATGTTCAAAGGATGAAGCTAGGCTCTCTCTGCACTAAAAGGCCTGTAGAATATCAGAACCTGCTGATATTTCAGCACCCCACTGCTGAAAGGAACACTTAACCGACAGACGATCAGCACATTAACATTCATATTTTCATAATTTAGTGGACGCTTTTATCCAAAGTGACTTACAATGAGATGACAGGGACAGTCTCTCTGGAGCAACTTAGGGTCAGGGGCCTTGCTCAAAGGCACATGAGGTCATCATTTAACAGTCTAATCAACTAGGCTACCACTTTTCACAGCACATCAGCCAAGTGATGCATCTTAGCAAGTTGGCAGTGTGAGCAGTTGTCCGCTCTATTTTCCGTTTTAAGTGCATGTTTCAGGCACTTGGCAATTTCAAATTTGGCCACTCACAATGGTAGTGCAATTCTAAGCTCTGACGCTGTACTTTTTAACAACAGACAAGTAGGAAAGCTGCAGCCAAATCTGACTGTACTTTTGGTTGTGTTTTCTGATCCTGAAGTGATAACCTGTGTTTTTATATTTGTGCCTCAGTCAAAAGGTCAGTTTGTGCCTCAGTCAATACCTTTCATTGATCTTTTGACGGCAAATATTTCTTCCCCGAATTATTTAGTTCTTACTTTACCCTTAGTAGCCAATACATGTAAGTCAAGTCATTGTCAAAAGCAGAGTTTCTGTACCAACAAGAGACTGCCTTGCTCATACAACTTCTAACTGTTGTGCTAGCGACACAGGTGAGAGGTCTAGCCTTCCCCTTCAGAAGCCTTTCATTACAACCTAGAATCCACTTGACAATCCTGTTGATTCACAGCCAGTTTCTTTCAGTATCTTTCCGTTCCTCACTTCTTCAAACTTCACTAAGTCTTCTCACAAATCATATTGTTCATTTGTATACCCCCCCCCCCCACCACCACCACCAGCACTGCTGTAACAATGACTTCTTACCTCCCCTCTGTCCCTCGCTCTCTCGCTCATCCCCAGGTTCATTTCCCGCTGCTGATCCATGTTTGTTCCATCAAAGCCATTTATTTATTCTAGGTACCGCTGTGAATTCTGACCTTCTCTTGACCTGTGTCTGACCTGAGCTGTGTTTGGTTGCAAACGGGAAGCTGCTGCAGCTCCGTCCCAGTTAACTAGCCCACCACACCACTGGGCTGCTCAGTATGCTGCTGAAGAATAGCTATTTTGCATCCAGATATCATAGGTTTGTTTATCCCTTAGCAGACACTGTCCTGTATTCTGCTGTGCATCCACAGACCCTGTATTCTGCTGTGTCTCCTCTTTAGAACATAATTGTTTTTTCGTTCTGCATCTTCATGCCCCTGGGGAGCTCCAAGTTATTCCACAGCCCGGCCCGTGTTTACCATTCCAGCCCAGGTTCAGTTTTCTAATCACCTCCCCCGTCGCTACGAGGCCCGGCGTGTATTGATTGGTTGCCGTGGCATCTTGAACCCCCGGTCTTACAGTGGAGAGGCGTTTTGTATTTCCCGACCTGCACCAAGGACCTGCCCACAAACCTGATTGTAATCTGGAGAAGGGTGCAAAGCACTCAAAGGTCTCACTCTTTTCATAAAGAAAATCCAATGGGAGGAGAAATAGAGATATTTCCTGTTATCCATGACAACTTGGAGAGGAGATTGCTGAGGGACCTTGGTGGACCTCTTTTGGCTTTGCCACAGAATCACACAACACTCCCTTCTGCTCAATCCTTCAGTTAGTCCCATTAACTCACCACCTCTCAATTTCTTTATTTTACTCTTTCATTCTCAGTGTCTCAGTGTATTATTTTCAAGCTTGCTGACCTTTCTAGTTTACTTTCCTCCTTTCTCGCTCCCTTTCCTTTTCCCTTATTAGGCTTCTCACTTGTTGCCTTCCTCGCCCTCTAATTTGATTTCATTCTCTCTTCATCCTGCCTTGTTCCTTATTCCTTTCCACATTTGCGTCTCATCTAAACCGGAGGCATAATCGAGAATGTTAGCCCAGATCTGATTTGCAGATTAGATCTGTCAGGAGCACATGATGGCTGGCTTAGGACCCAGGGAAGCACAGAGGGTAAGGATGAATGATGGCGATGGCTTCTGGTTTCCGGCTCATGGGAGATGCAATTTTGTTTCGCTGTCGACCGGAGTGGTAACAAATGTGTTAATATCGCATAGTGTCCCCGTTTGAAAAGACCAGTGGGCCAATTATTATTCCCCCCCCCATTCAGGATGATCTCTTTCTTTTGCTCTCCATATCTCTATCCCTCTAACCCCTCTCTCGCCGTCTCTCTTAGTGACATTCTTCACCAGTGGACAAATTGCAAAACCCGGCTAAGTGAATAATGCAGGGCCACAGATCAGGCAGAAACACACATGCAACTTAAGATATAGGCTACTGGAAGGGCTACTCTTTCTCTCCCACGCCTGCTGTCTAGAGATTATCAATGCAATGGATGCATCCAACAGAATGTGAAAGCTCAACCTCATAATGTGTCTCCATATATGCACTGAGCAACTGATGAAGAAGTCACAGAGAGGAATATGAATACACACACACATACTCTCTGAAAATGGAGACCAGGTTTATTTTGAGACACTTAAGACACTTTGCTGCCACCACAACTTCACTTTGTCCTCTTCCCCTCCCCTGCTGCCAAGAGATAGATGACTGCAGGGCAGCAGTAAGCAAGGTCTGTTTATTCAGCAGGCGGGTTTAGTCAGTTCATGGGAGAGAAAGTTGCCGAGCCCAAGGTCGCTGCCACCCAAACTGTTGGCCACCGTGACCCCGGAATACATAATTTTACTGTAATTGTTGCAAAGTGAATAGGGATACAGAGATAAGTTTGACCTTCACACCGTTGAATTTCGTGTTTCTTTTTGTCAAGTCTGAGTCATGGTCGCTCGGAAGGATTATTTGACTGACTCTGGTGTGCAGTCTTTTTGTTTTCCCTCCTTTGGAGTTGTAATGTAATGCATTGTGAGTGAATGCCTACGGGGCAGTGGGTTTGCTCACAGTGTAGGCCGGCTGAAAGGGCTCCACTGCCATGCCTGAAAGAAATCCCTTGGCTATTGATTTGCCGGATTGAGTAACAAAAAAAGTCTTATATTTGCCAGGGTTTTAAAATATGCACTTTAAATGTGGCACACAATTTAATTATGGATGTCCTTATCTTTGTAAATTTTGCAGTACCAGAACAAAATAAATGCACAATACATTTTCCCTCTGGTCCTTTTTTCATTCTTCAGCCGTCAAAGTAAATTCAATTAAGTGAGCGACAATCCAGACATAGATAATTATAATGCACAGTCAGGTTGGCTTTGTTGTCTCTGCTTTCACTGTATTCTGTCAAAGGTCCCGTTATGAATAAACCTAGCATCAATGCACACATTGTTGAGATGGTCATTTGATATGAAGTCTTTTAGTATTAATGCTTCTATGTCAAACAACCAACTGAAGTTTAGTTAGTTGGCAAGGACTACGTATTTTGTTGTGTTTTAACTTCTGTCAAGTGTCTTATATTGACGTGTTATTGTTATAGTGATGATGAGCTCACCATATCTTTATTTACCTATGGCCACTGTCGCTGGTGTGTACTATGGCTACTGATGGTATGCTTCCTGATGGGAGCTATTGCTTGGCCCCGCCTCCCCCAGGGATCGATGCCAACACCTGCTACACAGCACCTTGTCCCCAGTCAAGATCGCCCTGCCCTCTTTGTCTTGAGCCCCACCCCCACATGGGACCACGCCCCCCCCTTTCTGAGCCCGTCGTCTCCACACCCTATCAGGTTCCTCTCACTTTCCCCTGGTACCAGAACTCAGCTTTAATTAACTAGGAAGATCATATAAATACAGCTGCTCTAATTTTTATTCCTTTTCTTGGCATGTCTTTCAGAGTCTCTTTCCTAAGTAGATAATTGGGGTACTCATGTTATTTCACGGTCAGATTTGCATTTCATTTGCCAGTAAGCTCAAATGTTTTCTTTGTTACTTAGAAACGTTTAGCTTTTTGATGAGCCTATGTCAATAGCCCTGCAATTCAAAGATGGATGGATGTTTCAAGGGGTTGTTTTTGCACCATTGTTTGCCTTAAGTGCACTAAACTAAAGGGTTCCCCAACGCTTTTAGGTTCAGGCTGACAGGCTTACTGACTTGCGTAAACCATAGCTGATCCACATGGGTAAATTACTCCAAAGAAAGCACTGAGCATGCTCCCATGATATTTTTATTTTTAAAAATGAGCCCCAGATCTATTTTTTTGAGCACATTTTATATCAGGTACCATACAAGTGTAACTGAAAATAGAAATCCCGTACAACCTTCCATCATACATGTTTTTAAATCCTTTATTGTTATTTTGTTTTGCAATTTCAGTGCTTCATTACGCTGGCAAACGAGAAACCTAGTTTAGCTAAATTGGAACAGTTATTTTCGGTGATGTGTTGCATCTGTTAATGCCTCATCCCCTACTCAATTTTCTTGGAAAAATAGTTTGCCGTTTCAAGCCAGCTTAGAGGAATCATATTCCCTGCATCAAACCGTCTTACTTTCTTCTTCTTTTTATCAGTAAGTAGCTGATACACCATCTTAACGCTCATTGAGTCATTAGTGGTCTTTCAGTGGTCGATTTGTATTCCTGGCACAAACACCCAAGCGAAAGCTAATATACAATAAATTAACAAATGGACAAACTTGGGAGGCCTACTGATGCTTTGATGACTGATTTGAGCCATTCTGCTTCCAAGCCGTTTTACATTGAGCACTGATGTTAGAGTGTGTGTGGTTTGGAGTAAAACGATTGGTATTAGTCACCTGGTCCAATTAACATTCTGAAACCCCAGGCCACTCGGTGCCACCAAGATCAATTCAACCTCTGAATTGTTTAATTTGGAAAAACAATTTTCATTAAAACAACAGCAGAGCCAGGTTATGATGGGAAAAAATCCTTTAAAATTAAAAATCATTTTCTGATTAAAAATCTAATTATTATTTTTGGAATGAGATTAGATTATTTTTGTGTTGGTGTGAATGTTTATGTGAGTGTGTGTGTGTGTATGTGTGTTAGTTTATTTGGTAGTGTGAGCTGGGTTTAGATCATAATGCTATGTCTCTGCCGGTGTGACATCGTCTGTGGTGAGGTAAGGTGAGACAAAACTTCCTCTAGGGGTGAGACTTGAGGGAGGGAGGAATGATTATGAACTGTCTTTCAGTAGCGGCAGTAATCTCGTTGCCTCGGCTCCCCGCTCCAAACGCTTTAGGGAATTCCTTGCCACCCCCCAGACACACTTCCCTTCCAACACATTTTTCTTATCAGCACCAGTTCAGATGGTACATTTCAGCACCAGTTCAGACGGCTGACTTTCACAGACGCTCCCCGTGTCCCCCCCCCCCCCCGTGCCTCTCATCTCGTCTGGGCCCCTCTACCCTCCGTGTCCGCAGGCTCCTGGTATGTCTACCCTTTACCGCTGCCAAAGTTCAGATGAACTGAAGAGATAGTCTCTGCATCAGATACCTTTCCTCTCCGCTCGCCGTTTATCTTCTCCGGCCATTGTGCTGAGTTGAGACAAGATAGACCGTGAAGTTAGGAAGGTACCATAAAAGACCATGGGGGAGGGAAAGAAAGAGCAAAGGTGGGAAGGAGGGCGAGAGAGAGAGAAGAACCGCATGAGACTGGCTGTACCCATAGAGGAAGGCCTGGAGTGGAGGGGTCTAGCTCTGTGGGTGGACAGGGCCATGCGGCACCATGCAGTCTGTCTCTTTCTGTTTGGACCCAGTGGTCGGGACTCATCTCTAAGGGGAACTGTACTGCCGCGTGCCCACCCACACACCATGTAAGAACTCCCAATGTGCACTACTCCCCCTCCCCTCAGCCTAATTAGTTTACATCCCTCACGTCCTCTGGGCCCCTTAACGAGGTGTCCAGCTCAATTAGCCGCGCCATCAACCCATGAGCTTTAATTGTGTCAGGTTACCTTATCTTCCAGCACTGAGAACACCATATTGCCAGTCTGAATCTAGATACCTCTGGCTGTATTTAGGGTCCACACTCACTGTGCAGAAGCATGTTGCTATGAGACCACTGTCTTTGATATGGTTATGTATCCAGGAGGGATGGGGAGAGGGTCACTGGTGTCGCTTTATGTAATTACTATGGAGACAGACCAGTCGGTGTCATTGCATTTTAATATGTTAGTATCTGACCAGTGTGTGTCAGTGTGTAGACCTCTGTCTGCTCCCTCAGGAGCTCCTCTCTCTCTTGGTCAGCAGCAGGGTAGAAAGGTGCACTCTGCTGCAATCTCACCTTCCACGGTTCACATCTTTGTCCTCGTTCTCATTCCAAAGCCCTGCGTTTATCTGTATCTACTTTGTGTCTGATCTTCCACGTCACACCAAAGTAAAGTGCTTACTACTCTTCTTAGCGAAAGCCCATGCAGCAGTTTCTTTTTCAGAAGCCAGCGTTTCTTTAGGATATGATCTTAGGATTTCAATGAATAACGCCAGATGGGGCTGGGGTTATTATGGGATTCACTCCGGGTAGCTGATGGCTGAATGGAGGTCTTGGTTATGCAGCGTGGGTTCAGGGAGGGAACAAGGGCAACACTATCTGCATAGCTCTGTCGATTGTGGTACCCAGCACTCATAGTGGCTCCACAGAGAGACCGCATCTACTTGAACCCTTAACCCATGGCTTAGGTCTGAAATGGAGAAATATTATAATTGCAGAATTAATTGGTAAAGGGAGGGAAAGGTCAAGAACCTTGGAGCACCTTCTGCATCTGGTTTCTGGAACTTTTTATGCTGCACTTTTGTGTTCTTTCCATGATCCCCGTGTGTGTGTGTGTGTGTGTGTGTGTGTGTGTGTGTGTGTGTGTGTGTGTGTGTGTGTGTGTGTGTGTGTGTGTGTGTGTGTGTGTGTGTGTGTGTGTATTCATATTTAGTTCTGTTTCTTGTTGTCAGTCCCGGTTGATTGCCCCATCAAACAGAGGCAGTGGCACGGCCCCAGAGTCATTACTGTTTGTTCCTGCTGCATTACAGTATCGTCGTCCTACACGCTGTGAAAACCAAGGGCATGTCCTCAGATGTTTAACAGTCTGGTGGGGGAGCTAACCTGGCCTCCAGCATCTTGACCTTAGTGTGTTTCTCTGTTGTTGCAGACACACGGTCCCGGCAAATTCGAATGACTGATGTGTCCTGGTTTTTTGAAGGGACGTTGACCCCTTCTCTTTTCTGTGTTCATTGTCAGCGAAGACTGCAGTGGATAGAAGGGACTCACCTGGCCTGACTGGCATAGGAGATCAAACGCACCTCTGTTAGCTTTCCAGTTACTTTAAAAGAGCAATTTGCCATTTGCCACATCAAATATGTGGCCTTGTCTAGAGTGCAGAGATGTGTTGCTTTGCAGCCTGTGTTTTGTCACAGAAAGCCAGTTACCAGGCAGACAGGCAAAAAGTCAGGCAAAAAAAAGCGGGTTAGCAGGTGACAAGCTTCTCTAACACCTTATCGACTGTGGTTGGTTTGTGATTTTTGTTGAAGCTCCTGCACGTATTTTTATTATAATATTTTTTTCAAGGTTGTCATAGTTCTTAAAAAATAGCCAGACAACAGCCAGAATCAGAGCAGATAACGGCAGTGTGTAGGCTGGTCAGCAGAGAGCCAGACCCTGGTCTACCAACCCAGGTATAAACAGGCCACCCGGGAGAGGAGCCAAGGTTTGTGAACACGACATGGTGACCTTCTTCTTCCGTCTGATGTTTGTGATTAGCTGGGAGCCTACAAAACGCCTGAGTGCCTTGTCTTTGACGAGTAGATCACTTTCTCTTGTTGATTTCCAGCCGTGTCTCTGTATGTTTTCCCTTATCGGCTCTCGCTGTTAGTTCCGTGTTCTGCGGTGTATTCACCTCGTCTGCTGCCACGCCTCTTCGCCTTCATAAATCATACATATTTTTTTTTTTGGGGCGTCTACGTGAAGCACTCCCTCAGCTGCAGAGTAAATCACTCCCTCGGCTCCGGGATGGTGGTGATAGCAGCGCGCGGGGCTGACGTGTTGGCAGCAGCAGATCAACAGTGCTTCTCTTCAAATGATGGATTTTGTAGTAGAGGTTTGATGAAAGGTTAAACCGTTCGCCGTGTTCCCAGACCTCTTCAAACCCTCAAAGAAAAGTGAAATCTGAGCCAATTATGAGCTTGTGTTCCACAAACACGTCGTTACATACGAAAGTATCCACATCAAAAAAAAAAGGGATGGATTGCCTTGGTTATTTATGAGAGACGGGTGAGGGATTGGGTTAATACTTGAGCCAGATATAAGTGGCCTATTGAATTCATGTTAGGTTATTCAAACTTAAAAATTTAATTTAAGTAGAGAGAAAGCAAGTTAAAAGAACAATCCAGTAATGCCCTGAGGCAAAGGCATTGCCTGCCATGCACGACATATTTTCTCTCCCTACTGAGAATGAGTCAAATTCCCTCTTGGCCTTTGTTGAAGCCCCATATCAGGGCAAATACAGAAATGGCAAAAATGTAATTAATTAATATTTTTGGAGCTCTTTTATTGATCACACAGTTGCAATAGGAAGAAAGTTCAGTGTTTAATAATGCAATAGAATCCTACTGCCTGCTTACAGTCAATGCTATCCCTTTATTTCTATCATTAATGACAATGGACAGAATATTATAGCAGAGCTGCAGCCCTGGCCTGGACAGAATGCTCCGGAACACACATCTTCCTTCTCTGCTTCCACTGCTCATGCCAATTGAATTGGAAAATGGCATTTTACATGTGTTTATTTAAATTTCTTTTAATAGAATTTTTTTTTAGAACTATTTTAGGTTGGACCCTCGGCTCCCTCCCAGTCTGAACTCGTTGCTGCACTGCATGAAGTGGAGAGACAAACAGAAAGGAAACATTTAGTTTTTGATGATTTATCTCATAATTACATCGGAGGCAAACCAGGTGCTATAATGTGCACCAACACACACAGACACACACAAGCATGTTGTGCCAATTAAAGCAGATTCTTTTCTTATAGTTTTCATGCATAATTGAAATCCGAGTTTTCTTTTAATCCCAGAAATATGAAACGTTTTTGGGGTAATTAAGGACCCATTAGGCACAAGAGAACAACACAGGACGCAGGACGGGCTCATTGATCCAGATATGCAACGCTGTTTTGCCCGGAGGATACTAGAGTAAACTTGCAGGGATAAGCAGCGCGAGCACAGCACAGATCTGTCTGGGGACAGACATGATGGCTAGTGGTGGTTGCATAGAGTTACTTCAAAGTCCTCCTCTGACTTAGTTTATCTGGTTTTACATGGGAAATCTACTTTCTATTTCTGGAGTGTTCGGTACATCTACCTCCACTCAATATTTGGTTTTCTGTTTCTCTCTCTGGCTGGTGTTTAATAGATGAAGAGTTGGATTAGAACGCACAGTTTGTTCGGTGTATGGGTGGCACTCCGAGGCGAAACAACATTTCCAACTGAAGTTCAAAAGATCTCAGCTAACTGCAAAGAGCTTGTATTTTACCTGACACACACACAAACACACCACACATATACACACAAACACGCAACCACCAACAGAGGCACAAGACTTCATCACGCAGACTTCATCACAAAAATGTTATTTTTCCCCTAGTGGTAGGGCTTTTTCTCCCCATGGTGTGCTACATTTTTTGCATGAACTGTTTAAATATGGAAGCAAACAGTCTCTCTCACACATCCACAGTGCTCTCTCCCTTCCAGTGAGACCCCCAGCTGTTGGCGCTGCAGGCCTGACTTTAGTGTCTCCTTGCTGGGTTTATGACCCCCCACCTCTGGTGTCACAGCTGATTTGAGTGCAGCCAGCTTGACCACTGAGCCAAACGCTCTTCTCTTGCCTGTTTGTGCACCCACACACTCTGCCGTCAGCTCTAGTGCTGTCACATGGCTTTTTTGTATTAGTGAGTAGGCTTTCCAGTACAGAGTGCTATGTTTTTCTGAGGTTAGTTTGGCGCCTCACTGGATCCCTTTTCTCAGCAATGTTTCAGTTCACCCCTGTCCTCCCCTCTTCTTTTCACACACTCGTTCTGTTGGAGGGATATAAATCCTTACTCTCTGTCCCTTGCTTTTCGCTTTCCGTGACAAAAAAACAAACAAACTGATTCCTTGCCGTCCCTAAGGCATCTGTATGGCGGTCCGGTCGACTTCAAATTTCGGTTAGCTGTGCGGCAGAAGTTGTTGTTCTAGATTTGCTCTCTGCGTGTGTGTGAGACCGAGTACTTGCCGGCGTGTGGGTGTGTGTGTGTATGTGTGTGTGTGTGTACATGTTGTGCTTTTGAATCGGAAGACGGGCAAAGCAACACCTGCGCGCCCTTGAACACCAGCGGGTTAGTTACTTTGCTCTCGCTCTCTCCTTCTTTTCAACTCCTCTTCATCTCTCCCACTCTCTTTGTCTCTCCCTCCCCCCTCTCTCTTTCTCTCTCTCTCTCTCTCTCTCTCTCTCTCTCTCTCTCTCTCTCTCTCTCTCTCTCTCTCTCTCTCTCTCTCTCTCTCTCTCTCTCTCCTTCCCTCTTTCTCTCTCTGCCCCCCTTTAGTTTTTCCTTCTGTTTGTCAGTGTCAGTCCCTAGGGGGGTTGGGTCAAGCCTCTTGCCTTTTCCACTCTGTTTAGTGAGCTGTCTGAAAGGAGCTTGTCCTTCCCATTCCTCCCTCACTGCTGCCTCATCCCAGGATACTGCTCTTGTGCTTTGACTTGTTGAATGCTGAACAGGAAATCCTATCTTGAACCTTGTACCAGCATTAACCTGTCTACCATTGGGTGAATTAATGCCCAAAGAATAAAAGAGCTCTAAAGCTTTCATCTGTAGCCTGTAATAGTGTTTCAGGGTTGGAAAAAGGCACTGAAGGAGAGTTTCATAAAGTATTGATTTACTTAAAGTCAACCTAGCATGTCATTGTACAAAGGAGAAAGATCTTTTGAGTTTGAGTACTACAACATACATATTCCAGAGACAGAGGTACCCTAAGATGTCCCATGGCAGGATGTCTGGGTTCAGACAGTGAAGGGGGCTTGGTTACAGAAGTTACCCCTGTGGTACTGTGTTCTGACTGGGAGTGGAGAGGAGCATTAGGAGCTAACCCTCTGGTAGTGACTGCTGTGAGTGGTACGGGTGGGGTGGGGGGTGTAGTGTTTGGTGGAGGAGACACCCAGCGGGAGGGAGCGTGTCCTGTGATCAGCAGAGAGCCGTGACACGGCGGCACCACAGTGGACGACTTGATTAGAGTAAATAATCACAGAGGAACAGGGGGCCCAGCGCAGCTCATTTGGCATTATTAGATTAAGAGCATGATGGGATGATTGGAGGAATATCAAAATAACTCTGGGACACACACACAAACACACAGATTTTCACTGCTAGCTGTAAGATATTTGAGATGGGGGCAATGCTTCCTCCGGATATCAGGAATGGACGGGCGGGCAGGCGAGCGATCTCGGGTGCGGATGGAAGGAAGGAAGGAAGGAAGGAAGGTACTGATATGGGGGCGTCAGCGAGTGAACGCGGGCAGACCACCGGGCTGATGGGCCAGTGCTGATAAAGGGCTGCTGCTGCAGTTTGCTGCTCTAGTGGTCCAGGGTCTAGCCGGGCGATGCTGCCTCTCTCCGTCCCTTCCTCCCTGCCCCCCTTCTCCCTTTCTGCCGGCTGCATTCCGTCGATGATGAAGCATATCGAAAGAGCTGACGAAATTAAGAGGCCGAATTTCACGGGTAATTCGCCTCGGGGCTCGCCTCCATCGACCATGGAGTGTGTGTGTGTGTGTGTGTGTGTGTGTGTGCGTGTGTGTGTGTGTGTGTGTGTGTGTGTGTGTGTGTGTGCATGTTAGTCTCGCTTGTCGATAGAAGAGGGCTGGTGGGGGCGTACCCACACTAAAACTCCGCCGCGGATGGAGACCAAACAGAGGCTATTGACGTCCATGGGCATTTCAGCGGTGTTGTTTTATTGAAGCTTAGTCACTGTGTGTCACTGTGCCACATTTCCTCACAGGGGCCAGTCTGTGGAAGGACAGCTTGAAATGTCATTTGGTTCCGTATTTGTATGTGTGTCTCTGTGGGTGGGAGGGTGTGTGTGTGTGTGTGTGTGTGTCTCTGTGGCTGGGTGTGTGTTTGTGATTGTGCTTGCAGCCATCCGGTCTCATCTAGAAGTAGAAGGCTTCTTGAGGCAGGGCTAATGGTCTCCTGACCTCTCCTATTCCACAGAGGACCCAGCAGACACCTCCATAATAGAACTGGAAAATATTGAGAGAAAGAGAAAAAATGTCCATTAAGCAACACACAACTTCTCTCGTCAGCCCTCTGCATCCTTCCCCCCCCCCGTCCCTCGTGAACACTCCTTCCTTCCGTCACCTCTCGTCTGTCGTCTTTTTCTCTCTGTCTCTCACTTTTTGTTTCTCTTTTTGCGCTGCTCTTTCTCTCTCTCTCTCCCCCTCCCCTCTTTCTGTCAACAGCTGCGACTCTCAGCTGCGACTCTCTGATGCTTGTTGTACTTGTTATTTGCCTCGTTCTGCACCCCCCCCCTCTCTCTCTCTCTCTCTCCCCTGTCCCTTGGTCCCTGTCTCCACTGTGGGGTATAATGAGCGAGGCCAGGAAGTGGGGCCGTTCCCCTGGCCAGTCATCTGGGACTAAGGGCAGCTTAGTCATCGCCCTCGAGGTCCGCGTGCATTAAAGATGAAGTGACGTGTCCCCTTGTCTAGGAGAGCAAACATTCATGCACATTTTCTTTGGGTGCCGTTGGTCGTCTGTGGCCTGAAACGGCTCTCCGACTGTTCACCACACAGGGTGGACTCGATGTCTCTGTGCTCGGGCACGTTTCTGTTGTGTGCCGACGAGATATGGTGCAGGCTCAACATTTCTCTGCGTCCTCCAGTCAAACGTTTAAACGGCATGTTTCCGAAGTGCTTCACGACACAGGGACAGAGTTACACAATTCTGTAGATCTAAACGACACAGTGAAAGAGTTACAGCATTTAAATAGACTGTGGCAGACTGACAGGTCACTTCAAATGAGCCTCAGAAATGTCCCGCTCTCAATTCTCTCACTTCTCTAATGGATGAGCTCGTCATGTAACGTTGTTCTCTTCCATAAACGGTTGCCATCTTGCTCTCTGAAAAACCCCCTCCCTCTCTCTCTCTCTCTCTTCCCCCCTCCCTCTTTCTCCTTCTTTTCCCTCTCTCCGTCACAGAGGGCCTCAGACAGTCTTTCTACGAGTGGAGGAGCCCTGCAGGGTGACACAGAGCAGGAGGCTGGACTCGTTAAAGGTGAGATGAGGATGGAAACGGGCCGATGTGGTCACAGACAGACAGACAGACGGACAGACAGACAGACAGACAGACAGACAGACAGACACATGGACTACTAGCCCACACTGCGTGACACAAACAGCCTGTGACTTTGATGATCAAGCTGCTGTATTTAGTGGTTTTGTTCTTCTGTGCTGAAGTTCGACACCTTCGTTTAGTCAGCGGAGGTGTTGAGCCCACTTGTTTTGTGTGATTCAAAAAGAGCACCTTCATTTTTTCTCATAAGTGCTTTGTATTCTGATTCATATTTTGTTAGTGTGTGTGTGTGTGTGTGTGTGTGTGTGTGTGTGTGTGTGTGTGTGTGTGCCTGCGTGGCAACCTGCTGTCATTTAGAGCTGTCATCCGGTAAATGGCTTCGGTGACCGATGAAAGGGCCCACCCTGCGTCCCCCTGTGGTTCTGCCTCTCAGCCTCGAGGCTTTGGCCGGTGGTAATGACGTTATCCCCCCCCCCCCCCCCCCCCCGCTGTTCCATCAGCCCAGCTCAGTGATGGCCGCCTCTCAAGGGAAGGTTAATGCCGTGTGGTTCTGCCACTACAGGAAGGCTAATGCTTTATGGTAAAAAGAGAGACTGACACACTCCTTAATCTTCTGCCGGGACCTCATATGTTTCATCAACTCTGCTCTTCCTTCTTCCTTTCCCTCCTTTCCCTCGCTCCGTTCCTCCACTCGCCCTCGCTCTTTCCTCTCTCTCTCTTTTTCTCTCCTTTGTCTCGCTCACCTTCTCTCTGCCTTTGGTCTCTTTTCAGTCTGTATCTCCTCATAATCTCCATCTTATTCTCTCCCATCTTCCTCTTCCGTTCCCCATTTCTTTTACTCTCCTTGATTTGTCCCTTCCTCTAACTAACCCAGAGAACCTTTCACTTTGAGACGGAAAGGCAGAACTGTTGCCTACTGGTGCATCAGTGAGACCAACAGCTAGAATGAAGAAACACTAATCATAGTTGATAAAGCCACAGAGTTCTGGCCCTTTTCTCTTGATAGTGGAGATGACACTTCTAGAGAAGGAAAACACTAAAAGGCTGAATGTGTCAGCTGCTCCCGGGAGCCATATCGTATCTGACACGGAGTCTTTTGACTGACACAACGTGATTAAGATAGGATTCTCCAGAGAGACGTGTCCAGTCTGGTCCCGCAGCTGCGCCCCCGTTTGATTGACAGCATGATGATGATGTTTGCTGCTGTGTCCTCTGATCTGGGTACAGCAGCTCAGCACCCCCCCCCCCCCCCCCCCCCCCCGCCCCACACACACACACACACACACACACACACACACACACACACGCACACAGCATCCACCTCTCTCCTCTCTAGCGGGCACGGCAGCCTCTGCCCGTTAATTAAAGGACTCTGAGCTTGATAAGTACACACAGGGCAGGAAGGAGGAGGAAGGACGTCTCTTTAATCTCCCACCTACACTTTCTCACCCTGGCTTTGCGGTAAGTCAGGGGCAAAGGGAGGAGGAGGAGGAGGAGGAGGAGGAGGAGGAGGAGGCGGAGGAGGAGGAGGAGGGAATTGAGTGTGAATAGTAAATCATTGGTGGAGTAACTTCCAGGAAGGCATGGAGAGACTGCATACAGTAAACCACAGCCGTATATCTCTTTTAAAGCACTAACGGAGATGTATGAGCACGCCCACACGCACACTGACACACACGCATGCACAAACACACACACACACACACACACACACACACACACACACACACACACACAGACACACAGTCCCAGAGGCTCTAGTGAGGAAGGAAGCAGAATATTAAAATAGGCTTTGACTTTGGGGGGTCATTCATAATCTTTAGCCTGGTTTTGCACGCGTACGCCTTTATATGCACACAGCAATAACGGTACAGCTGCATACGCACATACGGTCTCTAATACTGTACATACACATACACACACACACACACACACATAAACACACTCAAACACATGTTCAGTAATGCCGACATGCACGTTGGGCAGACATATGATGTGTATGTCTGTGCAAGCACTCCCACCTGGAGCCATTCTGAAGGTGCTGCAGTTTGATGAGTTGGGCTCAGCCAGCAGCAGAGTCAGGTCAGCAGAACACTCCCTGCAATTATCTCAATAAGAGAGGAGGAGGGGAGGCTGTCAGTCAGCGGGATAACTGGGTTAGATGACAGGGGGATCGATGGCAGACGGGAGGAAACCTAATCTCTATGGATGGACTGTTACAGCATCCCAGAAGCTCACTGGGATTACTGAGGCTGAGAGGCAGCACACACTCCTCCAGACACCCATCTTTTGTGTGTGTGTGTGTGTGTGTGTTCATGTGTCTAGACCTAAAAGATTGAAGTACATCAATACAAGGGGTTAGCCATTTTAGTGTGTATGTGTGTGCGTGTGTGGTTGGGTGGGTTTATTATGTGTTTACATGTGGAAAGTGAACGGATGGGAGGCTGGTTGCTTCATTGATGCCGGCTGGATACATGCAGGAAGAGGGCCTGTGACTGAAGAGAAACTGTTTACTCAACAATGCCGATTTGCCCTTGAGCAAGGCAGTTCACTCCGTAGGCTCTACACATTGTGGCTGACCCCAAACTTCACCCAGCATGTTAGAATTCAAATGTCCTTCTTGTCCCTGTGGCTGGTGCCTTCCAGACCACTGGCTCAATTTAGATGAAAGCAAAGGGCGCGTCAACTGTGTGTGTGTGTGTGTGTGTGTGTGTGTGTGTGTGTGTGTGTGTGTGTGTGTGTGTGTGTGTGTGTGTGTGTGTGGGGAGGTGGCGGCACTGTCTTCTTTTCTGCTGAATCACGGAGAGTGTTCCTTGTAGATAGAGACTAAAGGTAGGGAGCTGTTATGCAGGAGAGTTTACGTAATTAAGGGCTTCTGTACAAATGCATGAGTTTGAGGGGATATACGTAAACAGTCTACCTGCCCTGATGATCGATCTGTCCATCCGATCAGCTTTTCAATTCATTTGTCTGGACCCCCATTCCCACCAAATCAATGGAGCATGTGGTCCAGGGCCAGGTCGCCGTGACAACCCGCTCCTAAAAACCCACGGGTCTCTCTCCTCTGCCATTCCCTCTCCCTGGTCTACTCAGCAGACCCATCTGTGTGTATGGGGACGGGCTGTGGTACACAATAGGGGCGTGATTAGTGTCAGAGGGGTGTTCATTTTAACAGCAGCTGGGACCAAACACCCTGATTACTGAAACGTCGCTGAGACAGAGACGGCTCTGATTGGACGGCGCCGCTGGTTCAGTCTGGACACGTCTGTCTGTGTGTCACTCACTCACTCAAATCAATGTCTCCTCCTTTCTTTGGTCATGTCTTGACTTCTTTTCCGTTGGCCTTTTGTAATTAGTACATTCTTTCTCGTTTCTGCTCTCCACCTCTCCCTGTAGTCCACCCCCTCCTCCCCGTGCCTTTGACCTGGACTATTCACACCTTAGCTGATTGTGTTCTCTGGCCGTGTTGATTGAGTTGGTCCAGGGCAGGATGGGAGGGGACCAGGCAGTATGGTAGTGGGTGACCTGGGCAGGGCCAGGGGACTGTTGGTAGAGTGGGTGACCTGGGCAGGGCCAGGGGCCTGTTGGTAGGGAGGGTGACCTGGGCAGGGCCAGGGGACTGTTGGTAGGGAGGGTGACCTGGGCAGGGCCAGCGGACTGTTGGTAGAGTGGGTGACCTGGGCAGGGCCAGGGGACTGTTGGTAGTGAGTGTGTGAAGGTTCTTAGGGTCACCCCAGTGGGCACAGTATATCTCCCACAGAGTTCTCCATCCTGTTCTCTTCTCCTCACACAATGATGCTGTGTGGCAGCCAGTGTATTTTTAGTCCCAGAGGAAAGGACATACTGGTTGCATAACTTAATGAGGTGTTTTTGCTCTCTGTCTACCTCTCTGTGTGCGTATGTGCGTGTGTGTGTATGTGTCTGTGTCTTTACTTCCGATGAACACGAGAAAGAATGTTAAGATGTTGAACACCGCACTGTCTTATTCTCCCACTCCCCCCCCCCCCCTCCACACACCCACGCAACTCATGTTATTGCCAGGTTGACTGTCAGTTGGAATCCTGAGGTGATGGTCATGTTCAGACTGACAGCTGTCATTATTTTCCCGTGTTCCTCCTGTGTACCTCGTCTCGTTCTGTCAGTCTGCCTTTCTCTCTCTCTCTCTCTCTCTCTCTCTCTCTCTCTCTCTCTCTCTCTCTTCTCTCTCTCTCTCTCTCCTCTCTCTCTCTGGTCTGTTCTCTTCCGGCCGACTCGTCTCTGTGTTTAACTGGCCCCTCCATGGGCACCTAATTAGTCTCCTGTAAGTTTACAGTGTTAATGACCAGGGCTTTGATCTAATTAGTCTCCTGTAAGTTTAAAGTGTTAAAGACCAGGGCTTTGATGACGGTCTAAACACCAGGGGAATAGGAACGACCGTTACAGCCTCAATAGGTTCCAGTTGAGTGAGGACAGATTGTCCCTGGTCCATTCAGACAGTTCTACTTTTCATCACTTCGTGTGATTAGGGCTTCAGTTTCCTGTCAATATGAACTCAGTCCACGGTCCAGAACCTTCTCTCCCTCCCCCAGTCCTCCCCCTTCCTCCTCTTCCTCACTGCCTCAGCTTTCACTCTCTTCTCCCTCTGCCGCCTCCCTCCTCCTTCCCGCTCTCATCTCAGACGTCATTCCCCGTTCCCTCGCTCCGCTCCCATCCGTCGCTCATCGCCCGTGCTCCGTTGGCTGTGCCTGACTAGTCACCGTCATCTCTGTCTCTTCCTCCTCCACAGGCTGTCTGACTCTTTTTCTCTCATTCTCTCTCTCTCTCTCTCTCTCTCTCTCTCTCTCTCTCTTTCTTTTTTTGTCTCTGTATGTGTACTTTCTATATATATCTCCCTCTCTCTCTCCCTGTCCCTCCAGCTAAGCTGAAGCTAGAGGACCGTCTGACGTGTGCCGCAAGGGAGACGCTGCAGGCGGAGATGAAGAGGAAGGTGGCTTGTGTGTGTGTGTGTGTGTGTGTGCGTGTGTTTTGTGAGTGTGTTTGTTCTCCTGCGTAAATTAATAAATAGGCATTGTATGATATTAAGATACATGCAGAACATGGTCATATTGATTTGCCATGGGTTAGATGTTCTGTAGGTGAGTGCGTGTTTGTGTCAGTGCGTGCTTGTGGGCATACCAGGCATGAGGAGATGTATACCTCCTTCCTAATGGAACCTCTTCGTCTTCATCATTCTGAGGGAAGAGCAGTCTTTAATTGGTCCGGCTGACAGTAATATAGTCTCCCGGAGATAGAATGTGTGTGTGTGTGTATGTGTGTGTGTGTGTGTGTGTTTGTGTGTGTGTGTGTGTGTGTGTCTGTGCGAATGATTGCTCTCCATTCCATGTGCTCCTCCTCTCAGTGTTCACGGTTCTCCTTAAATTACTTTCTGTGAAACTGCAGCATCAATCGCCGAGAGAGGACTACGCCGAGTTAGAGCCTAGCACACACACACACACACACACACACACACACATTGAACATGAACTCATTGGAACTGCTTGACCACAAGGGATACTTACTCTCATGCAAAAATGAAAGCATTAAACATATTACCTACTTAACAGTATTACAAACTCAACAATATTACTTGCCAAAGAACATTTGTAAGACCTATACCCTCAGACCGACTGACACACACACACACACACACACACACACACACACACACACACACACACACACACACACACACACACACACACACACACACACATACCGAGATGGGGGGCTTTGGGAGTAAGGTGTGTTGTCGTGGATGGATGAGGCTGCCGCTGTGAGAGGACTGTACTGCTACTGCTGCAGGCTCCCTCTAATGGGCCAGCCTGACCATGGGGCTGTCAGGGTTCTCCTCCTGCTTCAGCCATCCTGTGGAGGGAGGGGGGGGGGGGTATCTGTGTCCTGGGAATCTATCTGTTTTTGTTTAATGAAGGTGCATTCGCTGAAATTCTCTAACAGGGAGTCTTAACTCCTAACTAGGCCTAAAGGAACAATGGTCCCTATTTAACCCATTAGAACAGCAGCAGAAATTGACTGAAAGGTGCATAGCAGAACAGAGCAATTTGGTGAACAGCTGAGGAAGATCATGATAAAAAAGTTTATAAACAGTTTTCATGATCGCCTATATTGTGTGCAGATCTTGATTCCTGACTTTTCCTCCTCTGGGATCCCTGCAGGCTAGGAGAAAAGATTTACACAAGCACCAGGGAAATATGGACATTTCATGGCCCCTTATGTTAGATGTGATATGTCTGTTTGCAGCTTTGAGCTATATCCCCTTTCCGATCTACCTCAGGCCTTAGATAGTATTCCCTGGTTCCCAGAGGCATCACTGCCTGACCGGATCCCTTTCCGCTCCTGCTTCATGCTCTGAGGAAACATGTAGATGGATTTGATTTCTAATATAGACATCTTTAGCTTCTTCCTCAGAGCTGTCTCACCCTAGGGCGGTGGTCTTAAAAATGTATGACAGCACCCCTCAACACCACCAAGCTGTCCGGACCCCAGAGTCCTTTCTATCGCCAAGGCAACTAAGCCTGTCGCCGTCTCTGCTGTCTCGCCAGAGTCCCGAGGTGAATAACTCCGGCTTATTACTTCATCTGATAAAAGCTGCTGCCCCTCTGCTGAGCGGCAGGCAGGCAGACAGGCTGAGGTTTTACCTGCCTACCTGCAGTGCTTCATCAGAGCTCCTATGGAGGGGACCAGCGTGACCTCACAAGATCATCCCTAACTATGGCGGTCTTCCATGACCGTTAGTCATGAAGCATATCTACAAGATAATTATAGAACTTGCTGTTTTATGCAAAGTCAACAAAATAAATGTTTTTATATGTTTCAGAAGGAATATTTCTTTATAACATTGTTTTTAAGTTACTCTGTGATGTTTTTGTGTATGCTTTGAACCGAACTTTGTGTTTGTGTGTGTATCATGCAGGATGTGTGATGGGTCTTTACGCCCCAGAATTGGGGCGTTTTAGTGTGTGACTTTCACCCACAGCCAGTGGGCCGAGCACTGCAGGGAATTTGTGCGGAGTGTGTTTATGGTGACTCATGGCTTGTTTGTGAGTTCATCTAACCGAGGCAAAGTGCATTTGCGTGTCGGGGACTGGAAGGAAGCTCCAAGGATCCACACAGAAAAGAAGATCAGAGAAAACCACCGTTCTGAATGGAGAATCCCCTGCCTGAATAATGGTGCGGTCTGTTTCGGTGACCCTGGCCGCGTTACACCTGTGGGAAAAGAAAAAGTCCATATTTCACTGGCTCAGGTGAAAAGACCGGACCTCGGCTTCTTAGCCAGGTGGTAGCTAATGGAGTCCTGTCGCCGTGGCGTCCAACCAGCTGGGCTTTTTTCAGCCTGGGCCCAAAGGGCTGTCATGGCAGTTATTCGTTTATGGTGGTGTGTTGTAGAGCTGGACTACATGTGTCTAAACTTAAACACAATAAGGCAAACTAAAGTGGAAAGTGTTTTATTTTTATTTATTTTTTTCTATATGGATTAGCAATTCATATACTACAGGATTAAAGGTTTTACTGTAAACACATTAGGATTTGTGTTGTATATATCTTGCATACTTAGGGTCAGGGTTAGAACAGGTAGAATTAATTCAAACTCTATTGAGAACATTTTTTAATTTCTCTGTTATTCCTCTTCACAACATGCAGGTTATGAGGTTTAGAGTTTAGAGGGTTTGCAAGGTTTGCATACTTAGGGTTAGGGTCCCCTTCATGCTAAGTGGAAGGAATGGAGGAAGTGGCCGTGTTCAGTCACAGCACTGCTCGGTAAGTCCCTCAGGACCTTGATAAAACCAGCCTGTGAATGACAACCGGGCGGAGGAGGCTCTCCGTAGGCTGTGCATTCCTCCTCCTCCTCCTCTTCACCCACTCCACCTCTGACTGCTGTCTTCTGTTTTGTTCCTACTCTTACGTCTGTAGCCGCACGCGAGGAAGCCGAGGGCGATGAAGCACGGCCACCGGTTTGTTGAGAGAAGGCTGCCGCTCCTCACAGTGAGAGAAAGCAGCGGGGCCTGTCGGCACGGAGAACACAGAATGTACGTTTCCTTTTCTTCCATCAAGGGCTAAGGCGAGTGGCAGAGAGAGCGCGTCAGAAACACAGCAGTGAGACTGGATGTATGAAAGGAGCTGACGCTGAGAGAGGAAGTCGAGACGTGGGCGAGGGAACAGAGAGAAAGGCATTAGTCCTGTTCTTCTACTTCTTCAACCCATGACTGTTGAGTCTCTTAAGGCCCGGCTCGAAACACTCAAAAAACAGGATGTGGTATCCGCTCAGAGTACCTCCGCCGTTCCATATCGCTTCTCGAGATGGATTTTGAATCCATTTGAGCTGAAATTTCCTCGTAAATGTTGCCCGCTAAGTTGCCATTATACCCCCCCCCCCCTTTCTCTTTCTAAATGGGTTCATCCTAATAAAGAACAAAGCAGAGACGTTGGTACGTGTTCTGTTTGCTGATGTGCCTGTCATGTCTTTCCCAGCTGTGTCACGTACAGTGCAGCTGCTGTTCAGAGAATCTCCTTAAAGTGATATTACACTTTGACCTTTGACTGCGTGTTATCCTTAATGTGGTCTTAGTCAGGTAGGTTAATTACAGTTAAACTGAAGACAAGTAGTTACACACTGTCTTCATTGCGGCTTCGTTGTCTGAATGAAAATGAGGTGTAGAGTGTTCTACGTTTAAATGGTTGTAATGCTTCCAGTGTTGTTAATTGTGCTTTTCCTGACAACCTCACAGATTGTCCAACTCTTATCCTAGATGGCAGACTCTTTTCCTGGGTACAGTCTCTAACGCTGTCCCCTTTGAGAATATCTCTGGTTCTCTATGTAACATAATAGCAAGTTAAAGCCCTAATTGCTTATGAATCCAGGGAAGAAAGGTAAGTGTTCCCAGCCTCCCATCCTGACCTAGATAATAAATGAACCTGTGTGACCCGGACAAAGAGCTGTGCTTTGTGATACTAGAGAGCACGTAGAGGCCCAGCCAGAGGTTTGTAATCATAGTGCAGAAGAAAGAGAGGATCAGAGCGGCAGGGGCTTGTTTTGGTTCACAATGTTAAATCCTGCAGATACAAATTGGCCCTCGGCTCTGTTTACTCAACCGTCCGCTTGCTGTGAAATGCCGCTTTGTCACTGCAGGGCATCCAGATAGGTTTTACATCACCTTGAAGTGTTTAAAATGTTGTCGGATGTCTTTTCCATTCCGGTGCTCTGAGGCAAATGCCAGTCGACGTCCCTGTCAATCAAATCACTTATCACCTATTACCTGTGATGTTTACTAGCCCGGGTTGAGACGGAGACGAGGCCGCCAGGAAGTGTCTCTCTCTCTTCCTTTCACTCCAGGGTGTTAGCAGTGACACCCAGGAGGAGGTCAGGGGCTGTGGGCACCGCTACTCTTAGCGCCCTGGCATTCAACAGGATGCCAACATGACCGATGATAGGCCGTGCCCTGTGTCAGACGAGAGGGTCAGGTGGTGGTTCTGTCCTTGTTCAAATGGAACAGCAGTCTTCTTTCTCTCTTTTGTTCTGCTTCCCGCTCTCTGGTGTCTGCCTTTCTGTCTCTGTGTTCTTCTCAGTCTATCACCCGCAGGGCACTGCTGTTTGTGTGGTTGGGCTGATAGTGACGTCGGACTGGTCTTTAGCCCGCGGCCTTTAATATATAATATCCATCCATCCCCCTCTCCCTCCCTCTCGCTCTGTCCCTCCCTCCATCCCTCCCTCTCTCCTTACCTCCGTCCATTCCTCTCTCCTTCTCTCCATCCTTCTTAGACACATTGCCTCTCGTCCCTCGTTAGGTCAGCCTCGCGGTCGGCTGCTGTTACCCGACCACATGCCATAAGGTGGGCTGTTATCCCGCAGACAGGACGACGGGCGTGAGGCTTTCAGGAGCAGTCTGATGAATCCTGTTGTCATCTGGACCCGGATATCACCACGACGCGTGGGAGTCACTACCCTCCAGAAGTCGCAGACACATTTTTCCATAGAGCTTGGTCTGGCTTTGAGGGTTGAGGGGCTGAACACTGATCTGTAACAAACTGGTTGTCATGTGGCCACAAAAGTTTCTATTTTCTTGTAGATACACTATGAATATTATCTTGGATAGGCATTTCTTTATTTGACTATTTCCCTTCTTTTAGCCTAGTTCAGACACTGCCCATGCCCAGCATCAGGCCCCTCCACTGGGCTGCAGGAGTCGCATTCTATCTTCCATCATCAGGCAAAGTGTCTCTCTTCTAATCTGAGAGTACAAATAGGTGCAGCATGACTCTTTGGTTAAGCTGGAGTGTGGTACATCCTTTTTAGTTTGTTGCAGTCAAAGAAACAAAGTGGCCAGACGTGTAATCCAAAGCCCTTCAAGTCTCGGGAGAAGCGCCTCCTCTCAAAGCCGGGGCTCTCAAGGTGGGCTCACAGCCGCCTGACCCAACAGAGTTAAACCGCAGGGCCGCTGTGAAGAACTGACGGGTGGCCATCACGTTGCGTCACCCAGTCGTGATGAAGGCCCCTCGCCAGAGCTGATGAAAGGATAGTAGCAGGCCTGATTTCCATAGTCGCTGCGTCACCTTGACGACACGACTCGCGGTACTTCAGCCATCCCGCGTCGCGACCGCACAGCCGCCGGGCAAACCGGTACAGTTCTCAGTCGGTTCGGCACTCAGCTGGGGGCTTCGGCCCCAGAACGCTGAAGGGACAGCAATAGCCTGGTTTTGAAGGTTTATGAAGATTGGATGCGGTTGTTGGTGTGGATGTGTGTGAGTGATGGTGTTTGTGTCTGTCACGTGATCTCAAAGAATACAAGGCACCCATCAACTCAGAGGCACTCGCACGCTTTCTTTTACTTTACAATCTCCAGATCGCTCTCGTAAACATATTGAATCTGTCAACCTCTGGTAATTAAACCCTATTCGGTGTCGATGTTAGCGCTTACGCTATGGCTGGATTTGTCCACATAGAAGGGTTGTGTAAATGTATGGTTGGACAGAGGGCAGGGTGACTCTGAGGAGGTCTTTTTATATACAAGTGATCTGTGACCCAAAGGGTAGAATGAGAAATGGTAGAGGAGAGGAGAAGTGGAGTGTGGTGCTGCGGTTTCTCCTCCCTGCAGACAGTCAGTGTGAAGTGGGACATGGTTCCTAATCCGAGGAGGGGCTAAAAACAGCAGGAAGACACTGTGTCCTGAATAAGTCCAGGCTCCCCAGATCCACCCTGACCTGTCACACTCTCCACCCGGGCTCCTCACAACACGCTAGAGACCTCACGCTTTGATCCCACTCACACACACACACACACACACACACACACACACACACACACACACTCACGCTATTGGAAGTAGATGCACGACCTCTGTCACACTTCCACACATACACACACACACACACACACACACATGCACTGACACACACTTATGCCTGAGGGAACATGCTCTTACAAACTTTGGTCAGAGTTTCTCCCACACTGAAACAGGGCAGAAGAGAGGAGGAGGAGGAGGAGATGAAGAAATCAAGGAGACACATGTGGATGAGTAATTATGACCTGAGGACAAAATGTCGAGGCATCGCCTCCAGGCTTAGACTTCAAAGTGCCCTGTATCTGCTGCCTTGTCCACACAAACACACTCACACTTTCTCAGAACCCTGATTGGCATCACCAGGTGAATTAAAAACACACCTCCGGATCGCCCCTAAGCCGGTGGCTTCACCATCAATCGAGGGGCAGGTGCACAAATTCATTAGGCTGTTGTCAATCCCCCGGCTGTCTCCCCAGCTCGCTCCCTTTCTGTCTTCCTGCCAAAGGGAAAACCGTCTGATTGGCTTTCAGAAATCAATACGTTTAGGGCTTTAGTCTCCCTCCTGCTCTGTAAACTGTCAAAGACACGAGGGATGTGTGTGTGTTTGTGTCTGTCGGTCTGTCTGTGCCTGCAGCCATTAGCCCATTGTCCTTGATTTATTTCTATTTTCTCTCTCTCTCTCTCTCTCTCTCTCTCTCTCTCTCTCTCTCTCTCTCTCTCTCACACACACACACACACACACACACACACACACACACACACACACACACACACACACACACACACACACACACACTGCCAACATGACAGTCTTCAGGGACAGGTCAGTACTGGTTACACACGTTGTCACACACCCACACGGAAAGTCTACACAGCAAAATGCATTTGTGCCTTGGTCTAGTGAGATCGTTTCATGGGTATAGCTTTTACACACAGAATGTTATGGTAGTTGAAGTTATAGCATGCCTACCCTTTTTTTTCTCAACCTTATTACAAATATTAATGGAAAAAATGTAATTCGGGAGTGTACCCAGGACAAAAGCGCAAGGTGAGTGCTGGGGGATTTTGTGACAAGGAGAATGTAAAACCAGCATGTTCCATGCTCCAGTGAAGAGAGCTTTGTTGTGATTTAAATAACCTATGGGTTTCAAATTCTCTTTTTCACTCTTCTTGTTTCTTTCTCTCTCACTCTCTCTCTCTCTCTCTCTCTCTCTCTCTCTCTCTCTCTCCTCTCTCACTCTCTCTCTCTCCCCCCTTCATATCAGTCTCTTATATTGGAAATTGGGGCCACTTAGTCATTTTATGAAGCTGCAATTAGCTAACATTCTAACGTTCATTCAGGCAGTGGAAGATTGGGAGGTCCCTGCTCTTGGATATTGCAGCCTACCTCACTAACTATCATTCCCAGAATGTTCAAGCTCACAAGAAATGTTTGTTCTTTTTTATCTCACAAAATGTCCAGAGGAGTTTGAAGTTACTGAGTCTGTGGTTGTGTAAGGCGAGACTGTAAGGGGCCAGCGGCGAGAAGACTGCCGTAAGGCCAGATAATAGACAGGCGGACCCTGACTCTCTCCAGGGCTGTGGTGTCATAGCCAGCATATTACAAGGAGCAGGGCAGACATCTTTAAAGGTTCCCCAGGAACGCTGGAGAGAGGAAATCAAAGGGAGGAGAGGAGAGGAGGGAATCATAAGAAAGGGCCAGACAATGACTGTCACACAGCGGCTAGACCCGGTTACAGCTGGCTGTCAATCTGGTCTGACACACACACACACTGCCAGGGTTTATTGGATAACGTCATGCTACTCAAACACAATTAGACCTAATAACCCCTCTGCTGAGTGTGTGTGTGTGTGTGTGTGTGTGTGTTTGTGCGACAGTGTCCATCCTCAGATGTCTCCTGGTAATGAGGGCTGCAGGGGGAGTGGGGTTGGTGGGGTGAGAGGAGGAGGGGGTACCAAGGGGTTTGTGACGAGGGAGGTGGTGTTCCCTCGTTAAATCATCATCGCGCCTCCATTAGAGGATGACCCCTCTTGACTCATTCTGTCCTTCCATCGCTCTCTCTTCTTCTGTCTGTCTCTATTCTCACGGTCACCCTTTCTCTCCTCCACTGTCTCTCTCTCTCTGTTTCTTCTGTCCATCATTCAACCCCCGTCCTGCACCGCAACCCCTTCCTGTCGCCTCTGTGAGGATTGACCCTCTCTGACTCCTCCACCTCCTCACACAGCGTCCCCCGGAACAGTAGCAGACAGCACAGCAGGCGAGACAGACAGGACCTGCTCTTATCAGGGAGGAGGGGGGGGGACAAACACAATAAGATAGACTTAGTCCTAGAGACGAACCTTCAAAGGGCACTGCCTTAAAATGGGATCTGGGCTTTTTCTCTACAAACTGTGAATTATTCAACATTATGCATCCATTTGAAAAGAGGTTATGTTTTCAAGCTACCCTTAAAAAGCCTCTCGGTACAATTTCTCTGACGTGGTAGCTATTATTTGTAATTATAGATATTACATTTCTTTTCTAGTTCTACTTTGTCATTTCATAATTATTTTATTACTGCCTTATTCAGTGGCCTGTTATGTTGTGCAGACAATGTTCTTATTCAGCATATCCTTAGCTTGAATGACCTCTAGGTATTTGACGTCTTTATAGAGCACCCATAGTGTTTTTCAGCATGACCCTGTCCACCACCACGGTCCTGCAGTCTTTGTGAATAGTGTGAGGCCCCAGCCTCGGTGGATTTCTCTCTCTAACTTCTTGACATGCCAGGTTGTTGACCTCTGCACTGTAGCACAGTCTGTTTATCCAAGAGCTCATTTGGTTTACAGAGTCCTCCCTGACCTCAAAGTACTTTCTAAACGCCTGCATTACCTGTTTCCAAAACCACCTCAAAACCCATTTGTTTAGGCTGGCTTACTGTCCCACGTGATGCTTTTTAATGCTCGATTGCAGGCTCCATGCCTTTTTAATTGTATACTACTTATTTTGATCTTATTTTATTTTATTTATTTATTTATTTTTATTATTTTTTATGAGAACTGTTTTTTATATTACTGTACGGCGACCTTGAGTGCCTTGAAAGGCGCCTTATAAATTCAATGTATTATTATTATTATTATTATTACATTACACTTCACTCAGTTGTGTGTGTGTGTGCGTGTGTGTGTGTGTGTGTGTATGTATGTACTGTGTGTGTGTACTGTATGTGTGTGTGTTTGTTCGACCGGCAATGCACGTCTACCGAACGTCCACCTCTTGACGTTCTCTGATAAATGCTCACTTGCGGAGTGGCGGGCGACATATTTACATTAGGGAAAAATCCAATAAAAGGTGTCCCTCCGAGGCGCGGCAGGAGTGGTTTTGTTGCTCTTTCTGCCCTTGACGGTGTGATGTGATAAGGACTGCCGTGACTGAGACTTCTCCACAGGCCCAAGGAGGGAGGGAGGGAAAGATGGATGATACGGTCCTGTTTGACCGTTCATCCGTCAGACCAATCAGCGAGCTGTTGACTAGCCTCCCCTGTGAGTCCTCCTCCTGTCTGACGCCGACCTTTACACACAGGCCTTTAACCAGTCCCCCCCCCCCCCTCCCCCCGGGCATTCTAACCTTGTTTGAGTTAACTTTTTGACCTCTGTGGTATTTGATTTAATGCGCTGACCTCAAGCTCGGGAAGGTCTCCTCCGCCTGGCCTGAGCGACCGACCGGGTCTCTGCTGTACGAGCTAAACGAGCTCGGCGGAGAAGCCAAGCCAATGTCAGCCTCCGTATTTAGGGCCGCTGCTCTCTCCCCTCTCCATTCATCCAGCCCACTCAGCAGGGCCAGCATGCCAACTTACCCGTCCGACGCAAAGCCAGGCGGGGGCAGGGGGCACCACAGGGGAGCAAAGGGCTGACCAGTGTGTAGCCGGTCGGCATCAGCGGATAGGGAGTTGGGCCGCGGAGGGACATAGGGGTCGGCCGGGGTCAGCAGAGGCCCAGAGGCTGGCTGGGGGTGTGAACGTGTGAAGAGCTGCCATTTGTTGGCTGGTCCTCCTCCCTCCGTCCGTGGCCTCTCTGTGGATCTCAGACGGAGGAGGGATACATGTGTCTCCCAGAGGCACCGTGGTCAAACACTGCACATTTCACAACACCATGGCGGCTGTATTTTTGGTTTCTTTTAGTTTCTTTCTGCCTTCTTTTATCCTTCTTCCCCATGTCCTTCTTGTTTCTGCTCCTGTCCTTCTATTTCTCTGCCTCTGCCCTTTCACTTTCTAACTCTTCGTCACACTCTTGGCCCCTCTCTTCATTTCTGTGTCTAATCCGTGTCTCGTTCTGTTTTAGGTCTCATTCCCGCTCCCCCGGACAGAGGGACAGGAGGGCTCGCTCGTCTGAGAGACCACGGCCCCGGCACACATCGTCTAGGTAGCAGCCCCAGTACGTCCCAGCAACGCTCCCCATCCAGGTAGGCCACGGTAACAGGTGTCATGGAAACTGCAGTGATGAAAGAGTTAAAGGTGGTGTGTGCATGTACATAGGTATTTGGTGTAGCTGTATGAGCAGCACCTACTGTCCTGTCATCATGAATGTGTTACAGTAGAGACTCACTCACCCCGACCTCAGAGCTGACTGGTGAACGAGTGTAGCTGATGTAAAAATGGTGCAATGCTGGAAATATACTATTAATGTTGGGCGTCTTTTGTAAAATTGTTCTCATTGACGCCTTAAAAGCAGAGGCAAACTGTATCAGCGCAGCTGTACACGTGAACGGATGTTTCTTAGTTTTGAGTTTCTAGATAATACTAAATTGTGCCTATAGGTCTCCAGGTGAGGAGAAGAGGAGTAAGAAGAGTTTACCCGAGCCTAAAGACTCCTCCTCTGTCAGCACCAAGAAGTCCCTCAGCCCCTCCACCCCCACGAGCTCCACCTCCAGCCTTGACCGCTCCATGTAAGTATCGCCTGTCAATCAGTCCCTCCAGGCCAATTGCATGACATGTCATCCCTGAACATTCCGGATCATTCCTGCACATTTCCCTGCACCAACAAACAGAACAGCCAGGCCACAGTTACAAAGTTTAATTTAATGTGGAGTTGTGCCTTTCCCTCTGCAATCAGCCTAGCCTCTTTGTCAGGGGTTTGTTCCAGTAGTGGTGCAGTTAGAGCTAGCGCTGGGTGTTGTGAGGCGGCCGTCTGGCTCAGCCTCACTGGGACAACGCTGACCGATGACCTGTTGAATGGAACATGAAGGCGTCCCTCTTAGAACAGCCGTCTGCCAAGACGTTTGGTCCAAACTCCAACACACACACACACACACACACACACACACACACACACACACACACACACACACACACACACACACACACACACACACACACACACACACCCACAGACGCCAGGCAATAGGGAGGCCATTTCATTTTCTCATCCTCCTGAGAATTCAAATTATTCTCTATGCAAATAAAGCCTCACACCCCAAATCAATGTGTCCTGCAAGAAGATATTGGAGGGAAACCTAATATATGTTTAGCCCAAGCTTTCAAGTTAAATTTGAAGTGTTGCGTACCGAAGCAGCTCCAGACTGTTTTGATATATATTCTTTATTTCTATTTTTTCTGAGGCTTCCTTCTGCAGTTGTTGTCATGTCTGTTCCAGTACCAGTGTGAATATTTCATGAGAGAAATAGCCTCCTCCTCTCCCTCCACCCGTCCTTCAGTGAGTCTATGTGTCCTTTTACAGCAGTCACCATGAATACTGTATAAAGATCCCCCTTAGAACCCCAGCCAGTGGACCAAACTGTTTCTCACCCCCTCTCTCTCTCTATCTCTGTTTCTCTCTATCCCTGTATCTTCCTATCTCCCTCGTCCTCTTTCTCTCTTTCTCTTTCACTCAGGTATGTGCTGATATCTCTGTGGTGTCTTAAGGGCTTTATATGTCAGTCCGGGTCTGTCCTTCACTTCTGGCTTTGTGTCTGTGACTGTCCTTTGTGTATCTCTCTTTCTGGGGCCGACTGCAGCTAGAATCTCTTGACATATGGTCAATATTGTATGTGTGTGTGTGTGTGTGTGTGTGTGTGTGTGTGTTTGTAGCTTTGTATAGTATACCTGATGTTTGTATGCAGTTGCCAGCTAAACGGAGGTAACATTAAATAAACTAGCTGTAAGTGTGGTTTGAAAACACGATAGAGGCAAACAAGATCGTTATAACATTGTTGGCTCTGCATAGACATTTATTAAACAGCTCCCCTGCCACTCCAGGGGTCCTCGCTGGGCTGGGCTGGGCTGGGCTGGGCTGGGCCGGGCCGGGCCGGGCTGGGCCTGGCTGGGCTGGGCTGGGCTGGGCCGGGCCGGGCCGGGCCGGGTCGGGCCGGGCTGGGCTGTACTGGGCTGGGATGGGCTGGGCTGGGCTGGGCTAAGCCAAACTGAGCTGGGCTGGGTTGGGATTGCAATGTACTGCTAGCTATACTTGTCCTGGTTAATATGCAGGGGGTTTCCAGGGTAGAAGTGTGCTCTACGACTGCTCAGGGCCTTATCATGGAAGCGTGTCACTGAAAGGGTAGATTGTGTCTCATTACTTCCTTGAACTTTTGCCTCCTTCTGAGAATGATGTGTGTTGCTAGGCAATATTTTTTTTTTCATTTATTCAACTAACCAGTACAATATGAATATATACAAAAAAGGTACAAGAGAACAAATTTTGTTGAAGCGGGAGGGCAGAAAGCAAAGCTTATGAGAGATAGCCCTCCCGTGACTAAAACAATTACAAGGTTTATGATCAAACACCACAAATCTTATGACGAATAACTAGAAATTTATGATAGATTAATTTCACAAAGTATGATAAATTATTTTAAAAATAAAAGTAAGAATTTAAAGCAGTCATGTACAAGAGCTGGAATCATAATATGATGCAGGAAACAAAATTTTTTTTTTTAAATTCATAGATTTGTTCTACAAAAATACATACTATTAACTATAACAATCTATAATCCTTTTTTTAGGATTTACCAAAACCATGAATATCTATTTTGTTCTAAAGATACATATTACTGCCTTAACTCAACTGATGGAGTAAGTGATTAACATACGTTTGTGTATTCTGTTAGTAAGATATTTGTAAACTTTGATTTGAACTTTGATGAGAAACAATACTTGAAAGATTCGGGATCAGTCCATTCCATAATTTAACACCAATTATCGATATGCTGTGTGATTTGATGGCTGTTCCATTTGGCTTTCTAAAAAATGTGCCTAGTTGGGTACTTCCTGAACTTCCTGAACCAATATTAACAAATTGGTCCTCGATGCGTCTTTATCTGTTGCCATGCAACATTAGCCATTAAAGAAAACTATGTTAGTGTGTCGACTGTTTCATTACACGGCTCCTAGGCCGCCTTGTCAAAACTGCTCCGAGAGCCTCTTTCCAGAAAAACGGATCCAGAGACAGACATTGGGTTACCAGACTGGCATATCTTACTGCCGACTGACAAGTTTGTCCAGCCGAATCAGACCTGCAAACCGGCCATTAAACCATCTCCCCTGTACTGGTGGGTCTTAGACAAGGCCCCTGTGTGGGAGCCTGTCCTCCAAGATAGTTAAATGTGTAAAGCTATAAGGAGGAGTTAAAGGAAGAAAAAGGGTTTCAGTAAATGGAATAATCTTTATTGGTACATTTCTTTCCGGTAAGGAGGGGTTGATTTATGTTTTGTCAATGCCTCGTCTCATAAATGTCTTTATAGGCTGAGAGCAGCACATTGTCCACAGCAGTGTTGGTGTTAAGCTAGAGAACACTTTGACCCAGGCTTTAAAGCTGTGGCACTACACTGAGTAGTTTGGCCCCCTCTAACCTGCAGGTCACGCTGCTGGGAGAGCAGGGCAGAAAGAGAGACAGACAAGATGGAGCGATGATGGGAATTAGATTGACGACCAGAGGTCCGTCCAGTGAGTGGGGGGAGACTGAAAGAGAGAGATAGAAAGACGGTGTGTGTGTGTGTGTGTGTGTGTGTGTGTGTGTGTGTGTGTGTGTGTGTGTGTGTGTGATAGTGGACTTGTTGTTTAGAGTGTGAGTACGGCATGGTTAGCATAGGAGACCGCCGTTTGAAACACCCACCATTTGTTCTGCACTCTGTAGACGGGCTACTTAATGAACTGTGAAGCCGCCACCAGCAGCACGTAATGGCTTTGGTGCACGATGCACTTGTGAAAACGTAATCCACTTTTTCCATTAGAATTTGCATTTTTTCGGAGGGGGGTTTAGTGGATATTCCAAAATCAGTTCTGCGGTCGTTAGCGAGGCAGAATGGGTTGGGTGTGACAGCTGACGGGTGGCGGTGGTTCCGGTACGGAGAACGCCCTCCTCTTCCTGCTTATTAAGCTGCCACGTGTTAGGCCTCGTTAGGAGGGTGATGTAGTGCACTGGTCAAGGCAGGCAGGCTAACATACCCAACACACAATGTGAAAGCCACCCATGTGCTGTAACGGTGCCAGCACAGTTTTTATGAGGGAACGTTCGGTGTCATTGCAGCAGTGAGACTAGCTGAAGAAAACGGACAAGAATGATGGAGATCAGCGAGCAGAGTTGGAACTGAGCCGGCAGACCAGACCAGAACCTGTATAATGGAATGCAGCCAGACGGTCAGTTGTTCCTACACATAGCTGGAATGCAGACCGTGGTTCAAACAGCCAGAGTGTATCTTGGGTGATGAAGTCCAGGACATAGCCCCGGCAGCAGCTTGTCTTGTCTCCACACAATACGGCTCAGCTGCCAGTGGCCCAGTCAGTCAGAGGGGAGACTGGTGTCTGACCACGATCTGTAGGCCACAGAGAGAGAGAGAGTGTGTGAGTGTGTGTGTGTGTGTGTGTGTGTGTGTGTGTGTGTGCGTGTGTGTGTGTACGTGTGTGTAAAATAGAGAGAGTATTTGTTATTATAAACTCACCAGATGGGCTCTTCCATTCAACACATACTGTTTAGACACACACCCGCACACACACACACACACACACACACACACACACACACACACACACACACACACACACACACACACACACACACACACACTTGAGCTCTCGTTTACCTCACACACTCGACCAGTGACCTCACTCAAACCCCCCACCACTCTCGAACCCCCCCCGCCCCACCACACACACACACACACACACACACACACACACACTCACACCCCTGGCGCACACACGGTGTTTGGCCTCAGTCCTCCAAGCTCTCACACACTCTTTCCTCTCCACTGCTCACTGATTAAAATGTCACCGTCCATGTTTGCCTCCTTCTCTCTCTTCCATTCTTTCTTTCTCCTTCTATCTATTTTTCTCTCTGTCTGCCTTGCTGTATATACGTGTCTCCCAGCCCTACTAATAACCATCTTCTTCTTCTCCGGGACAGCTCTTTTTTTCTTTCATTTCGTCACTCCTCCCTCCCGCCCTCACTGTTCTTCATCCTTTTCCCCTTACCTGCTCCATCATTTCCACGCTCTATAAGAGAGACTGTTGTGTGAGCAAAGTTCCTGTGGCGTCTGTGGAGCCGTCTCACAGAGAGAGTAATTACAGTCACCATGGACCCCTCAAAAGGGTTACTTTCTCATTTCCCATCACAGACATCCCTTGACTGGAAGTGTGTGTGTGTGGTGTGTGTCTCTGTTCATAACCTCCTGTGTGTTATGTGTATCCACGTATCCCCATCCGCATAGCCACACTCACATACTCACATCCTTCCCTGGTTCACGCCTGTTTGTGTTAGAGCAGTGTGTGAGTAGGTGCAGAGTGCCAGCCTCTCTTATTCCCTATTCATTAGGGATCAATATCAGAGAGAGCGAGAGAGCGAGAGAGCGAGAGCGAGAGAGCGAGAGAGCGAGAGAGAGAGAGAGAGAGAGAGAGAGAGAGAGAGAGAGAGAGAGAGAGAGAGAGAGAGAGAGAGACAATAGAGCTCATTTGAATTGAAAATTGAATTGAATTGAATAAAATGAGAGAGGAAGAGAAGGAGACCCCTTTGATATAAATCCTAACTTCAGTCCAGTTGTCAAAAGTAGGACGAATTCACACACTTGAGTCACAGACTTCAGAGAGATGGAGGCATAGAAGTTAAGGCTCTGGCCATTACTGCCGGTTTGCTGAACTGGAGGACAGCGGGGGCTGAAGCTGTTTGTATGATCACAGCTGGCCTACTTTACAGAGAAATGTTGCATCTTTCTACTACAAAAACGGATGGTCCGATCTCTGCGGACACGGTCTACTTTTTATTCACTAACCTTTTTCCCCTTCCATCTCTCTTTCATTTTTCCCCCTCTCCCTGTCTCTCTCAGGATCTGATGGCCAAAGTGTGGGCCATGCTGGCTGCTTCAAAGACCTTCCAGCCGCCCACTTCCTGAAGAGGGTGTGACCTGTTTACCAGAAAGGAAAAAAAAAGAACCTCACCATGACGACAGCCTCAAAAGCCACTGTCCCTCAGCCAATCATGCGCAGCAGGCCAAACGACCCGGAGCTGGATCTGAGCCCACAGGCTATTTTTCTTTGGATCCTCTGCAGTTTGTTTTAGATTTTAAGTCATGTTTTTTTCACAGGTTAGCGTCTGAGCGTCTCCGGAGAGGTTCTAGATGAGCAGGACTCCTTCAGGCCCGAGTCGAAGCAATGGTTGCACTGCTGTTTGGCATATTGTGTTTTATGGGCAAATGGAAAGACAACAAGAGCTTCAAAGCACAGCAATAATTTATAAAGAACCTTGCATCCCCTCAGTTAAAAAAAACAACTCTGTTCTAATTTCTCCAAAATGATGACAGAGCTCTTTCCAACATAATTGCACAGCTGCCAGAGGGCCTGAACGCTGTCCTTCTGTGAAGGATTGTTTTGTTCACTTCTCTCTCTCTTTCTCTCTCTCTCTCTCTCTCTCTCTCTCTCTCTCTCTCTCTCTCTCTCTCTCTCTCTCTCTCTCTCTCTCTCTCTTTCCTCCTTGCTTTTATTCTCTGCTTCCCTCTTTCTCTCGTTGTCTGTCTGTCTATCATTCTCTCACACTCACTCTTCATCCTATCTCTCTATCTATCTGTGCTTGTTCCTCTGTTCCCTCCTGGTCAGGCGAGGGCTGTTCTAAGACCGAGTAATTGTCCAGGCTCTCTACAGCGTTTTTCTGTCAGCTCCAGATTTTTTTGATTTCCACTCTGCATTTGTACGGGGTTTATTGGCCAGAGTGGAGCCTCTTTCCCAAATCAATACATTTTGGAGTGTATGTTCTATTACCACGACTCCTCGTCTGTCATGTAAGTCACATTCTGCTGCCTCTCATCTTCTCCTGAGATATCACTGGGTGATTATAATCTGTGATGCACTGTGGTGTGGAACAGGCAGAAAGAGCATCGAGACATAAGAGAGATATCTGGTGCAACCGTTACTCAACTCACACACACACACACGCACGCACGCACGCACGCACGCACGCACAGCAGGTGTATGGGTTCTCCAGGGAGCAGGGACAGACTAGTGGTCCCCATGCAGCATGGGACAGTTAAGCACAGGAGGGCCCTGGGAGACCAGCTGTCTGTTACCAGTGTGTTCCCTAACCCCCTGAGACGCTGTCCTCTCCATGCAGCACAGCAGCTCCACCAAGCCTTTCCCACACCTACTGCTCCATAACATATTCATCTAGCCCACCTGGCATTGATTCTGCAGTTCAGTCCAGGAATAAGTAGTGGCGTGCTTAGTAGAATTCATATTATTCTGAAGGGATAAGTGGTGTAACATTGCTGGATGCAAACACTGTTTTCAATGTCTTTCTTCACTGTTCCTACAATGGCTGCTTTGTGACATACTGAAAGGCTTCTGTCGATCCCGCATTCCCTAGTTCAGCACACACACAAATGATTTATAGCACTATGTTTCTGCATGCTCCCAAATTAAAACACAATGTTCTTATTCTAGCAGTCAAGACGTCCGTTCCAAACAGTGCTTTTGTCATTCGCTATCTGAGTACATAATAGTGCTACTGGCAAAAATGGTACAGCATTAAAAAGTGGGATGTGAGCTGACAAAAACATGATTTGGGGCTTGTAATTTTTTTTGCATCTGCGAGCAGTTTGCCTGGATATTGTGTGAGAGATTGATCATGAATTCTGTGGCTGGCATAGCCAATGCTGTTTTGAAAGAAACTATAATTCTATTATTAATCTTTTTTTTTGTCTGTCTGGACAGCTGCACACAATTTGATAAGGCATAGGAGCGAGGCCTGTGACAGCGCTTTTCACTGGGTAATTGTCCGGTAACCACAGAGGAACGGATCAGTACGGAGTGGCTATTAGAATGGAGGCACAGGCCTTTTCCCAAAGAATGGGCCCCCTCTTGCGGAAATAGACTTTGTGCGATCCAAGCACGTCTCAAGCACTTTGTCTAAGACTGCGCTCCTTCGGCCAATTCCAGATGTCACCACAGGGTAGCTGGGGACGGGCTAATGTGCAGCTCTTGTGTTTGTGCCTGCCTCTGCCATTAGGCTGTGCCCACTTTATTACTTCTCACTGTTACTCAGTGGACACCTCTAACATCGTTGTTGGCAGATGACAGACTGCTGATTATACCCGTCATTCTGCCTTGCCATAGCTATGGTGATGTGGATCAATAGATTTAAAGGAATGAGGGAAGATTCTGAATGTAATTGTGGGATTAAGTCAATTTGAGTGGTTGCAGTCACCCTCAAGAAAATAGGATTTAACTTTGAACAACAGCAGATCTTCTTCAAAGTTGGAGTTTAGTCTAGGCTAAAGGTGTTATGCCTTTGCCAAAGTCAAAAAGGGTTCTTTTGTTTTCTCAACAGTGTGCAGGCTCTACATTTTGTCGCTGGGTACTGTCGTTTTTGGCCTCTCTTCAGTTCCACTTGAAAGTGTTGTTTTGCATAAACATCTCGTTTTGATAAGTGTGACTATTGCCACTGCTCAAAACGCCATCAACGGTGCCTGCAATAACTGGAAAAGGCCCTCGACACACATTAAATCACATGAATCTAGAAAGCCTCATAACATCTGCACTGTGTCCTCGCCAAATGGATTCACATTCCCAATTTTATTAGCTGATGCTGGCTGTGTGTGTGTGTGTGTGTGTGTGTGTGTGTGTGTGTGTGTGTGTGTGTGTGTGTGTGTGTGTGTGTGTGTGTGTGTGTGTGTGTGTGTGTGTGTGTGTGCGCGCGCGCACGCGCGCGCGCGCTTGTGTGCACGTGCGCGTGTGTGTCAGTCTAAGAGCAAGGTTTGGTAAATCACTCTGTAAAGTAATCAGTCAGAAGCCCAGGACTGATTTATCTAGTTTATGGGCCCTGAAGGCAGACCCACCGGTCACGGAGGCTTCATAAAAAGACACCCGGGAGGGCAATGAAAAGAGAACGCTGCATTAAGTCAGGAACTGCTGACAGTCCTAGAAGACAATACCACAGAGCTATGATGTAAAACTGATTTACTTACGTAAGTTACTTTAGCTCTTTCTGTTTTACTATTGGTGCCAATTAGTGATGCCAAATCGTTTCTTCAATATGATTAGTTGCAATGAGGAAAGGAGGATCCTCTCCATGCGTCTCTCTGTTTTTCCACTGCTCCCTATCAGTATGTAATTAAGTGTCAGTGAATGTGTGAAGAATCTGAGGTGTGCTTCCGGATCAATGCAGACACACACACACACACACACACACACACACACACACTCACACACGGGGCCCGCGTCCGCCTGACCTCTACATACCTCTGTGTTTATCAGTGGGAAGAGAGAGAGAGACACAAGGGGACGAACTCGACTCGCTAACTCACTGTTGCATCCTCATCATTAGACCACTTTCTTTGTGTCTTGGCCAAAGTGCCCAGAGTTCAGGCGCTCGCCACTCGTCCGCCTTCAGATCAACACACGTCCATCCCACTCTTCTTCAAAGCGCCCCTGTGCGTCGTAGGGCCAGGGTACAGGCTCCAGGTGTTACCTCGGGGCTTACAGAGCATTGCACTGTGGTCTCCGTGCTCATCGGAAGTCGGTCAGCTGTTTGTTTCTTTCTTTCTTTACCCTTTGAGACTTTGAAAAGCCCTAGCGTTGACCTTCTCATAGTGAGAGAAAGTGTGTTGGGTGTCTGCAGTGTACTTGGCCACTCACACGTACAAAGAAAGAGCTAGCTAGAGAGAGACGGGGGTGTGTTGGAATGCCCTACCATACTTTTGGTCTCCTTTATGGTGTCCAGGGTCCACTTAAATTATTATTGCTGTCTGTGTACCTTCCCTGAAGTCCTCCTTTCTTTGTCCATCTGGCTAGAAGTTTGTGTTCTGATTAGGCCGGCTGGCTGGCTGGCTGGGTTGTTCGCCGTTTATCTGACTGATTGGGGAGAGAGATAGGGCCAGATGGTAGAGTTAGTCTGGGAAGTTTCAAGGGCCGCTGTCTGTGTCACAGTGATATAACAGAGAAGCCGACCAGGCCCCGTCCATGTCACATCTCACAGGGTGGTGGACGTGGGCTCATGCATTCCAGGACTACACCCCCGGACACCCAACACGCCCCAACCCGGTCCACTGCCACTTAGGCGCCAGCGCCCCTCCGACTACCCACTGAAAGTTAACAGTGTTGCAATGTTGCAAAGTGTGTGTTTTGAGTTTGGAAAAAAAAGACTATCCAAATGTGATGACATCCACGCTTAGCTAAGTTATAAATGTTAGAACTGTGTAGCAGAACCAGAGGTCACTGCTCACAATCCCTCACCTCCAGTTCCTTTCTCTGCCTCTATCGCTTTCTCCCCGTTTCTTTTCTTTAGGACCACGAGAACAAAGAAGCCCCGCGGCCTTGAGTCAGACTTTCTCAGCCGACAAAGGCAGTAGACGGGCCATTGTGTCAAGTCTGCTTTTGTGGTAACAAGATTTGAATATTTCAACAGTTTGGCTTTACTGTGGGTGTACAGCACTACTATTGTACTCAACTAAGAGCATTGACTTGGAGATGTGAGAGGTTCTGTGGCCTGTCGACTTACTAGCCTTGTGTTCGACGCCCGTGTCACAAGCCCCCAGCAGGATCAAACAGGGCTAGCTCTGGATCACGCATTACTCATACTTTCATTTGTTTCTTCAGAAACAAACGGGAATCCACTTTCCTTTGTGTGTGCTCTTTTTATTAGTTTGATGTATGATGGAATATAAAAGTCGTACAACACGATGTCTTTAGATTTGTTTGGTGGACATTGATGACTTGGCATACCAATATATCTGTAGAGACCTAATGACAGTCAGCTGCCATTACAGCACTTCTCGTTTAGCCCTGTTGAATGTGCGCGCCTTGACCTTAACTCCACATCTGCTTCTGATTAGGAAAGCACAAGGCTTGTGAGTGTGTGTGTGTGTGTGTGTGTGTGTGTGTGTGTGTGTGTGTGTGTGTGTGTGTGTGCATGTGTGTGTGGCTGTGTGTGCAAGAAGTGATACACTTTTGTCAAGTTTTGTTTTCATACCTGTTGGTTTATATCAGATGCTGTCAGAGAAGACGGAACTAGAGAGTTGTCGGACAGATGGACGGACGGACGGACGGACGGACGGACGGACGGACGGACGGACGGATGGACAGACAGACAGAGTGTGCCGCGCAGGTGTGACACAGACCACCACCCCACCACTTCTGAGCCACCCGCCAAGAACGGCTCCATTTAGCCCGTCAGACTCTCCACTGTTCATAGAGCTCTGGACTCATTGTGAGGAGACTGAGGCTGAATGATCGGGCCGCCCGCAAAGCCATTCTTAGACACCTTTTGAGACAGACTTTGATTGCAGGCTGATTGTCCGGCAGATTGGCTACAATTTAACCTGACTCTCTCACTCTGTATCAGAAACAGAGAAAGTGCATGTATTTGTGTGTTTGCACCCGTTCATTTGTGTGTGCGTGTGTGTGTGTGTGTGTGTGTGTGTGCGTGTGTGTGAGAGAGAGAGAAAAACATAATTATTTGTTCCATTTTCTTTGTTCAGTGTTTCCGCCTACGTGACTCAGAGTGCAGAAATTATCCAATCTTTTAAATACTGTGGAGCCAACGTATTCTGCATCAAAACTGATTACGCCCCAGATACAAGGCGACACATTTTTTAATTATGAGGGCACCCAGCTATTGCTACTTTAGTTTACATTCCTGTTCGCTCAAATTATGAAATATGACGGAAAAGAAAATAGCTCCACAAATTGGTTTGAAAGGTCCAACTCTTTAAAAACAGCATTCTTTTTTTAAAAGCATCCAACTTTTGGTCTCACACAAGAGAGAAACGTACGCCCTTCGTCTTGAGTGTGAACCACATCAACCAGTTTGAAAAGCTGTTCTAAATAGCTGCCACTTCATGGTTGCATGTCAAAGTGCAGTTCAAGGATGCTTCCAGAATGTGCCACCTGTTGGGCTGACAAAGCTGCACACCAAGTAGCCTTCCTCTCCTAACCACCTAACCCACTTACGCTCAACACACAGACCAGCAGGCCTTCCTGCCAGCCATTACTTCACCGCTTAAATAAAGGCCAAACACTCTTTACACGAGTGCACGCAGTCCTTTCTTCTCTTTCTCTTAGCTCCTCGCTCCCCAATGCCAGCGCCTTCTCTCCTCCTCATCCTCTTTTTCTCCGCAACTCTGTTCTTGGCGCTCTGACATTATCAGTGTCTCCCTTGAGCACTGCAACGTCCATATGGCAGAGACAGAGGGAAGAAGAAATTGAGGGAGGGAGACAGGGAAGGTGGTCATTGAAGAGCAATCCTCTCAGCAAATTGGCCATTGTATGCGGTTTAGAGAGAGCTCCGGTGTTTGTTTGAGAGAGCAAATTCCCTCAAGGTCTCTGCTGCTCTTGTGTGTGACTTCTGTTTGGCCACGATTGCTCTCTCTTTCTCAGTCTCTCTCTCTGCAAAACAACGCCGGCTGTTCTCTCCTTTCCTCTCCTCTCCTCTCCTCTCCTCTCCACCTAAAAAGACAGAGATTGCTTCCATCTTTAGGGAGAGAGTGTGTTTGAGTTTTTCACTCGGGAAGCTGAAGCACTCTGTGACCATGCCAATTGGAAGACCTGTCCGGTTGTCCCCCTCCTGTGTTCTCGTGGTGTTTGTACTAAGGCCCGTGTTCATTCCTAACATGTGTACGAGTAGCTGCCTCTCTGAAGAAGTACACGATCAATGACGTCTGAAGGTGACTCAGACCTCTCTGCTCCTCGCCGCGGCGAACAAGTAGAGCCTAAAGGTTTTTACCCGCATTGCAACACTGAAACACTGCCATCTAGGAAGGTGAACGCACGTTTCGTGGAGCAAAACTGACCGGAGAGAAACGGGAGGCGTCGGCGGACGAGGGACACAGGGAAGGGATTATATCCAGACATAGAGCTCCCCCTGTGCAGTCTGAGTAATGCCAGGCCTAATACCACCACCCCCGTTTCCACGGAGAGGAGATGAAGGGATGTCAGTTTGCGTGAGCTACCTGCTCTCACGCCGCTCATAAATACCAGCCGCCCTCACTCAGACAGATTGCACCTTCTCACAGCAGGGGAGTCAAATTTATTGCAAGAGATGAGGGGGGTGAGAAAGGCAGTTCCAGGTGACCTTTGACTTTACATTGTGCATGGCCCTATTGTCAGAAAGCAACCAGTCTTCCTAAAGGAAGACCTTCTCCCTAATTTAATTACGTTCCCTTTAATTTATGACGTCCCTCCCTCTCACATATCACATCTCCCTTAGCGACGGAGCAGTCGCCCATCCTTTCTCTGACATTACATCCCAGCACACACGCACGCACACGCACACGCACACGCACACACAATGTTAAACAAACACACTGAGCGAGTCAGAGCCTGTCTGGGTGGGATTATGAGTGTCAGGCGGCGTAATCTTTCCCCCTTTGGTTCGGGGCGCCCGCCGTTAAAGGCCGAGAAGACGGGTTAACCCCCGACAGCACCAAAGCAAACACTGACGTCAAATGATACCATTAGACAATAACAGGGCTGTGACAGCACGGAGCTGCAGGGTGTTACGTGTGTGAGAGGGAATGGAGGAATATAGTGTTTGAGGAGTGTGTCGCTGGCCGTGGTAGTGACCCATGCCTACTGCTGCTACTGCTGAGTGTGTGTGAGTGTGTGTGTGTGAGTGTGTGTGTGCGGCTGCTTCTGCACTCATAGCATAGTAAGAGGGAAACATACCCTCCCCACTGACTCCTAGAATCCATGCGATTTAAACTGAAATATACCTCCCTTCACCTCATACTGCATGCACAGTGCCAAACAGCTGTAATGAGTTACGGCATACTTATTCCCCTGTCTCAGTTCCTGGCAGCTCTTATGCTAGTCTTCAACGTTTATTGGCGTGCCATTGGCATGGCACTGAAGTCCCCATTAGACAAAAAACATTGATCTATTTTCCTTTTCCCTCTAAAGTAAGCTGCATGAAGGCATCCTGGGTTTTCACAGGCTACTGAGGAGCAGATTATGTACAAAGCCTGTCCATGGAGGGCTAAGAGGCTCCAGTGTCCATTGAGGACAGGAGGCCCTCCCATCGCCCTCCTTCTCCTGTGTCCCCTGCCCTCCGTGGCCCTCATACACAACACGGAGCCATCGTTCCACGGCTCTGCACCGACCCCTCCCGTCGCCGGTGGATCAGTTGTTATGCCGGCCGGATTCAGCCAGTGTGCTCAGTCGCGACTCCCAGACAACAGGAGCAGCTAGCTTCAAAACAAGACTGAATATCATTCAAACGGTAAGATAGGCAGCATTTTTTTATTTTATTTTTAATTCATGGTTTTCTTTCTTAGACCAATGGTATGAATAAGGTTGCACTCTGGCGTTGTATAATCTATGCTGGAGCGATAAAAACAGTTGTTTGTTGATTGCCCCCTGATGATAAAAAAAAAGAGAAAAAAACATCTACTAAAAGGTTGGTTTCTAGTTTCAATAAGAAAGTTTGGCCTTTTTCCTCGTATCATCTTGTGGTTCACACAAGAATATATTATGGCAATTTCTTTTATTCTCTTTTCTCAACACATTACAGCGGCTTGGCTGGCTTTTTATAGCCTGATGCTGTTAGTGTTACTAGTTGGAGTGGGTTATTAGTGGAGAGGAGGGGGGATTCACAGCACACAGTGTTTTGTGGCTCACAGTGTTTTCTGCGTTAGCCCTCCAACACCATGTTTACCATGTGAGGCCATGTGGCATGGGTCCTTTTTAACAGCACTTACTCATTTAACAAACAGAGGGAGAGTCACAGGGTATGGGCCCTTTTTAACAGCACTTATTCATTTAACAAACAGAGGGAGAGTCACAGGGTGTGGGTCCTTTTTAACAGCACTTATTCATTTAACAAACAGAGGGAGAGTTACAGGGTATGGGTCCTTTTTAACAGCACTTATTCATTTAACAAACAGAGGGAAAGTCACAGGGTATGGGCCCTTTTTAACAGCACTTATTCGTTTAACAAACAGAGGGAAAGTTACAGTGCACATAAGAAGTGACTCATTTGACCTGAGCTTCACTGTTATTGATTTCCTGAGATGACTAATAGGTTAAAACAGTGTGACATCCAACTGTTGGAAGACAAAAGCACAGGGATTTAGCGAGGATTTAAAAGTAATTTTACCTAATGTATTCCAAAATGTCTGCATATTTATAAGGGCCTACTAAAAGGACTTTCTCCTTGACCCATTATTGACTCTATCCCTGCCTGAGTCACATTCCCTCTTCCTCCTCCTGCTGCTTCTCTTGTTGCAGGAATCTAGAGTAGGCTGAGCAGTACTCTGGAGAACTGGGCTATGAAGCTCCTCAAAGCGTCCCAGTTATCCTCGTCCCTGTGGACCGAAGCACCCCCTCCCCCTCCACCTCTTTCCCAAGTTTTTCAGGGACCATAAAAAATCGCTCCAGTTCAGCTTCACACACACCGCAGAAAAAGGCTTTCTGACATGTCTAATTTTCACCCCCGCCCATTCGATGCAATATGTTCCTGATCCACATAGAAATCACAAGGGAGAGTTTGGTACCAATAAAAAATGCTCCAATTATTTTGTTGCCAGCGGACTTAGCTGTGTTTCGTCACCCAGGAGATCCCTGGCCCTCCTAATAAGCCTCACAGAGACAAATAGTTCATTGTTTGTGGTATTTTCAGTAGTTGCTGTGCCCGACAATCCTCGCCTAATGCCAATTCAAACCAAAACGACTGCAGATCACAGACAGAGTCAAAATGGTTATGCCGAAAATGTATAGCTACAAAGTTATGTGAAATATAATGCTTGAAGTCAAGAATAAAACTAGCTATAACCATACAACTATATACATAAATGTGCTAAACAGTAGGTGCTCATATTGTTATGTTATCAGACAGATCAGAAGTTTGTGGTTTCAGTAGTTAACCACACAAAAAATTGCAAAAAAAAGTAATGCAACTACTTGAATCACTATGCAAATAAGAATGTAGTTGAAATACCAGCAAGCTACTGCAAAATTAGATTAAACTACTAGTATAATTACATGTAGTTTACTAATCCCGATTAGACAGTGAGTTGACACAGACAGGATTGTTTTGGAGCCCAATGTTTAAAGGTGCTCTGCAAGAACAATTGGGAGGAGCTTAGCAGTGGGGGATAAGCTGGCGATTGTTCAGTGAAACCATGGGTACATTGATTCACTATTGACCACCTGCTTCTCAGAGAGCAAAACCTTGGCAGACACTGTGTTTGCATTGACAGTCCTCAGGATTAGCCTTGCAGATGGAGAGGGGCAATGACAATGTCAGATGTTATTTTCATAAACATGGAGGCGCTCTTTGTCTGTGCGGGGCGTGGCGGCCACCATGAGGAACCGTGGCCAGAGCCCCTTGTCACAATGGTGTCCCCTCAGAGAGAAGAGGGGAGCAGCCAAGTCCTCTCCTCTGATCGTATTGATGTCTGAGCTTAGCTCTAATTGAGTAGGTGCCCACTGTGGAGAGCACAGCTCTCTGTCTCCCCTTCTCTCTCTCTCTCTCTCTCTCTCTCTCTCTCTCTCCTTCTCCCTCTCCCTCTCCCTCTGTACCTCTCCCTCTCCCTCCTTCTCTCTCTCTCTCTCTCTCTCTCTCTCTCTCTCTCTCTCTCCTCCTCTCATGCTTTCCATCTGTTCAGAAAACAGGACCTTCAAAAAAGATGCCATTATGTCCTAGCCTGTGTCATGAGGGGCTTCACTGGTCTCCACGGAGCATTTCAAAGATCAATAGTAATTTTTGTAAAGTGACCTCAATAACTTGTGGGGGATTGCCTGGAGGAGACTGCAATAGAGGACGGCCGATCAGGAAATTAAATAAGATCGAGGAATGGGTAAATGTCTGCTGCTTTCAGCTGGAGCAGAGATCGGTTCCATGCTAGTCAAAAAATACATAAAATTGTTACTTGTATTTGTGCGTGCTGCTAATTTTAGGCAATATTGCCGTTGTTTGTTTGATGTTTTGATGACTGGAGTGGTGTTGGTGGTTGACGTTCACCGTGGATTGGTAATAAGCAGCAGAGTGTGCAGTGAGCGGAGAGGTTCACATTCTCTGTAAAGGAGCCCCTTCAATCAGGGGACGGCCCTCTGAAGTGTAGCACGCCACAGCACCACGAGCAACGCAGCCTTCTTGAATGGCTTTAAATAAAAATAAAAAACACTGTCTGTTCTTTTTAATTAATTTATGTGATTTGTGTGAATTTGTCTAAATACTGTCTTTGTAACCAGTCTATTATGTTTTTTTCTCCACTTTCAGACACTTCCTGACACTTTCAGAACTTCACTATTCTGAGATGTGTTCCTGAGCCTCTCTTCAACCTCTGAGAGAGAGTACAGACATGCATAATGGTGGTAGGACTACATGCAGGGACCCTTTTATATTGGTTGCTCATCCTCCCTGAGTGTGAAATACAAGGTTCCTGTCTTGGGTAGAATGATATTTGATACTTCACCCACATTTCCTGCAGGACATTATATTCTTTCCCAGCTCAAGTCACGGCAAGCTTATTCTGCTCACACCTGCTGTCCAGCGGCCCAAGTGATAGAAAAACAGTAGGAAATGATAGAGGGATGGAGAGATGAGGGTGAGAAAAAACTACGTCCATTCGTCTAGTAATCGTTCAAAGACAATGGCAACAAATGTATGTCGACCTCATACACAGAAGAAGTCATTGTCACCTCCTAGCCCTCATACACCGCTGCCTACAGTACCTCAGCCAGTAACAGAAACCTCAAAAATGTTGCTCCATGTATTATTCACCGAGCCATGTGTGTGTCTGAGCGTGCAGCTGTTTCTTTAACCTCATTAGGCTGATATTGAGATTAATAAAACAGGGAGATATGTCACCCCCCTCCTCCCACGCTCTTGTATCTGTGTGAAGACGGGAGGCATGAGGAAGCCCTGCGGCAGCAGCAGGACGAGGGCGTTTCAGAGCCGATGTGAAAGATCTCTGTTAAAGGGAGGGTGCATCTACATTAAAACCTAGAGGAGCAGAAGCTGTAGGCTTCATTGACCATGCTGTTACATTGGCTTTCTCTGTCTCCACTGATACTGACTGAGGCAGTCACTATCGAGGGCTTTTGTACCCCCGCCCCACCACTCACTCTGATCTGAACGCTAATTAAGAGAATGCTTTCAAGGGGTCACCAAGGCCATCCATTGGGAAATGTAAATCCAGGACTTTTTGAAGCTTTTCCATGCTTCAGCAGAATCGGTAATGCTACTGCTTAAAAGGAGTCGGCAAATCAAAATGTGTGTTTGTGTGATTGCTTCTTTGTCTGTGTTTGTTTGCGTGATTGCTTCTGTGTGTCAGTGTCCGTGTGTTGGTGTCCGTGTGTTGGTGTCCGTGTGTGTGTGTGTGTGTGTGTGTGTGCGTGCGTGCGTGCGTGTGCGTGCATGCATGTGCGTGTGCGTGTGTACGCGATAGCGTTCTGTTTAGCTGCCCATAGGCCGGGCCCATTAGCCAAATGGATTTGGGCAGTGAAGAGGCTGGAGAGAGGATGTGGATGGCAGGAGGAATGAAGACAACAGAGGGAGGTGGAACAGCTTTGTGGAGGAACAAACGGCTGGGGTTGAGTCGCCATTAGAAAGCCTGTAAATATAGAGGAGGCTGTGGACTGTGGCTCAACTGTGCTTTGTTAGGAACAGATTTGTTTTTTATACATTGTGCTATTGTACCTCTTGTGTTAAATGGAGGGGCTAAATTAAAAGTCAAAGGGATGGGAACGAGAAATTGTTCAGGTTTGCGTGTGTGCATGTGTGCATGTGTGTGTGTGGTTCTGTTTGTAAGCATATCTGTGTTCGTGAGCAATGCAAATGTATACATCCTGTGTTACCCAGAGAGAGTTCAGAAGCTATCTGGGTAACATAAAATGAAATTAAGTCCTTCAAAGTTAATTGAAAGTTTATTATACACTTGATGTAATTCAACAAATGATACTTCAGATGATAATTTTAATCCGCTAATTTGACCTTGATCAGATTAATCTAATAATCCGCCAGCCCATCAGTGCACATTTACACGCACACACCTTACATCCATTTCTCCAGGAAGACTGTGTTCCTAGCCGCCCCCTCTAGCCAGTGAAGTATCTCCCCCAGGGTTAATTTAATCAGGGTTACTAGGAATCTAGAGCCCTTGTGATCGCCACCTAGGGAGACATCTTTACTTCCCTGCTGGTAAAAATGGTTGTCTACTTTCTGCTCCAGTCTAAAAAGTCCTGTTTCAATACCGACAAAGCAGCAATGATTAAAATGTGTGTCCAATCTGCTGCTAGGTTATTTATCCACTCGCTCAGTGAATAAGGAGGATGTACAGAGGGGGGGGGGGGGGGGGGGGGGGGGGGGGGGGGGGTGCTAAAAGCTGGGTTTTTAGGATGTGTCATAAATATGCCCTATTTGAGTTACCCTCCTTGCCCTGGGACATCATTCTAGGTATAAAAACGTATGGCGGCACTGTCATCTAAAGTCGGTGCTTTGTAACCAGGTCAAAGACAGATAAATGACGGGATCAAGTTTAATGAATGAATTACGGACCACAGTCGCAGAATGCTATGTAAACAAAGTAACCCCACCAATCAGGGCAAAAACATAACCTTTACCCTTGGGTGTTTCTCTATTTTCGATTGGAACTGATGTTCCAAATTAAACTATTATGAAAAGCTGCTGCTGGCTCTTCAAACTATTTATTTTTCTAAAATAATATACCGTATATGCTCAGCAGTAGTAGCTTTTGATCACAGCTTTGACCCTGTCCTATGTGACCCTATTGGTTTCATGTGAATCTCAATGCTTAAATGGGTTGATGTAATCTGGATTTAAAAGGGTTGACAGGCTCTCAGAAGCCCCTAATAAAGGCACCAGTGGCTCTGCACTTAGCCTTTGAGAACACTGACATGTCCAAGGCAAGGACACGACACATGTCAGCACTTCAAGATGAAATTATGTTTTTATGCATTGAGTTCATTTTACGTTTTGGAGCTTTTTTATTCTTCCAAATGAGCTTTTGCAAATGTCCCCCGTTGTTTTTGAAGTGGAGGCTTTCCTTTGAACCGCTGGCATGTCACTGAGAGCGCTGGAGGCCCCTGAGGCCTTCTGTCAGCCTCCTGGGTAGACTGACTGCACTCTAATCCTACATGTGTAAAACACTCTCTACTCCTCCCAGTCCTGAATTCACCTCCCCGTCTGTGAAGGTCGGCTTCTGGTCTGTTCGTGAGAGCAGTATCTTGCTGCAAGGCCCAGTCATTTAGCAAATGATGAGGCTTTCTCTTCCGATTAGAGATCAGCTTGTAACAAGCAAAAGATGTCTCTTCTCAGCCATAAGTGCAACTGGTTAACTTGTGAGGTTAAGAGTGCCATTAGAGTACCAGACTTCTCGTTGAATTGGAATGCACTCATTTTAGGCACAAGCAGGAGTCTTGTCGCTCTGATTGAGAGAGACCGTCATTCCATTAATTTTCCTCTTCTTTCACTTCCCCGGTAACCTTGTTTTGCAAACACCCTCACACACAAACAAACACACCCAATCACTGAAGAATACCCAGCACATGCGGTGGCAAGGGGTGGAAAGTCCAGGAGGGATTGAGGTAAACAACGTATTAGTTTATGGAAAGGCCTTGGTTTGTCAAACGGAATGAGCCGGGGTGGAACATGAGGAAGGAAGTCACAGCGTTTTCATATGATTAGCTGTAAGAAAGTAAACAGAGCTAGGCAATGTGAAGGACAACGATGATTGGTACACTAACTTAAAGAGCACTCATGTGCAGTTGTTTTAATTGGATAATGCATACCTTTCTGACAGGACACAGACACCCTCCATGAAAACAGTAGAACATATTTTCAGGAAGAAAACCTCTTTGAAAACAGGCTACATTTTCCTTATTGATCACAAATCCTTATTGAAATAACAAAATCTGATTATTTTAATGGAGTTTGAGGGGATTTAGAGGTCAAGTATCTTGCTCTATAGATGACCACTACAACTGTCGAAGAGAACAGGAAAAGCAGAGGAAAACCATAATTACAAGGTTGGCATTTGACAACGTTGACACATGATGTTGTGTGTTCTTTGCTAGACTGATGTTTTGATGTTGTTTCCCAAACTCTCGTTCCAGAAGACATTTCTAATGCATCAGCGAAATTGGCGGTGAAGAAAGTTACCCTCAATTTTCTCAGCATGAGATTTGATTTAACTCTCATGGGCCTTTGATCATCTGCGGTATCTCGTCTTCAAAGTGCAGTTCGCTGCCACCGCCAAGACAGAGTCCCAGTCTTATTATCCACCCATCGCCAGTCCCTTAACAGAGGCTCCCTCTCCCATGCAGTTAGTTAGTATTCACTCCCAGAGAGAGGTAACCACATGCTTACACTTTAAATCACTTATCAGTAACGTGCCAACGCATTTGTGACAATGGCCAGAATATCGTCACTTTCAAACATCAGCGCGAGTTTGCAGGTTGCAGAGATACAAGTGTTTTTCCGAGCCATGTTTTGAGTAAGTAAGATGTATTTTCCCCTAATAGGTTTCCCTTGTCCCTCATCAGTTTACCGACACTCACTCAAGGGAAAGAACAGTAAGAAGAACTGTAGCATTCTGCCTGTCAGAGATTTGTATTTATGTATAACCTCCACAAAAGGCTGGCTTAATTGTATGCTTTTTTACTATATTGACTATGATTATTGCATGCATTAATTAAAACACTATCATGGATAGTCCACTATTTCCTCCCAGCAGCAGCCTCCCAATAATGAGGACATGGTGACACAACCATCCATGCCAAGCCAATAAGCAATTAGCTTTTAATTAAATGGCCGCGAGAAGCGGGGATGCAAAACTGTGTCTTGGCCAGTCACTTCATTACGGGGAGTATTTATGTCCCGGAGTAGCGCGAGGGAAATGGCCGCCGCACGGAGAGGAGGGCTGGGAGGAGAGCTCTGGGTGTTCCATGTTATGGGCTGACATGGGGCAGTCCTTTAGCCACTGGGGACTTCAATGGGTCCCACTAGACTCTGCTAACTGTCAGGGAACAAGCCAAGGTGTTAAACACAGCCAGCTAAGCTGTTTAACAACTCTGGCGGGACCAACTCTTCTTCAAGGAAGTGATGGGCCATTCGGGATCTTTCAGAGAGAGTAAATAGGCACCTTTGTTTTGGAGAGAAGGGTTGGAGATGTAAAAACCTGTCACTGCGGGAGGAAGTCAAATAATGTTTGGAACCACGTCTCTTGTTCAATTAAACTCAATGTCAGAGAGCAAGAGTATTGTTGACACAATCAGGTTGTTTTGTTTTTGTGTTGCCCTGTCAGCAATGTGAGCCTGGGATCTGTGGGGTACAGAGGCTGCTAAAAAGCTGTTAACCCCCCTGATTTGCACTGTTGGCAGCTAATCTTAGCCTGCCTAATTGGCCAGCTCGGTGCCCTGCGTGGCCCAGTTCCGCCTCTACTCCACAAACGTACCGGGGAATGTGAGCAAGCACTTTGGCTGAACAACACTGCAGAACCAAAATGCTGCAAGTATGTGGGCCTACCTTGCAAGTAGAAACCAGAAGCGCTAGATTGCCATGAAGACCCTCTACGTTCTGCATTAAAACGATGAGCATACTAACACAGACACTTGGTGTGCCGTCATCTAAAAGCTGCTCGGTTTTTTGGTGTGGTGAAGGGAAGCAGTTTGAAGACCCTGGCCTGCGTTTTATTTTCTTAGGCAGAAAGTAGCTGATCAGAAGGACAGGGGAGAGCAACGACAGCCCCCACATGGATGCCACGTCCACCTTCTATCGCATAGGAATGAGGCTGGATTGATCGACCCTTTCAACTGTGCTGCATGCTAAACAAGCTCTGATTGTGTTGTTGATGCTTTTGTTTGGGAAGCGGGGCTAGCCTCTTTTAGAGCCGTTGTGCTTCGATAAACAGCGATATGGAGGAGGAGTTTTGCAATGGGGTGGCTTGGTAATATGGAACGGGGTGACCAGGGCATAATTTCCCAAGATGCATAGCATTCATGTGCCCCCTTTAGCGAGGCTGTTTGTTATCTGTCAGGATCACAGTTACATTCTGGCAACGTAGAGCAATGCTAAGTAGCCCATCATACAGACACGAACCGACACCTTAAAAAACAGCCTCACGCTCAACCAGATAGCACGTGGAATTACAGAGCAATCTATTCTGTAAACATTTGTCAATTTGTATGTGTGTGTGTGTGTGTGTGTGTGTGTGTGTGTGTGCGTGTGATAGCATTTCCATTGCAAATAACAAGAGGCACGAGATGCGGAGGGTTGGAGGAGGAGTGGAGGGGTTGGGCTGAGAAATGAGATTACCTCTTGGCTGCTGGAGCCGAGTCTCTGTCACAGGCGATGGAGCACAGTGTCCAATCTAGCAAACAGCTCTCACAGAGCATCGGGGCACACAGCAGACAACCCCATAGGGATTCTGTGAGTGTGATTAACATGACGGGACGATCGGCGCGTATCTATAGGGGAACATACCTTTGCACTTTTAGCTTCTTTCATTCAATATCCCTGATACCCATCGGGTCGTTTCAATTAGAGGGAGGCGGAAGGAAGAATAGAAGGGGCGAGATGTCATTGGAAACCAACGTGGGTTTTCACAGGGTTTGTAGCTGCAGCCGTGCCGTCCTCCAGCTATCTCTCAGCCTGGGTATCAGATTTCATTATGCAATGGTGGCCTTGGGTTAACAACAACGATTGAATCGAACAACCATTCGTTCTGTGGCCACTACTGATGAATCACATGGCACTCTCAGGCTGCGATAATTGTGCACGTCAGTGAGGCAAAACCCGCTAAGGGAAGGGATTTTGATGCCTTATACACCGTCTAGCTGACATGACATCTGAGACGAACGGAGGGAGTTGCATACATTCAATTTGGCCTCTAGTTTCAGTTTGTACACGGGGGAAGGAGACAGCCCATACCTCCTGTCTAGCTTTTCGTCATGCCTTATCAAACATACCTTCAGCTTTGGAGCCCTAATTTGATTCATTAATTAAAGCCAGGATGATGCTCTGGTGGTGTAATCTGATTTAGAGAAAGACATCACATTGAGGGTCCCATAATACATTTGTGTTCAAATACTACATTCAGAATCAAAACGCAATGTGCTCAGCAATTTACTGCACTATCTGTGTGACACATGATTGATGAAATCGGTAGGAGAGTGACCGAGGGTGACTTTCAAATTTACAAAAGAAGGGGAGGGGGGCATTCTGAGTGCATCAGCAACACGGCATGCCGGGCAAGAAATAAGGTTGACTTGAGGCAGTGAGGGACTGAAAGTTAAAATTAAAATAGACAGAGAGGGAGAGAGAGAGATGGAGCTGAGCTCTACATTGTCCTTGTGTCGATAAGAAACACGACGGAGCCGATCCTGTTTTAGTGAGGTAGGAGAACAGGACAGGAGGTGGGTAGCTAACACCTGTGGCTGCTGTTAGGAAGTGGGGGTGGGGGGCACGGCTGGCTGATCGAAATCATTGATGGCTTACGCTGAGGACCTCCAGATCAGATAGAACAGTTTCTAGCGCATGGCGCCATTTCACATTAAACCCGTCGTATCCGGAATAGCGGGTTGCAGACTCGCGACACTAACTCTCTGCCTCCTCCTCTCATTCATCACAGCTTTAATCGTTACTGTTGTAGACACTGTGAGGGGGAGGGGGCAAGAAAGGGAAACCTGGATGAATGGCCTGATCTCACAGGGGCACGCCTGACAACGTAGAACAAGGACCGACAGAGGGTGGCTCTCGCGTCAGTCACACCTAGACTGCAAATCAGTTTGAACTACATCTTCCAGTGTTAACACCCAATAGGAGTATACACTTTCCGATTGGTTTGATCCATTGTTACTTGGAGTCCATCCAGCATTGGGTGTATGCTATCCGGCCTTTTTACATGGCCCCTGTGGTCACTGGAGAGGGAAGTAGACTCTGAACACCTGAGACACTGCAGAGGGGTTACAGCTGCTGGGCCACAAGCCAGACGCCAGACTGATTTCAGATGCAGCTCAGGTGTTGGCTGTATTTCCTAAGGGTGTAATATTCCCTAACACACACCCACACACCCACACACACACACACACACACACACACACACACACACACACACAGAGAGCTACCTTATTTCACCTGCCATCCTTTTTTGCCATATCCTCCTCTGTCGACCCGACCACTGTACGGTCAGCCGTATTGTGACCCCTCTAGGCGAGCAAGGACCAGGGAGAGGAGCTGAAAGATGACATTGAGGAGGCAGCGTGCTGCAGACTGTAAATCCAGTGTCTGTCTAGGCTGGCACAGGCTCCCTCTGCCCACCGCAACAGACTGGGGCGGTGTTGATGCACCTTGCAAGTCTCTCTCTCTCTCTCTCTCTCTCTCTCTCTCTCTCTCTCTCTCTCTCTCTCTCTCTCTCTCTCTTTCGCTTCATGTCACTCAACTTTATTGGGCATTCATTATGTACAGGTCGGCTGAAACAACCTATAAAAAAGTGTTTTTATGACAAGTCAAGAGCCTTTTAACATTCTATGATGGCTCATCAATGCCTCCTAGCAACAACTGTGAACATCTACCGGTTCTGGCCAATAGTTCTGCTTGGTTTCCCTTGGTGACCAGTACAGTACACAGGAACCATGCAAACACTCTCTATCAATCTTTTTGTTCAAATTGTCTTTACAGACTTCCGTCCGTTTTCATGATCAATGTCGCTAAGCTCAGAGGCGCCTCGTAGTAATACAGTGATTCAAAGGCAGACTCTCAGGAGAAGGGAACACAGCACAGGGACAGGGTGTATTTATCAAAAAGAACTTGAGCTGCTTGATAATGCAGCACCTACTCACTTTAGATATTACACTTTTGACACCTTCATAGATAGAATATTATATTGAAAGTAGCAAAAGCAGACTTTCTTTCAGATAAGGTTTATTTTATCTCTCTGTTCAAATAGCTGCCTTAGACTGAAGGTGAACAGAGTGATGGGGCCTGCTTGGAATGAGAAAGACCGACATAGAAGCACATTCTCCGTCGAAAGAAGGGAGTGAGGAAGAGTGTAGTAGTAGTAATAGCAGTAGTACTATTAGCATTGATGCTCTATGACTCCAACGTCCTCCAGGAGAGAAGGGGAGTTCTGTGTAGTTCTGAGCTGTAGTAGAATGTTAAGCGAAGTAGAGAAAGATGGTGCTACTTTGTGAATATATTTCCTCATTAACTGTGCTGCCTTGACATCTTGCTCACTGCGCTACTGTAAGGAGACAAGGTTTTGTACAGAGACCAGGTATTGCATTTATTTTTAATAAAAAAAATGCCACAATAAAACTTTTGTCCATACAGCTTCCACTGTATCGCTCACCCCACTAACATGCACACAATTTGATGTCTCTCTTGCACACTGTGCATGGCAAAACTGAAAAAAAAAAATAATAATAGAATATTTAACAGCCCATTGCGTTGACTTTTGTTTGTCAGTTTTTAAGAGACTGTAATCTTAATGTGTCCAGTGAGTCTGTCCGACCCAACAACACCAACCCCAGAACACACAAGCAAAGATATGCTCCAAAATAAAATTTTCTCCATAAAGATAGCATTTTATAGTATAAATATTCAGGCATGCCCTGTGATAGACTGGCGACCGGTCCAGGGTGTACCCCGCCTCTCGCCCTGTGTCCGCTGGGATAGGCTCCAGCCCCCCCCCCCCCCCCCCCCCGACCGTGCATAGGATAAGCGGTATAGCTAATGGATGGATGGATGGATGTTGAGGCATCTCAGCTGTCTGCCTTACGCATGCCACTGTTGCTTTCTTGCATGTTGGAAGAATGGGGAAGATGTCATACATATTTAAAATAGTTGACTTGTTGTTTCACATGGCTGATCATTAGGTTTTAACCTGCAGTAACAATGCAGTCCCTGCTAAGAAAACAGGCAGTTGCACTACATTAGCATAACATTGTAGCCAGGCAGGCAAGTCTCGCTCCTCAAGGCCTCAGATGAATGGTCAATTTCAGAGACAAGTTCTGACTATGAAATGTGAACAGAAAAGGTGTGGGTGGCCAGTGTTTGAGTGACACCTGTGGCTAAAGTATGTTCTCAAACGTATGTCTTATTGATCAATTGACATGCAGGGAATTGAATAATAGATTGTCATAATATGGAGCGAGGAAAAGAGACGGATAGGTGTTGTGTTACCAAGCAGGTCAGGTCACTGTAAATGTTTCTCTATAAACATTTTATTTCAGGTGGCTGATGTATTTTCTGTAAGTTTCTGACCATTCAGTATGTGATTATCTGACATTCTGTGGCATTGTACATAATTGTGCCTCATCTTTTTCAACCTGGCAAATTTTCCTCCAGCAATACCTGTGTGGTCTGTGTCGAGTTGAGTGAGGTGGAAAAGCTGTACTGGAGAGCAGTGGATCATTCATGTGTGTGAAGTAAAGATAACTTGTTAAACTTATTTTTTTTTTTGATGAAAAAATGAAAAGGAAAAAGACACTTGACATCAGCTACACACCTGGATGCTATATGATATGCTTTTACAAAACAGGTCTGGAATATGACATGGGAAGTGGAAGTAGAATAAGTCCACTGCGACCAGAAACAGGACTAGTAGTAGAAGAAACGTAAAAGGTCTAGTATTTTCTTTCGTATGACCACTATTCTGTCCAAATGTGTGCATGTAAACGTCAAACAATCATTATCCTACCAGCATACTGAGTTGTACCTCGTTTGCCTCATCCCTTTTAGCAATAAACGAAGTTCCTCCACTCTCACTGTGCGTCAGTGGTCCGCACACGTACGGTGCAGGGCGCGCGAAAATTGCCAGTGTTGAACGTTAAAACTGAGCGCTCCCAGCGTTATTTTGCCTGGATGCTTCGTTGTTTATGGACAAAGGGAACTTCACAAGTGTACATATAAATCTATATCTTTCCGTCGAAACCCACGCTAATACTTAAGTCTTGGAATATGATCTGGTTGCCCCTTAATGAAGATTGATTTCGGGAGAAACTAAATTGTACAAATTATTCGCTGATATTTACATTGGCTTGTGTGACATATGGTTGCGCTCGGCAGTGAGATAGAAAATGTACATTAATTAAGCAGAAAGACATTTTACTTCATTTTACGCAAGGAATCGTTGCAGGAATCGTTGATGATTAATGTGGTGGATGCGGCGTCCAGGGACGGTGTGTGAACCATACAGGATCAGATGGGAACGATTTCTCTGATTTCTAATAAATGGACTTGTGCGCGCTGCATTTGGATTATATCTCCAGAGATGCTTCTGATCCTCATGCTTTGGTTTTTATCGCAGGCTCGAGCGGCACCATCTCGTACAGCCGAACAGCTGGATATGGGGGTGGTAAGTGAAATATGTATCCGCATCGTCCTTTTCAGAATATTTGCCTTAGGGGAAAACAATTTAACAAAGCAGACCATACTGGGAGCGAATTATTTAGTCTAGATAACACTAACATGGGGCACACTAGCTTCTACGCTAAAATTATTGTCCCCTGTTATGCCTGATGGGGCAATGGTAACTCATTCCGGCTCGTAACAGAAGCTGGGCATACGGAAATGTGGATAGACTTTATGCGTTTGTTTGAAAGTGAGCAAAGTCACCCATCAAATGTGTAGGACGATCTAGTGAAGTGTAAACATTTAGTTAAATTGTTGACCGATTTGGGAGAATGATCTGTGATTCTAAGCAGACCATCATCACACTGAATAAACGCCCCGGAGCGCTTCAGTGAGGCTGCATGCAGTCAGCTTACACTATTCTTTAGACATTTCTGGATAAATATTTTAGTAAAAGTTTAATAAAATAAATATTTTCATTCAATGATAGGGACAAGTGTTTTTACTAATTGCAGCCAACTTCATGAACAATTATTTTTACTTTTTGGCACGTGAATTTTATTTTCACATCTGGGCAATGTGTGGAGGATAAAATTTGAATACCAACTGGTAGTACATTATTGAATCAGATCACTAGATGGAGTGAGGTGTGGCAAATATAACAGCAGTGTATTAGCTAATCCTTTATCTCCAAATGCAAATCTAGGGATGACTATTTATTGAGGGTTTACTTACTACAGGTACTACCAGTTTCTCAATTAGAAAAACATGTCTCAGTATATAAAAATATATTGCATTCATTACAGTTTTTTTCAATTGCTAACAAGCATTGGTCAGTACTGAAACTACTTTTTCAAAACTCTTCACACAGTCTGCATTACAAATATGCATTTCAGCTAAACAGTTCATCTCACCTCCAAAACTGTTTCTCGCCAACAAAACACATCATACATGTCTCGAAATGAGCTCATTCATCCACAACACATGCAACAAGTCTCGGTCAGGAAGCAAACACTGTCACTCTTAGCACACTGAACTACAAAATACAAAGAGCATTACATAAAAGACATTTTATCTTTAAAGTCTGAAAGATTTTTTTTCAGATAAATCAGTATTTTATTATAGAATAAGATCTTTGCACTTTATTGAGTGTACTAAATGACTGTATATTGAATCAAGAATGAATCAGCAATGCAGTAATTTGCTTCAGTTACGTTTGTGTTTTCTACAACTTTGCATAGTGATTTACAGTACTTCATGTATAACATATTCACCCCCTCTCTTCTGCATTTGGCCACATGTTTTCATCAACATGACATCATGTGTCTTCTCTGGCAATGCACCTTGGGAAGAATCTTTTAGAATGTCTGATCCAACCCTGTCAATAATTGTGGCCCTTATCTCATCAGAGACCACAGTTCTTGGTCTTCCTCTTCTTCCTCTTCTCCCTCACCCTGCCACTCTTCTCTCTCCACCAACCTGTCCTCTTTGTTCCATATTTCCAAAAAAGCCATTCAGAAGCCATCCCCTTTTATCTGCTTGCTATGAGCAATGAGGCCAAACAAAGGTCACCTGGGTAGGTTGTCAGCTGTAAACTGCACTCAGCTGTGTTTGGAATTATTATTATTTCATTTTATTGTGAATATTTTGAAATATTTTCTATAGATTTCAATTGGGCTGCAGCAGAAATGGACAATTTTTTTTCATCATTCTGTTTTGATTGTGTTTTTAACTGTTTTGAACAAAGTGTGTTAGCATTTGAAAAATGTGCTGCAAAAGTATAGTGTTTTGTAGTTTATGGACTCTAAAAGGAGTTCATGAATTTTGGTGACTGTGGTCACTGAATGCATTTTGTGTGAAAGCAATGAAAAGTGATTCACAGTTTGCTCCACATAGACTTCTGTTTTGCTGACTGTGTGAAGAGTTTTGACAATGTGACTTCAGTTTTGACCAATGCTTGTTAGCAATTGAAAAAAAAATGTAATTAACATAAACAACTTAGTTTATTGTGTACACATTATGCCAATCATTATCAATCATATACATTTGATCACAGTCTTTTGGCAGTGGCTCTTTTTTCCAAAGCAGGTTACAGAGAAGGCAAATCAGGCACACCAAAAAAAAACACATGACGTTTATGAACTTCTATGAAGTTGGTGTGTGTGTGTATGTGTGTGTGTGTGTGTGTGTGTGTGTGTGTGTGTGTGTATGTGTGTTTGCGTGGACCAGGTGGCCAGGCTTAGGCATATACAAGCCCCTGAAATAGACAGACAGGCACGCACCAACAGACAAATGAGAACACACCCACTTGTTTTCTCCTTGGTCCTCTTCCCTCCTCCTGTGACTGTAGTGTATGGAAAGGTCTGCACCTCGCCGGTTTTACTTTGATAAGGATGGACACACTCTTGTCCATTCACAATAGACTATACTACTACGTCCTTAGAACCCATATTTTAGATGAAGACATTTAACGGGAATGTACTGCATTGATTTCAGTGAGATGCAATTTATTTAGCTATTCAACTGGAATGCCCTATATGTAAGTAACTTCGAATGAAAGTTCCTATCAAAGGCGTTCAACATAATGTAACGTCATTGACTAGAAAACACACCCCACCTTCCACTATATGTTCGCTGTTTGGACTGTACAAATGGACCTTCAATTTAATGCTTCCTCCGCACTCTGGTACAAAGACATACAGTACCTTATCCCGAGACACTGGCTCTCTCTAAATACCATATGCTGTAGGTATAACTGTACATTAGTATTTATCTAACAATCCTCTCTCTCTCTCTCTCTCTCAAATAGCTATTTTGCTTTCCCGCTGTCGACCAGAGAGATTGCCGAGCTGATAAAGCACCAAAATTACTTTTTAATCATCCATAAAATTACCATTGTACTGTATCTGTGTCTCACAAAATGATTTGCTTCCAATATAAAGCCTGCCAGGATTGTTTTGACAGACAAACACAATGGTACGTGCTGGTGGGTTGGACGGGGTGTAAGGTTGCATGCCTCTGGCGGGGATGAGGAAATGTGTCAGCAGACTGCTCTCATCCGTACTGTCTGGAGATTGGCAGAAAGGTAACCTCACCAGCCGCTCTCTGTCCTGAAGCACAGGACCTCATTTTGTTGTGTGTTATTTATTTAATGGGAGCACCATCTGGTCCTGTCTCCACTGGAGCGCTGGATGCCCCCCCCCCCCCCCCCCATTCCTTATTCTCCCTTCTCCTTGTGTTTTTTCCTTTCCGAAAAAAAAATAGAGCTCTCCCACAATATTTCCAGCCAGAATGTGCCCTCCAACTTCACCACCTAGCCCTTCATTAGACCTCTGTCTCAACGTTGCTCCAGAGTCTTGCAGCAACATAAGGCTCCCTCCTCTAGCTATCTCTTCAACCTATAGTCCACCCTCCAATGCTGCAGATTAGATGCATTCCCCTAAGTAACTCAACTCTTCTCAGATAGCTCTCTACCTATACCTGCTTACTGGGCCTGCTGCTTGTCTAATTGCACAGAGAAGTGCAGAGAAGGCAGGGATGAAAGACAAAGCTGGATTGATGGACAGCTGAGTCAGCGTAAGCACAGCTCTTGGAGAAGCAATTCATCCAAGAGAAAGGAGAAAAGCCGAGAGAAGAAATCAAATTAAAACCGCCAAACAGAAAGATGTGGAGCTGATGCATGGATGTGCTTCTCTGAACCTATGCTCCTGGTAGGTGATTTGGTGAGCTGGACATTCCCCTGTGAGGAGAAGCTGAAGGTGATTGTTTGCCTAGTTGTCCTTATGTGGTCTCAGAGTCTGCTCTCTCTTTAGATTGATATTGATAGAATATAATTGGGTTGTCATAACATTTGAGCATTGTACACAATAGATGACCTTAGCTGATTGGAAAGGAATACGAACATTACAAGCATTCAAAATCTTCACCATTAGCCTGGTAATAGCAGCTCTTATCTCCCAGTCACCACAGAGGCTTCAGGGAGACTTGTAACACCTCCACCCTACTTGTCATTCAGTGCACTCTAGGATGGCCGTGACCTGGCTTCCATCGCACTGCACAACAGGCGGCTTCCATTCAGGACAAGTATTTATTTCCCAATGTCTACAGGGAAAGAGAGGGAAGGGATAGGGGCTGGGCGGGGGGGCTGCAGTGCAGGAGAGAAAGTATTACTGTACTCCACACAAATAGAAAGAAAGAATCTAAGAGGTAGGAAGGATTTGACATATGATAGGCTGCCGCCTCAGCCACTCAAAGAGAGAGAGATGGGAGAGAGAAAAGAAGAAGGGAGAGTAGGAAGAAGGAAAAAAAGCCCTTCAATGCAGCTCCTCTCCCACCTGTCATTCAGGCTTTGTTTAAATGTTTCACGGAGCAGACTTCAGCTTCACCGGGAGATTGACAGATTTGCTGCGGGATGCGAGGAAGGCTCAAAAGGCCTATTCAGGTTTGATGGTACGACTCTTCATTGGCAGCTACTGCAGCATGGCCTTGTGGGATTAATTCCCTTGCATGCTCCCCACTCATGTTTTAGTGTGTGTGTGTGTGTGTGTGTGTGTGTGTGTGTGTGTGTGTGTGTGTGTGTGTGTGCTGCGCCAACACATATCCCTCAGCAAATAAAAAAAAACTGCAGCTTTTCTGCTGCTACTGACGACAGTGTAATTTCCGTTTCAAGAAACCATGGCAACACTGCAGGTGACAACAGTAACGATTGCCTTGTCGAGACACAGGTGCAGGTGAATCAGTGTTTTTTCTAAAACAATATCCAGGCCAACACAATGGCAACTTAGCGAATGAAACGATAAAACACAAACGACAGCCGTAAACTTCACCAAAGAACCAAGACACATCAAGTAACCTCCAAACAATGCTACGTGCTGCACTGCACTCTGGGATGTGCCTATAAACCCAAACCAATTCACCCAAGTGTCCGTCATTCATAATCAGGTGGTGATGATTTTTGGAAAGGGAGTGTGACTCTGACAATAGCCCCCCCCCCCCCCCCCCCGTTAGCTTGTTAATAAGTGTATTCCTTTTTCAGATTGTAGGGAGTCACACAGCAGGTGAATCTACCCGTTAGTCTCTCATTAGGATTCCTTAGTTCTTAAGCAGACAGAGGAGAGCAGAGTATGAAGAAGGGAGGAAATAACACGGACGCCAGTCATTCAGAGAAATGACTTGGGGGAGTGGAGGCGTTTGGTGTTCTTTTACTTTTGGGACACTGAAAAAGAGGGAAGGAGGAAGAGGCGTAGCAACAGGTTGCAACCAACACGTTGGCCCATGGCTACCCGTTTTCAGAACACGATCAATTTAGAGATGCAGGAGGAGTCTGCCTGCTTTGTGCTCACTGAATCATTTGCATAATAATGAAATTATAATACAATCAAACCACGCTACGTGTAAAGACAACCACAATGTTACAGATCTAGTCGTTAATAGCTTCTTCTTTCAGAGGAATGAACGTACACAGTTATATCAAGCCGTCCTTGTTGGCACGTTAATTATTAATCATATTTTCTCTCCTCCCCACCTTTTAGACAAACAAGTCTGACAGACAATTTAACTAATGAAACTGTTTTCTTTTTCAAACATTGGCTCATGAGAGATAGCTAATGGATCTATTCAATATATTACATTAAACATAGGACCTCTCAAATTGGACCTCATTATGTATTTTAACATCTTTGATATTTGGAAAGTGTAACCACAATGTACTATAAGCTCCAGTTGCAGGATAGGTATCTTTACTGGCTGCCCTTGTTCTTGACGGTTAACCCAACCAGCCTCCACCAAAAATGGATTTCAAACAAATAGATTGCCACCCCGGTGTGTAACACCACTATTTTGAGTCCCCTCCTGAGGTTGAGGCTGCTGGGAGGATATGAATGTATGTGCGGACGATAGAAATAGGCTGTTTGTGTTACACTTTGTGACGTGCTTTGACCTCCTAGTTTAAGTGGGTTTTCCTGGGCAGTATTCTCAGCGTGTGCTGCAACGTAAGAACAGTTCAATCTGTTTTTTTCTTTCTTCTTTCCTTAAACTGAACATCCCTTTGCCCTTATTTACATCTCACCATTCTTTATATCCTGTTGTTGCTCATGTTTCCCGCTCCCCCTATCTGACCCCCCCTTCCTTTTTACTTTCTCTCTCTGCTCATGTCCCCTTCCTTCCCTTTCCCTCTCCCTGTGGGTTTGGCAGCTACACATGTACCTGTGAAGATGCATTGTTCCACTGGACAATTGTGCCTCTGGATTTAATAACCCACCCAGTCAATATGACTGTAGTGGTTGATCGTTCATTAAGTTATGTGCTGCATCATCAGTTCCATTATATTGTTATCGTTATTAATAATGTGACTTTGTTGATATGATGGGTTGTTATTGGCGCTTTGACAAGGAGGAATGGACTGGTCTTTTTGAAGAAGTAACTCTGTTTTGCTACAGTGTCACGGCATTGTTTTTCTAAACTATGAGCAGTAAGCCAATTAAAAAGAACCGAAGAGGTTTTAAAAGCTAGAGAGACTTGTTTAGACTGTTGTGTTATTGTGCAGCGGTAGACAGTTTACCTGAGTCAACTCACTGTGAACTTCAGGACTCCAGGGCACTCTCTAACTCTGTACAAAATACATTATCGGTACCAAACCCTATGCTGAATTCAAATTAAACAGCAACTCCCATGGTGCCACAGCCTGAGGGCAGTGTGTGAAATCATCTGGACATTCCTAAATGATGGAACGAATACAAGCATAATTAAGAAACATAACAGGGTCCAAAAATATCAGGGTACCATTTTGACCCACCACTTAGCTTTTGCTCGTTATCTGGGTAACTTTTCAGCTTGTATTGACTGATTGATTGTTTGTGTGCTAGTCTTCAGTGTTTATAAACGCCCCTCACCTACACAGTGTCCGTATATTATTCCTTTAGCGTGAGAAAAAAGGCTTTCTTTTTTGGCTTTTGTTGAGTTCTTCGCACTGCAGAGCACCCGTGAAGGAAGATGGTTGCCTTTGAATGTCCAGCTTTGTGAGCTTCCTTTTTCTGCTTCTGCGGCACATTTAGACGCTGAAGGCCGTTGGTAGGCAACCGGCATATGAGCAGCACAGCTAGCTTCCTTTTAATCAGACTGCTCATAATGATGCAACATTGATGTTTGCTCCTCTTTGATCTCACCAGGACGCCTGGGGGGAATGAGTCTGTGGCTTTTGGTTTGACAGCGGGCCCTGCGGCTAGGCTACGCTGAGCAGCGCCACGCTAGCTCATGCTAATGTTGTCACAGCGTTGTCCACTTGGGTAAATGAAAGAGAAGGGCTAATTAGCAGTCATTAGCCAGGGCACTTTGTGATCTGGGGGATGCTGATAGGGAGCACTGCGGGGCACTGAGAGAGGGGGTATTGTTAACCTCAGGGTAATGTGGCCAAGGACTTCCACTGGCTCCGTACACTGTAACTTAATACTTACCTAAGGAAATTATTGCTATCTTTCTCTCTCTCTCTCTCTCTCTCTCTCTCTCTCACACACACACACACACACACACACACACACACACACACACACACACACACACACACACACACACACACACACATAGATACTTATACCTACAGACTTTCAGGTCCATTGTTTAATATTAACACACTCATTGTCCCTCTTACACAGACACATCCACATTTACATCGATAGTGTTACGGGTATAGCAAATCATATTCATGTGAAATGTTTCTATATGTTTGAGACTGTTTCCAGTATCATCCTGTTGACACATGTTGTGATAGAAAAGGAAAGAAGCTCACACAATTTTATTTGGCCAGCCAGCCCCCTTTGCTCACTCAAGTCCAAATCAATGACCCACTTTCTAACTGAGGGGTTTAACTTCAACCTGTTTTTCGGTCGTGTTCTTTTAATGTCTCCAGTGCCGTCCCTGACTTTGAAAATAAAATGGCCTCCTCTTTCTTCTCTTTCTATTTCATGCGTCACAGTGGGACTTGTGTGGTGCAGTTTTATAGCTCTGGGTGATTCTCACTACAAAATAGGCTCCTAATTTCCTGGCAGTGGAGGCTATCTAGGCACGGCCATTTGAGAATCTCCCCCTCTGGCGTCCCACCCGCTCTCCCTCCACTGGCCTCGACTCAGGTAACCCGTCCAGACTCACAGTGGCACAGTGAGGGCTCATCACCCATAGAGCTGTGTTGCACTTTGAAATGCCACAAAGCTGTTTGGTTCTGTTGCTGTCTGTCGTGTTGTTATGTCCTCCTCTTACTAGGGCAGATCCTGTGGTGTGAAACCCAGTCTGTGATGACTTGTGATGGTGGATTGCCTGCGTGTGAAGATGAAGAAGCTTTAGTAGAGCCTTGCAGGGATTAAAAGTGTGTAATGCTTGTGGGTCCTCATCTTCTTTGTCAGCCATGAAGGAGGTGATTGGACTTGGTGTTAATTGGTGTGTTTGTGTGCATATGAGAGAGGAAGAGAGAAAGAGAGAGAGTGTGTGTGAGTGTGTGTGTGTGTGTATATCAGAGAGGAAGAGAGGGGGAGATCAAAAGAGAGAGGCACACAGAGAGAGGAAGAGCGAGAGAGAGAGAGAAAGGGAGTGTGTGTGTGTGTGTGTTTGTGTGTGTATGTGTGTGTCAGTAAATTTTGTCAACGAAAATTTTGACTACAAGTATTGATGGTTTAACTTTTTAACAATTAATTTAATTTAATAACAAATTCTCCGTGCCTTCATGCATCTTTCTCATTTGATGTTTATTTGTCCCTGCTTCGAGTCTGTGTGTGTCTGCATATTTTTGAGCAAATGCCAGGTCACTACAGTATAATTTGAACATGCTAATGCAACCTTGTGAGAGCTCCAAATCTAGCTAAAACCCTGCAGTTTCTGCCAAGGTGTAACGGTAAATATAAATGATATGATTGATTCAATAGCATAGGAAAACTTAACGTTATGTGTCATAGTGCCTGCTCTCGTTTTGGAAGCAGTGACACTCACCTCAGAGCGGTGCTAACTTCATCATTCAGTTTAGCCAGACTGCGTAAGTTAGTTACGGTTAACATCAGCCACTGCTCTCTCGATAGTTTCGTAGGGTACCGCGTTTAGCCTACTGTTTAAGTGGTTGCATGTGTAGAAGTGTGCATATAAACCAGAGCCATTTATGTTAATTCCCCTTGGAGTCAGGACTAAAACATTGACTAAGATTTGACTGAACGAAAACTCACTACCACTCACTAATTCTTGACTAAAGCGAAACAAAATGAAATGACGAAAATTTTACTTTAACGCAACTACAATTTTCAGTAAGCGACGAAGACTAAAACTAAATAAAAAATGCTTGTCAAAATTAACACTGTGTGTGATTGTGTGTGTATCAGAGAGAGAGAGAGAGAGAGAGAGCGAGAGAATGTGTGTGTGTGTTCAGGGCCAGCTGCTAACATTCCTCCGTGTGTCGTGTCGGCCGGGGGCCTCATAGATCAGGGTAAAGAAACACAGGCCCATTTGTCACCGTGACGACCGTGTCTGTGGCAGCTCACGACTGCTGCCCAGCAACTTGCATTAATAAATGTATGGCTTATGATTGGCAGATCACTTAGCACAAACTGTTCAGTAAGCAGTTCACATTTCCCGATGCCTGTACTATGTAGACGGCCTCAGTGACCTTTAGACACTATACATCCCTATACATCCCTACAGGCACATGCTGCCTCAAAGGCACACTGCCTTATTTATTCAAGCGTTAGAGTGAACCATCATGTATTAACTCATGAATAAACATAATCTTGTCTCCATTATTCAAACATTCACTTTTACAGTCACTCATCATATGTCAAGAATGGCAGGTAAGCGCTGGCCCAAGATCAGGCCAGGGCGCTACACACACTAACAAACGAAAGTAGAAATGAGACACTAATACACGAGAGACAGTGAACGGTAAGCTCACTCTGGAGGCGGATCGTTTTGTACTTGAGGGAGCCAGTGAACGCAATGGTGGAATGAGGAACAAAGGGAGAACAGGAACTTCAAGACGCTGGCAAAAAAGGCACTGGTGAAAACGGCAGCCTTAATTGACAGGAGCACACCTCCGACTCCCTCTGCTGGTGGCGGCAGCGTCCAGATCCTGACATCGTAAAAACAAACTCTAGTCTAGTGGATCCCTCATCAACAACTGGATGACATCTGTAGTCGTTGATGGGATCAGCCCGGTAAGCCCCCGCCAGTGCTGTTGGCTGGAAGGAGCTCTGCTACTCTCGAGGGGTGAGGGCCAGCGGGCCAGCTCTAGGCAATCCTTCAGTCTGTGGGACTTGGCCGGGTGCCCCTTCCCGATCGCTGCCGAGGGAGACGTGCCACATCAAATAGCGTTTTGAAAAGGTGGTGAAAAGGGGTTCCCGGCAGTCCCATTAAACGTACAGAAACGTCTCCAAATTGGCTCTGGCACGGTGCTCTTGTTTACTTTCTAACTCGACCCGACGTGTTGTGTTGTTCACGGCGTGTGCGCTGGATGGCCGGCAGGCACCATGCACACATGGAAGACGCTGACACGCTCAGCAGCTTGGATACGGGATTCTGTCTGTATTTTAGTGTAAACACGGTCATCTTTCAGTTGTTTCCTGTGTTCCCTGTGGGCTTTGGGGCTGTGGAGCTACAAATGCTTTGAAGGATTAGATCTGTTTTGTCCTGCTGTCTTTAAACCCCCCCCCCCGTCAACCACATGGACCCGGATTAGATTAGCCCCCGTCAGAGAGAGCAACAGCTGCCTTCATTAAGACCTTACAGCCCCCCTCACCCCCTTCTACCCCCACCTCTCTCCCTGGCGATCTATTCTCAGCCCACTGCTCACTCCTTCCTCCCTCTGTCTCCATTTAGCAATAACAAACACATGGGACCCACAACAATATCCTGTTCCCTCCCCACTATCAGTTATCTGTCTCTTTGCCTCTGTTTCAAAGCGTCTCTTCCTCTCTCTCCCATCTATCTGCTTTGTTCTCTCTCTCTCTCTCTCTCTCTCTCTCTCTCTCTCTCTCTCTCTCTCTCTCTCTCTTCTCTCTCTCTCTCTCTCTTTCTCTCTCTCTCTCTCACTGTATTTCTTTAACTCTCCCCCTCACACACACACACACACACAGAAACACACACACACACACACACACACACACACACATTACCCTTGCTGATGTCACGCTACAAAAGCCGTTGAATCATTTGTTGCACTCAAACACACACACACACACACACACACACACACACTCACAACTTCTGCCTGGATGCTTTTACTGTAGTTTGGGAGTGTAACGATGTCATATGACGGCGGCTATAAGAGGGTTTGAATGAGTCAACCCGATGAAAGTATAACGTTTCAGTATACAACCTTATTTTCCAGACCTATTTCTGACATAAAAGAAACAAATGATCAAGAGACCACCAGCGTTTTCATCACACCGCTGTGGACGTCTTTGGATGTGTTGAAATGATCAGGCTCTTTTTGGGTGGCTGAACACACACACGTTTTCTTTGGAGACTAGCTCTAATGGTGGCATTCCCACGTCAAACTATACTGAACGCTGCAGTGAACAGCTAAACCCTAACCCTAACCCTAACCTTGCTGTTGGTACCGCTCACTATTTTGACCAAATACATTTTCATGTGTTCCCTTTAGTGCAGCTCCCAGACTGCTACAATAGTAGCCCACGTTTTAAATATGGAAGATTCAGAGTGTCTTGACATCTTTCACTTGCTTTTGTGTGCTGAAGCAAGGATGTAATACTCTCTAGTACATAGCAGCTTCAGATTCAAACTAGAATGCACCCAGAGAGACTCTCAGCTGTAGAGAAATATCATCCCTTAATACTGTGTGTATGTGTGTGTGTGTGTCTGTGTGTGTGTGTGTGTGTGTGTGACTGTGAGCGTGTGTATGTGTGTGTGTGTGTGTGTGTGTGTGTGTGTGTGTATGTGACTGTGTGTGTGTGTGTGTGTGTGTGTGTGTGTGTGTGTCTGTGTGACTGTGAGCGTGTGTGCAGCTAATCCACTTATTACCTACAAGCCTCATTGGCGTGCCTAACAAAGTGTGCAAATACAGTGTTATCTGTCTCCATTTAAAAAGCCTGTGTCAAGGCCACGGCTTGACTCTCTCTGTGCGTGTTTATAGTGACGTAGTTTGTGCGTTGATGCAATGCACTCCACATTTGGCTGAAAAGACTTAATGGACCTGTTTTCCAGTGTGTGCCTCTTTATTGATATCACATACTTTACGATGTGTTTGTGTGCTTGTTGGTTTTTGGGTCTGTGATATGTGTGGGTGTCTTTAGATGTAAGGATGTAAAGTTAATACCTGAGTCATGTATGCACACTGATTTTGTCTGTGTGTGTGTGTGTGTGTGTGTGTGTGTGTGTGTGTGTGTGTGTGTGTGCTGCTTTCCCCTATGTAGAACAGGTCCTCGTTCAACTGCTGCATGATTGATAGTCTTCCAGAGGTGGCTACTAATGGAGTGATGTGTTGAATGCTAACAGTCACCACACTATTGATCTCACCTCTCTGTTTGTGCTGCTACGATCCTTTTGAATATGGATACCCTAGAACTGACAGGCAGGACAGACGGGAAAACAAACAAACAAACACACACACACACACACACACACACACACACACACACACACACACACACACAACGGTATAACAAAATACGTAGGGTCTGTGCTCAAAAACAGTGTTTGTATACCTAATATTTTTGCTCCCGCTTCTCTCCTCGTGCAATCTCTGCTTCAAACCATAGACGCTATTCAAGGTTTTTATTGTTTGTTAATCACCTGATTTTGTAGGTGTGTGTGTGTGTGTGTGTGTGTGTGTGACAGCATGGGCGCGCATGCACTTCTATCAGTGGATCTGTGTGTGCTTCTTATAATTTTACCATTATCGTGTGCTCCAGCACTGCAGAGAGACACATGTTTCACTGCAGATCTACATGCAGCATTACCTCAGAGGGAGCCCATTTTCTCGATTTCGATTCAGTCCAAACCGGACAAAAACTAAATCGATAAATAAATCGAGAGAGAGCTTTGAAAACAAAGACAAAGATGTTTGGAGAAGAGAGTGGACAGAGAGAGAGAGAGAGAGAGAGAGAGAGAGAGAGAGAGAGAGAGAGAGAGAGAGAGAGAACAGGAATGGCATCAAAGATGGCAGATTACATCAAGACAGGGATTAGTTCTTACTTTTTTGATGGGGGAGGAAGTCCAACAGAAATCTGTAGTTTGATTAAAATGGTCTCCAACGTTCAGAAAAGGACCCTGTGGAATCCTGGTCTGCAATTCCTCCGTCTCCCTCCTCCTCTTTTCCTCCCTCCTTCCACTCCTCTATTTTCCCCAGTGAGTCGGTGTCTGGGTCTGGCTGAGCGCCACCATCAGACAAACCGCCTCCAAACCTTTGGTTATTGTTTGTGTGGTTATTTTTACCTGCATCCTGTCCAATCATTTCCCTCTCGTTGCAGCGAGGTCTAGTTGTGTAAACACTCTATTGGCCAGCAGAGCTAAAAGGAGTTCAGTCAGAAACGGGGAGGTCGTGGGGTCAAACTGCTGATGATGAATCACTTCCTGTCAATGGGCAGATGAAGGAGTTTCTGCAGCTGCTCCTCAGAGGCCCCACAGAGAAGGGCGTTGTGGGATAGAAAAGGTCAAAGCACGGAAACAAAACATGTGTGTACACGCGTTTGCGTGTGATGAGTGTCTCTGTGATATTTTGGCAGTGTAAGAGTGCGTGTGTGTGTGTGTGTGTGTGTGTGTGTGTCTGTATGACCAGCTGAGAAGCCCTTGTGGAGGTCAGAGGAAATAGTGTCATGACCTTTGCCCTCTGTGGGATCAGGAAGAGAGAGTGATCCCCTGTCGTCACATTGAAGCCTCCGTCCCTGTTCCATGTGTTTTGGGGGTTCCATTCCTGCTAACTCTGCTAACAGTGGCTCCTGAGTGACAGGAACCCAATACTAGGCTCTGTCTGACAGAATGTATGTTGTCTGTTCTTCTCTCTCTCTCTCTCTCTCTCTCTCTCTCTCTCTCTCTCTCTCTCTCTCTCTCTCTCTCTCTCTCTCTCTCTCTCTCTCTCTCTCTCTCGCACGCGCGCGCTCTCAGGGGGACAGTGACAAATAATGAGATTATTCTTGTTAATGAAAGCATGCCAGAGTAAATGAGGAGTCAGCCAGATGTGTAGCTGCACAAAAGAGAGTAAGGGAAAAAAGAAAGGAACACCAGCAGAGAACAAGCACCTTTTCTTCTCCTCGTCTCGTATCGGTCCAGCCTCTTCTGTACTGTAGCTTCTTTAGCTGCATGCTGTGGGCAGATCAGCGTTTCAAGGGCCTGAGATATTAAAAATATTGCTGTCTCTTGTCTTATAATCTGGTTGATCTAATGCTTCCTAAAATCATACTGACACACCATGGAGCAGTGACACTGAGTGTGCATGCTCCCTGTGTGTCAGTCAGACGACCTGTTTTCTCCCTGCTGGTGGAGTGTCTGTCTGGCAGTGTAACATGTATGACGTGCTGTTTACACGGCGTGTGTAGGAGCACACTGAAGCTCAGAGGGGGTCGTGGAGGTCAGCATGCAGACTGCTCTGTGTGTGTGTGTGTGTGTGTGTGTGTGTGTGTGTGTGTGTGTGTGTGTGTCTACATATATATAATTGTGCATGTGCGTTTGAGAAGGCGAGTTTGTGTATATGTGTTTGTGTCTGGGTGTGTGTGTGTGTGTGTGTGTGTGTGTGTGTGTGTAATTGTTAGTGTAAGGTGTCTTTGACTGACTCTTTCCTGGATAAGAGCTTTTTTAACCTAAAGAACAGGGTTGCCAGCGGCAACAGACGGTAGGGAACGTGGGATGCCCGTAACGGATTGGTAGCCTGGCTCTTCCTCCTGGGAAGAAACGAAAGGGAACTGGACGGGATGGGATTTCACTGATGACATCCTTGATTTCTGTTTCAGGCAGATCTCTTTCTCCCCACTCTCTCTCTCTCTCTCTCTCTCTCTCTCTCTCTCTCTCTCTCTCTCTCTCTCTCTCTCTCTCTCTCTCTCTCTCTCTCTCTCTCTCTCTCTCTCTCTCTCTCTCTCACACACACACACACACACACGCGCTCACTCTAGCCCATACCTTTACTGTCCTTATTCTTCGTGCTATTTCTTGTCTCCCTCTCTCTAATCGTCAGTCTCTGTGTGTCCTGCTCCTATCCTCTCCTCTCACAGCCCTGTGTCTCGGCTCTGTGTGTGGTCTGCCTGTTAACCTTTATGTGATTGAGTCAGGTAATGGAGTGTCGTGGAGAAACGGACCCCATGCCAGGGAGAGCTGCCACAACAGGCAGAGAGAGAGAGAGAGAGAGAGAGAGAGAGAGAGAGAGAGAGAGAGAGAGAGAGAGAGAGAGAGAGAGAGAGAGAGAGAGAGAGAGAGAGAGAGAGAGAGAGAAATGAGAGGCAGCAAGAGAGAGCTAGAGAAAGACAAGGATGGGCTAGTGGGGCCAAAATCTAAATGTTGAGCAAGAGAAAGAGGGGAATGAACAGAGATAATGAAAAAGGAAAGGAGAGAGTGATGACAAAGAAAAGGGAAATGTGTGTTGGTGTTTGTGTGTGTGTGTGTGTGTGTGTGTGTGTGTGTGTGTGTGTGTCTCTGTTTGATCAATAGAAATCCCAGGTGTTAGACACTAATTCAAGACAAGGCTGAATATCACAAACACACAGCCTCACAGACGAACACACATTCATAAATATGTGCAGTCTAACATACCTGTGCATATAAGATAAAGTGAATTATTTGACGATCGTTTCTACAAAACTCTCTGTGTGCTCAGTTGATGTCTGAGACCTGCAGTGAGCTGCATCACTTGGCTTGGTCACTCAATCTTATGATCTTTGAGCTTCAAGTGTGTTGGTACAGTATCTGATATCATTATGTTGGTGTGTGTGTGTGTGTGTGTGTGTGTGTGTGTGTGTGTGTGTGTGTGTGTGTGTGTGTGTGTGTGTGTGTGTGTGTGTGTGTGTGAGTGTTTGATTATGGACTGATTAGAGCAGATTAGTGTCTCCACCATCTGTATGGCTCCTCTTTTGGTTAATAACAGATTTGCTGATTTGGACAGAGTGGACTGAAAGTACATCAGACATCTGTCCATCGTGCTGCACTTCCTCTCTCGCATATGTTAGAGCCTCTGTCTACCCCCTGTCACTGTTACTCCCTCTCCCTCTCTCTCTCTCTCTCTCTCTCTCTCTCTCTCTCTCTCTCTCTCTCTCTCTCTCTCTCTCTCTCTCTCTCTTTCTCTATGTAGCTCTCTCTCTCTCTATGTATATCTCTCTTTATGTAACTCTCTTTCTCGCTCTTTCTCTTCATTTATTTTTCCTGCCTGTGGCTTTTCGTCTCTCTCTCTTTCTCTCCTAATCCCATGCCGTGTCATCATGCTTTCCATCTCTCCCGGTCTTTCTGAAGATGTGTTGTCTTCTCCCAGACAGCAGAGTCTGTATTTTTGTCCGTCCCCGACATTCCCCTGAACTCTCTCTCTCCATCTGCACCATATCCTCTTTCAAACAGTCTAATTCATTCCTGTCCCGTCACAGAGACCCATTATACCGTCCAGTCCTACAGTTCAATCCACTGACGTCCCCATCTGTCATTCAGAAATGGACTGGGATTGATTTATGGCTGCTGTCTTGGGACTATTATGGTCTGTAGAACCCCTTCTTGTCTGGTTCAGCATGATTCAACTCATGTTGATTAAATTCAACATGATTCAAGTTAACTGGACCCTGTGTTGTGTCGTGTTGCAGGATTGGCTGAGTAAGTTTGGCTACCTCCCGCCCCCAAACCCTGTCACGGGACAGCTGCAGACCAAGGAAGCCCTCACCAAAGCCATCAAAGCCATGCAGAAGTTTGGAGGACTGGAGGAGACTGGACAACTAGGTTGTGTGCGTTTTCCGTGTCCATGTGTTGGTGTGTGGATGTGTTTGTGTTACTTTCTTAGCTGTCTTCCTACTAGGCTCCCTAACTAGCATCTACTGTACCTACTTACTCAGTCACCTGCTCTGAACTGCCTTTTCCCTGCCTCCTCTTGGAAGTCATCATAAACCTATATTTGTGTGGCACTTACCTTACAAATGTCACAAAGTGCTTTCAGAATAATAAAAGCATAACCGAGACATTGTTGTAAATGCTGAACAAGAATTGATTAGAACAAATAAAAATGTGCAATAGCTAGTAGCTAAATTGCATTGTCTAAAGAGAGACAAAAATTAAATTGATGCTCTTTTATAAAAGTATTTTATGACATAATTTAAAATGGAAAACCCTGCTAACTAGCCTTAGGCTTACTTGTACTCTAGACTGTTCCAGAATAAAGGAGCTCTTACGTGAAAGACCCCCAGCCTCAGTTCTAAGTCTAGACCTTGAAACATTAAATAGTGATTTGCTACAGGAACTCCTGTTGATGGTCAGCAGGGAAACGTTTCAATTTGTTCTGCAGTCAACCCCTGTCTAGCTTTAGAAGTAAGCCATAACGTCTCGTCAAATCATTCCTAAGTTCCACAGGAAGCCAGTGTTATGACACCAGTGTAAAGGTTATGCTGCTATCTAAACATAACAGTAATATGTCCTCATCCAAACTGTATATCCCACGTTTCAAACTGGGCTGCTGACCTGTAATTGAACTGCGCTGACCCCTGAAAACATCCTGGCTGACAAACGTCAGGTTTTCACTACAGGTTCAGCTGGGACTTGTCAGGGTCAAAGCGAACTTCACATGTGACATGACAGCCTGATATCCTCTGCAGGCACAGGCAGTGCTAAGCTCTGCTTTCTCAACTCTCTTTTGAATTCCATTTCATCAGCGACAAAAAAGACCAGAAAAAATAAATCAGCTGCATCACGATCCTGTCAGATATAACCTGTCAACAGGGAATGTGCGCTTACTTTTGCCATGCAATCAATATAATGAAACAATAGGAACGAAAAGAACCAAGGTGTGAATAGGAGGTCTGGTTTACCATGCTTAGCCCTGCTCAGTCCTGGGGATTGTTGTATACTCTCACTGATCCTAGAGGACACAGTAAAGGACCACCACTTATAGATTCTTCACAAACTAAGGTGTTCCCTGTGCTCCTTGTATGTGTGTGTAAATCTCCTGTGTGACCATGTCTCTCTCCCCTCTCCCCTCTGTTCAGACCTGGCAACCCTGGACCTGATGAAGACCCCCGCTGTTCCCTGCCGGACGTGTCGGAGACGGAGGTAACAGCGGCGGGCCGCCGGAGACGAGCCGTGGCCCCGCAGAACAAATGGAACAAGAGACACCTGTCCTGGAGGTACGGTGTAGTTACCTGTGCTGTAGTTACCTGTCCTGGAGGTACAGTGTAGTTACCTGTGCTGTAGTTACCTGTCCTGGAGGTACCTGTCCTGGAGGTACGATGTAGTTACCTGTGCTGTAGTTACCTGTCCTGGAGGTACAGTGTAGTTACCTGTGCTGTAGTTACCTGTCCTGGAGGTACAGTGTAGTTACCTGTGCTGTAGTTACCTGTCCTGGAGGTACGGTGTAGTTACCTGTGCTGTAGTTACTTGTCCTGGAGGTACGGTGTAGTTACCTGTCCTGGAGGTACCTGTCCTGGAGGTACGGTGTAGTTACCTGTGCTGTAGTTACCTGTCCTGGAGGTACGGTGTAGTTACCTGTGCTGTAGTTACCTGTCCTGGAGGTACGGTGTAGTTACCTGTGCTGTAGTTACCTGTCCTGGAGGTACGGTGTAGTTACCTGTGCTGTAGTTACCTGTCCTGGAGGTACAGTGTAGTTACCTGTGCTGTAGTTACCTGTCCTGTAGTTACCTGTGCTGTAGTTACCTGTCCTGGAGGTACGGTGTAGTTACCTGTGCTGTAGTTACCTGTCCTGTAGATACCTTTGCTGTAGTTACCTGTGCTGTAGTTACCTGTCCTGTAGATACCTTTGCTGTAGTTACCTGTGCTGTAGTTACCTGTACTGTAGATACCTGTGCTGTAGATACCTGTGCTGTAGTTACCTTTGATGTAGTTACCTGTACTGTAGTTACCTGTGCTGTAGATACCTGTGCTGTAGATACCTTTGCTGTAGTTACCTGTGCTGTAGTTACCTGTCCTGTAGATACCTTTGCTGTAGTTACCTGTGCTGTAGTTACCTGTACTGTAGATACCTGTGCTGTAGATACCTGTGCTGTAGTTACCTTTGATGTAGTTACCTGTACTGTAGTTACCTGTCCTGGAGGTACGGTGTAGTTATCTGTGCTGTAGTTACCTTTGCTGTAGTTACCTGTCCTGTAGATACCTTTGCTGTAGTTACCTGTGCTGTAGTTACCTGTGCTGTAGATACCTGTGCTGTAGATACCTGTGCTGTAGTTACCTGTGATGTAGTTACCTGTGCTGTAGTTACCTGTGCTGTAGTTACCTGTGCTTTAGTTCCCCGTGCTGTAGTTACCTGTGTTGTAATTATCTGTAAAGTAGATACCTGTGCTGTAGTTACCTGTGCTGTAGTTCTCTGTGCTGTAATTACCTGCTCTGCAGTTACATGTGCTGTAGTTTACTCTGCTGTTGTAAACTGTGCTTTGGTTCACTTTGTTGTAGTTCACTTTGCTGTAGTTTGCATTGCTGAAGTTTGTGTTGCTGCGGTTGTATTTCCCTTCAGACCACTTGGCTGTGGTTCACTGCTGTGAAGTTCACTGGTCTGTATTTCACATCAGATTGCGTTGCTGATAGTGTATTGTGTTGCGGCAGTTGTATTTTCTGTCGTTTCTTTAGAAGTTATGTTCACATGAGTGTGACCCACATCAGTTTAGTTTGGTGTTTCTATGAAGTAAGGATAATACTGTACAGCGCATTTCAGGACCGTATGATACAGTTCCATTTTACAGCGCGGCTTTATTCAAGTGTGATCAATAAGTGCTGGGGGATATTACCGTGATAAATCACCCTGAGCTCCGCTAGTCATTGCTGGGTCCCAGCCTCGGACTATCGGACAGAGGGAGGTTTCCTAAAGCGTCTCTCCAAGCAGCCGTACGCTGTGTGTGTGTTTCTATGCAGTCTGGAGGTTAACACCATGCTTAGAACAGCTGTCAGCGGAGGGGCTGCTGGTAAACCGGCAGCACAGGGGGAGTTAGGAGAGAGCAGAGAGGAGAGGAGAGGGGAACATATGGCGTGTCTGTATGGTGGTTTACACACACTCCTAGCCTGTGTGTGTGGAGGGGGAGGGGGGGGGTTATTTTTTATTTTATTAGATGATAATAGATGGTGTGTGCTGTGAGGTGATATAGGGAAGACAAGCATGGATGCAGGAGGATAGTGTGTGTGTGTGTGTGTGTGTGTGTGTGTGTGTGTGTGTGTGTGTGTGTGTGTGTGTGTGTGAGAGAGAGAGAGAGAGAGAGAGAGAGGAGAAGGAGTACGTCACCTCACCTGTCATTCACCTGTTGTCGTACTAACAATCACATAGCAATGCTTCTCCCCTCTCCATCATGGTTGGCACTGCTTCAGAGAGAACGGGGTTCAATGGTCAGGCTGTGTAATAAAGTTGTGTAATGGTTTGGGTGGGCTGGGCTGGGAGTGGCGGGCTGAGATTGAATAGAAAGGGGTTAGGGGCAAAAAACTGAATTGAGACCACAAATTAAAGGTTTGCATACACACACATAGAGAACACACACACACACAGACACACACACACAGACACACACACACACACACACACACACACACTGACAGAAATAATTAATGGTGTTAGTGGAGACCTTGTAGAGCACAGTTAGCAGAGGACAGGGGGGAGACACAATCAATAGACCCACGCAGAGCCCACAGCTGGGCCAAATACAACACGGCTATTAAAGGGACACACACGCTCTTGGACACACACACTCACAGATGGACAGGCGGATGCTTTTAAACTCAACCTTGCAGAGCCACAAACTAAATTAAATCAAGAGTTCAATAACCCCCCCTTTTATGGTCAATTAAGTGTATTAATTTTGATGTAAGTTACGATGTTGAGAGAAGAGATAAAATAACCCTAAAATGGACATCCGTATTCCGGATGAGTTTAAGCAAAGGCACCAGGGGCAATGTATTCATCAGTCTTAATTTCTCACTAGCAGAGATGGGCTACAGGGTGTTCTATCGGATGCAGCGAGAGGTCAGACGTGGGTTAAATTATGTTTTAGAGCATCCCATTGGTGGGATTGATGAGGTTAGTGATAGAGGGCACAGACTGATTGGCTGATAGAAGCAGGGGCTGGTAATTTCTGACTGTGGAGGACATGAACTCAGAACAGCCCCACATTACTCTCGGACGTAGAGAGGAGAGGGAGCTTCCTCCTCACACACACACACAGACAAAAGCCTTTCTCACATGTATACACATACACACACAAATAATAGTACACACAAACACAGGCCAGCCATTCTCACCATATGCACACACACACGCACACGCACACACACACACACACACACGCACGCACGCACGCACACACACACAGACACACACACACACACACCTCTCAGCTAGCCCAGTTTATGACACAGTGTTAGGCCATTATCACCAGGCAGACTGTGTGCTGCTCGTTAGCGGTCAGATTAATCACCCAAACAGAGAGGTGTGGAAAGTATCAGAGACAAAGAGAAGTAGGATAATGAGGAGGAGATGACAGAACTACCGAAGACAAGAGGAGAGGGGGAGCAGAGCTAACATCTTAATTCCTCCCTTAAAATGTTGAATGTTAGCATTGAGCAACATCTGACATAGTCTATCACAGAGGGTCACTGAAAAGCAGGGGATGCCACCAGACCTCAACACTCCAGACCCAGGGCATTTGCTTGTCATTTAGATGCCTTTGTTCTCTGTATCCAGCCTAAAGAGTAGGGCATGCGGGCAAGGCTAGTGTGCTAATAAATGATCGTGTGTGCGTTCAAAATTATCCCTGGGTTCATTGTGTGTGTGTGTGTGTGTGTGTGTGTGTGTGTGGGTCATACTTGCCAACCTTGAAACCTAAAAAATCGGCAGGGTTTCCAAACAGCAGCGATTGTTCAAACAAAACAAATTGTTTTGGTAGAGAATTGTGGCAGGGAAAATCGATGGAAGATGAGAATGCTCTGTGTGTGTGTGTGTGTGTGTGTGTGTGTGTGTGTGTGTGTGTGTGTGTGTGTGTGTGTGTGTGTGTGTGTGTGTGTGTGTGTTCAATGCTTTGTTTGAAAGTCAGCAAAGACAGCCGTTTCCAACACGGTGAATGAAGCCGCCAGAGGCGAGTTCTGCTGGGACATTTAAGAAGGATAGAGGAAAGTCCCTACCCCCACTCCCCCTTTTTTTTACCTGACGTATCTGACCAAAAAACAGAGAGGAGCAGGGTCTACCTGAACCAACTGGCAAATTCAAAGTCAATATTGGAGGACACGTGTGTGTGTGTGTGTGTGTGTGTGTGTGTGTGTGTGTGTGTGTGTAGGTGCACATTACTGCATGCCCATCTCTCTGTGTGTACATTTATAACAAGCCAGAGACTGCTCCCCGTCACAGCCCTCCAGGTTAATGGTCAGCCCTGGAAATAAACCACACAATAAGCCATCACATCCAGTGCAAACGGTCACTGTGACCTTTTGATGTGAAAACCCAGGTTCATTCTTCATTTTATGATTCTACATCTCTATCAGCCCATGTCCCTGTTCTCTCTCAAACTGATGACTTTAACCACAACAATGTAGCACTTGAGGCGGCTGTTGCCTGTGTAACTGCTTGGTTATCACGGTTCACCTTCATCCCTGTTTCCACGCAGTGTCACAGGAAGTGGTTTAACACACCCACTCTGTTTAGTTTAAATTAGTTTCACCTGTCCTCGTTAGTGTCATTGTTTCCACCTGGTTTTGTTTGTGTTGATTGGCTCCACTGCTTTTTAGTTCTTGTATTCCAGCCTTGTCTTTTGAGTTGTCCCTTGTCTGGATATTGTTAAAAGTTGAGTGTGGTTTTGCCTTCTGGTTCCTTATCTTTAGAGAATGTAAATAAAGTGCTTCTGGATATGTCAAAGTTTGGGTCCTACTCTCCCTTGTCTCATGGTGACACCCAGGGGGAAAATGAAAGCTCATTAGCTGATTCTGTCAACAGATACTCATACAAGCAAGCACACACACACACACACACACACACACACACACACTTTATCCTTGATCCTGCCCCTGCCTCAGCTAGTGAGCTAAGTGTCCCCAAGCCTGTGAACCCACCTGTGTACGCTGCCCCATAAAGCAACCTTGGCGCTTAATTGTAAGTGTTGCTAGGCTACGACAGCCTGCCTGCCCGGCCTGCTACAGTGGCAAGACAGTTGAGGCCCGGTTAGGTGAGCTCAGGGATGTAATAGCTTGGTGTTAGTCAAAGTGTGTGCTGGGGGTGATGTGGTGGTGTGGGGTTAGAGGGTAAATCTATTTCACTCTCTAACCAGCAATAAGCCCATTGAGACCCAGTTGAGGAGCTCAGGGATGTAATAGCTTGGTGTTAGTGGAAGTGTGTGCTGGGGGTGGTGTGGTGGTGAATCTCTCTATCTCTCTAACTCCTTCCTTCAGCCTTTTGTCCTCACCACAGCCCGCAGTCAGGGTAGGTGAACCACTAATTACATTTTAATCGATTCGCTCCCCATGCGCTTTGCCGGTGCAGGACGGGCAGGGATGGGTTTTAGTCAAATAGCGGAATGGAGAGAGAGAGGGATTTAAGAAAGGGTGTGTGTGCGGGGCAAGCCAGCCAGCCAATAAACCCCCTCCCGAAACTCAAAATTGCTAGCGTGTGGAAAGATTCCACTCATGTATGCATAGAAGGAGGCAAAGTTAAAAGAATAGGCAGAAAGAAAGTCTGCTCATGCCAACTAAATTTAAATGAAAGATGGAGAGAGAAAAAAGAAAATGCCAGAGAAAAGGGTCAGAGAGAGAGAGCGAGAGAAAGAGAGGGAGAGAGAGAGATTTTTAGGTGTATTAATATTGCTGGGTTGAGAGCGTTTAGGATGCATTCTATAGCAGCATGGTCAATCTGTTTTCCTCTGCCTGGACTCAGCTAGCCATGAAATAGGAATGCACTGGGATTCAGGGGTCATCTGCACACAACAAGTCTACCTCACGATTACTCTGCTTCCCTCTCATCTGCACCTTCACCTTCAACTGTGCACACATACAGTACCAGTCAAAGGTTTGGACACACTTACTCATTCAAGTGAATGGGAAAGTGTGTCCAAACTTTTGGCTGGTGCTGTACATCTTCCTGTCTTCTCCATGTTACCTCCACTGTTCTTCTCTCCTCGGCTCGGTCCTGATTTTCTTCCTTCTCTTGTCCTCTCCTCCTGCCCCTCAGAATAAGAACCTTCCCCAAAGAGTCGGCCCTGCTGGGGCGGGACACGGTGCGGGCCCTCATGCACTACGCCCTGAAGGTGTGGAGCGACATCGCGCCCCTCAACTTCCACGAGGTGGGCGGCAGCGACGCCGACATCCACATCGACTTCATCAAGGCCGACCACAATGACGGCTACCCCTTTGACGGGCCGGGGGACACCGTGGCCCACGCCTTCTTCCCCGGGGAGAGGTTCACGGCGGGGGACACACACTTTGACGACGACGAGGCCTGGACCTTCAGGTCACCAGGTCAGTGGCCGATTAGGAGAGCGAGTTAGAACACAACATGTTCATGATAGTTTGGCAAATGTGTTTTCGAATGTGAAATTGAAATGTTTCACTGGGATATTTGTGAACAGGACAGGACATTGAGGAGGGTGTAGTGTGACAGCTTAGTTGAGCTCTTCAAACCTGACACATAGACCCAAGGCTACTGCCAGGCAGTATTATATAATGCATTAGAGTGGGATGTATAATACTGATTATGTTGACAAGCCATTGAGTCTTAGCAGTAATTGGCTGTGCAGTAATATGTAAGGATAGTGTTCAGCTTGTATGTTTGTCTTAAATAAATGGCTGTGGCTATAGTGTATCAAAAAACATAAATTAATGCATGGCCTTGAGATTTCTGTGATTACCTCCTCTTGTGGCCACATGAGTTAATCATCAGCTACCGATGAGACAATTCAAGATTCAGTTCTGTTTAGTTTATGGCTTGCAACTGGCTACTCTATCTAGGCCTGATTTTCTCCAACACTGCTTGACTGCGTCTGTATCTGCTATGTTCTGGTGTCACTGTGCCAGACCAGCGATCCGTGCTGGGCCAATGCTTGGTCTGGGCTGGGTTACTGTCTGGGTGAGTGCTGGGTTACTGTCTGGGTGAGTACTAGGTTACTGTCTGAGTGAGTGTTGGGTTACTGTCTGGGTGAGGGCTAGGTTAGTGTCTGGGTCTGGGCTGGGTTACTGTCTGGGTGAGTGCTGGATTACTGTCTGGGCTGGGTTACTGTCTGGGTGAGTGCTGGGTTACTGTCTGGGCTGGGCTACTGTCTGGGCTAGGTTAGTGTCTGAGTGAGTGCTGGGTTACTGTCTGGGCTGGGTTAGTGTCTGGGTGAGTGCTGGGTTAGTTTCTGGGTGAGTGCTGGGTTAGTTTCTGGGTGAGTGCTGGGTTAGTGTCTGGGTGCGTGCTGGTTTAGTCTCTGGGTGAGTGCTGAGTTAGTGTCTGGGTGAGTGCTGGGTTAGTTTATGGGTGATGGTTGGGTTACTGTCTGGGTGAGTGCTGGGTTTGTGTCTGGGTGATGGTTGGGTCAGAGGGAGAGGGAGCAGTGACGGGGAGGACGGTCATCCTACTCTCTAGCCTATGGTCTCAGACAGCAGGACCAGCCTCACAGATGGTCTCATTAATCATTAACTCCCCGCCCTGCCCTTCTTACCCTCGACTCCCCTCCTCCTCACCACCTCTCCCCCTTTCATTACGTAAGACCAGTGGACTCTGGTTGACAGGCCCAATCATTCTCCCCTGTCTGGGAGTGAAGGAGCGGAAGAGGGAGACGGAGGAAGATCGACTCGGTCCTAAGTAGTTTAATGGAGGAGCTGCCTGAGCTTTGATAGAGGGGGATATGCTGAGAGGAGCATTGTGTATTGAACCACACACTCACCTGACAACAGCTATAGCTCCACTCCGTCTCCAGGGCTTATTGACAGAGTAACTCAGTAGGGTTTGGGACTGTGGTTTCCATCATGTGGGATTGTGACTGGATCAGAGAACAAAAGATGCTCCATCACCTAAAGGGAAACCATTACATGTAATACACACAGTAAATAACACATGGGCCAATATCATACAACATTATGGGTTAATAAGTAAATAAAGGTGTGTTTCTTTCTGAGGATGTCAGTGTTAGGGTTGGATAAAGACATCATCCTCTCCTCAGGTCTAATTGAGGAGGTTGTTCAGGGGGCAGACAAGGCCAGCTGGTGAGCTAGTCTTAGGGCCAGGATACACTCCCTCCAGTACTCCCACACACACAGACACACAAAATCTCCCACTCACACACTCTCTCTCTCTCCTGAACCCCCTCCCACCTTCTTGTCCTGCGGAGGCTGTGGACCATATGTTCCTGGACATCTCCTCCGTCTGCTCCAATTAGGACTCCCACCCGGCCTTCACCCTGGCCGCAGCCTGCCAGGAGGGAGTAGGTGAGAGGGGGTGGAGAGGGGAGAAGGGTGGATGAGAGTGGTCAGGCAGCAGCTGCTTACAGGGGGCTCTGGCGAGTAGAGCACTCTATGGGGTCGGTAAATAGCCTGGTGGGACTGGTGCAGGGGCTAAGCCTGATGGGGTGATGCTTGGGACTGAGGGCTGGGGCTGGTTTTGGAACTGGGGATGGGCCTGGGGCTGGGGCTGGGGCTGGTTTTGGGGCTGGGGCTGGGGCTGGTTTTGGGTCTGGGGCTGGTTTTGGGGCTGGTACTGGTTTTGGGTCTGGTACTGGTTTTGGGTCTGGGGCTGGGGCTGGGGCTGGTACTGGTTTTGGGGCTGGGGCTGGTTTTGGGGCTGGTACTGGGGCTGGAGCTGGGACTGGCCTCAGAAAGGGCGGGAGGGAGGGTTGACCCTGTCTGTGGTGTGACATTACAATCCCTTACTACTACTTACTACTTATGCAGGTGGCTGTAAGGAGGAGCTGGGTGGGGGATTAAGACAGTACAAAGTATTCATATCGATATCAGGATATTTGGAGGGAAGTTAGGCTGTGTTAAATGAAGAAGGTACAGTATGATGGAGAGGTAAGGAAGCAGGTGTCGGCTGATTATACAAATGATTTGTTTTTTCAAAATGAGTTAACATTCTCAACCGGCGACGTCAGTATTTATGTGGATTAAAGTCCTTGTTCTTCATTAGAGGGGTTGAACAAGGGATTTAGTCCCTAGTCTGCTGGTGTTTGTCTCCGGTGGCAGCCGGATGCGAGTCACTGAGGCGAAGGACAATAGTAGCCAATTAGACAACACGTCGTTTTCGCGTCACCTTTCTCCATCTTGCTAACATGTGCTGCCTCGCTGCCTCTGCCCAAATTTGACTTTCTCCTCTTTCGTGTTTTCTTGGTCTATCCAGCCACGTCACTCATCAGTTTATGTCAGTGCTATTAACACTGTGCTGTTTGTTAAACGACAGTATCAGGGCACTCTGTCCTGGCTGACTTCCCTGTCTGCTCAGGTAACGGTAAGCTTCCAGTTGTCTGGCTAAGCAACTTTCCCGACAGGAAGTTCATCCGTTGAGAAGCGGTCCACTTGTAAGGTCAGGAGCTTAAGACAGGGATGTCGACACCTCAGCAGATTTTTTGGGCCGGATTAATCTAATTAAGAAGGATAGGCCTTATCACACAAAATAGGATGCTGGGTAATTGCTTTCCCTCATGCCCCTCCGTTACCCCGCCCCCTCCCCTCCTTATGGTCTGGAGGCCTCTTCCTGTCCATGGTTCTTGGTGTGGACTTAGAACGCGGCCCTCTGAGGGACCATCCACAAAGGGGCACGATTAGCTTTGAATAAGAACAAGATACTTTGCTACACTTAACAGCGTAGCTGGCAAAAATGTTTAGTTCTCCATTCAAAGTTAGTGGTTGGTCTCCCCAGCCAGACGAGTGTTTGACAAGCCAGACGTTCTCTGGGGTCACATCCGTTAGTGGAGTCTGGAGATTGCTGTTTTTGTTTTGACAGCCGGCAGATTCTTTTAATGAATTATCTCTCCTCTGGCTGCACACTAATGCAGACTGATTATCGTGGCTGAAACAAAAGGCTCATTAAGCAGGTGTGGCTTTGATGACTTTCGCAAATGTGTGTGCGTGTGTTTGAAAATCAGGAATAAAGGGAGACACAAAAACAGACAGATGAAAAGACAAGGGGAGCGGGAGGAGGGTGTGATAAAGATGAAAGGCAGGGAAACACACGAGTGCCATCCCCGATTAGCGAGCTGTCAGTCTCCTTGCTGACTCCCTCAGGAACAACAACAGAGTGGGAACACCCAGTGGACAAACCTTTTGGGAGCTTCCAGGATGCAGCTACATAATTCTAGACTATTTTTCCAGGGTAACTGCTGTCATGAGGACCTACAGAGTTTTGTTTTTCTCCAGGTGCTTAGGGAACAACAAACGTTTCCCAGGAGGCATACATCATATATAGATGTCCTGTTTTCTCATGAATAGAATAGAATTCACCGTCACACTAAGTTATGCCACCACCTCCCCCCAGTCTCCAAAAGGCTGCAAGGTACAACAGGCCTCCCCCACTGACTTTGGGGATGTTTGTTTTTCCAATGGGGGGCTGGTACTGAAGTTGTCACTTTAGCCCCTCATGGAGAGCTAACACACAGCAGTGCATACTTCCCCACGGAGTCCCCCAAGCAGGCAGAGGGCCTGTTGAGATGGTGACAGGGCATCGGAGAGACTACAACATCACATACAGGCCCTTTCGTTCCGAACCTTGTTCCCTGCAGAACTATGAACATTTGGTTGGGTGACATTTTGTAGACAGTGTTGAGGCTAAGCTAAGCAGCGGGAGACATAGAGTGTAAAGTGGCCCCCAGCTAAGGGGACTATCAGTTTGAGCAGCCCAGTGGCACGTGTCCCTGCCTGGGTAGAAGGGACTTTCACATGGCCTCTTTGAGGGGTCACAACCTTCCTCTGCTTGGTGCAAGCACACATAGTAACTCCTTCTACCCTACTGTAGCTTAATCTCTCTCTCTTGCCTCCCCCACCTCCCTCTCTCTCTCTCTCTCTCTCTCTCTCTCTCTCTCTCTCTCTCTCTCTCTCTCTCTCTCTCTACCTCTCTTTTTTCATCACCACATTTCTCCCTCCTATCTCGCTCCGTCCTGCTCCCATCTCTTAGTCCCTGCTGCTGGGTTGTTAACCAGCGGGGTGCTCTCCTAAATGGGTCTGATGTGTCCCTCTAAGTCGCTCAGAGCCAGGATGACTGTGCGGGCAGGGAGTCTCTTCGGTCACCATGACAATGACCACCACGATGGCATTAGTGCAGAACAAGATGACACGGTTCCTATCGCTCGGGTTGTTGTTTTTTTTACCTCTCTTTTTGCCCTTCCCTTCTCTTTTTCTTCTCTTCCGCTTTGCAGAGTGTGCTCCTGTAGTGTAGAGTTGGCATTTGGCCCTGCGTCATACGTCAGCACATCTTTCTCACTACACACTCTTTGTCTGAGGTGTGACTGTGGGCCAAGCCAGCCAAGCCAGGGATCATCTAGGGCTAACCTAACACCCTTCACTGTAGCTGCAAACCTGTTTTTGGTGGGGAGGGTGAGGGTTGCTGCTAAATCTCCGAGACGCAGCTTTCGACTCTTAGTCTGGTGTAGCAGAGCCAGAAGAGAAGCTGTGGTTTCCTTCAGGCAAGGGTGATTCACGCATTTTGTTTTTCTGGTGACGGCAGGCTGTCCTTCCACGCTTTGATTTGACTGACGGCCTCTTGTGTTCAGAAACAATTTCCAGCTATCTCTCTACGTGCCGCTTGCCTGAAAGGATTTAAACCCTCTCAGGCTGTCTGCCACTCGTCTTGGCGTTAACTATACGGCGATTAGCCGAGAGGGAAAATACACACCGGCGCTTCAGAGGAGTGAGGTGAGCACAGGTTGTCGCGTGAAGCCGTCTTCCCTGCGTGGGAATTTATAGGCGCGGAGAGATGGCGGCTGAACTATTCATCTGCCCTGTTTCTAATGTTGCTATTTTAGATGTTTGAATAAGGAAACCTATACTTTCTTCCCTTCCGCTATATTTTTTTTCTCTCCGTGCAGATAAAATCTCCCCTTTCATCTGTTACTGCTTTATCGCACTGTCTTAAGAAATGTAATCGAAATGGGCTGGTAGTTCAGGTAGAAAATGTCACATACCTGTGTAGCTAAAGCTACACCACTTAAAATGGATTAGAAGTGTGAAAGTCATAATGTGGGAATACCGACTCAGCATTAATACAACTAAATCTATCTCTTTCTATCTCTCTATCTATCTACCCTTCTCTCTCTTCCAGACACCCATGGCATGGACCTGTTTGCCGTGGCGGTGCATGAGTTTGGTCACGCCATAGGCCTGGCCCACACCTCGGCCATGGAGTCCATCATGAGGCCCTACTACCAGGGTCCGGTGGGGGACCCCCTGAAGTACGACCTCCCCTACCAGGACAAGGTCCGCGTCTGGCAGCTCTACGGTGAGTCCCTCCCACTCCCATGTGGCTCTCCCCACCATCTTCACTCCTTACTCTCTTTCAAATCCCTTGCTGTCTCTGTCGATGTCTCTGGTCTCTTACATACACACACACACACACACACACACACACACACACACACACACACACACACACACTTTGCCTTCTTTATGACTTTATGACCATACCTCTATAACACATGGCCCCACAAAGGTAAAAAATAAAAGGTCAACTAGAAAGGTTGCTCCTAGACCCTATACAGATACAAGAGAGCCGTGTATTTCAAGGTGCAGCTACGTTTGACGTTACGTTTGACCTCCTGCAGGGGTCAGAGACTCGGTGTCCCACACCATCCGACCCGGTGACCCCTCACAGACGGCTGACACCCCTGTGCTGCTGGACCTGCCAGAGAACAGATCCACTGTCCCGTAAGCACTGAACACACGCCTACACACACACACACACACACACACACACACACACGCACACACACACACACACCTACACAGACACAAACACACACAGACACAAAAACCTTCTAAACCACCGTCCGTAACACCCATCAAAGCATAATAACATTAACCATCTCATCCATTTGTCTCTTTCTCTCACCCTTCAACTGTCCCCTGTTTGTCCCGCGTGCATGTGGTTGTGGATGTCACAGTCACACCACAGTCACCTTGTTCCCCCTCACACTGAAGTAGAGCTCAGTGTGTCCCCCAGTCTACTGAACAAGCCTTTTATTCAGCCTGTGTATTTATACTCTCATAAGCATGTACACACCCACGCACACACTAAATACACATACACGCACACTAACACACACGCACACACACACACACACACACACACACACTAGCACCCCAAAGCATCCTGACCGAACACATTACAGATGCAGTTCTTAACAGCCTACACCAGTCTTAAGTGTTGTTCTCTTTTTAAGCGTCCTGCATCGCTCTCTTCTCATTTCTCTGTCCCTCCATCATCTCTGTGTTGTGGTGGTGGATGATGTGGAGAGAGGATGGATTCAGTTTGACAGGGGTCACCTACGAAGTCCTGAGAGCTCCTCTGTGTGAACAGGAGCCCCTAAATGGCCGTCTTTGTTAATAAGAAGTCTGAGAAGTGTGTGTGTGTGTGTGTGTGTGTGTGTGTGTGTGTGTGTGTGTGTGTGTGTGTGTGTGGTGGTGGTGGGGGGGGGAGGTCTGGTTGACTCTCACAAAAGCTGCCCTGTCGGGGTGAACAGTGGAGCATTGGCAGGCGGGGCACGTTGGCAGTCTAAATCAGTCATTAGTCCTGGATAGTGCATGTGAGGACCTCCTGGGGAGAGGGACGATAGTATCTCCCCTGGTGTTTGGCCAACACTAATTGAGACAAACATTTCACATTAACGCTCCACCGACCAAAAAGCAAACAGGACTTAACAAACGTAGATTTGCCCGGCTGGTTTGGTCAGCTCCGTCATGCAAAAGTCAATTGATCATTGACAGAGGTGGTCTGAGCGTGTGCAAGTACAATACCTCAACTTTAGATCAAAGACCAAAGAAGGCTCAGCTCTTCAATGAACTCTCCTCCCCATCTCTAATGATCTCATCTCTCTTCCCTCGCTCCCTCTTCTCCTCCACTCTCAGGCCGGCCCGGGACGCCCCTGACAGGTGCACCAGCAGCTTTGATGCGGTGGCGCAGATTCGCGGGGAGGCCTTCTTTTTCAAAGGTACAGACCCCCAGAGTAGGAGAAGAACACAGGGAGGAGATGGAGAGAGAGAAAGAAGAGAAGGAGAACAAGGAAAGCAGAAAATACAAAGAGAGACGGGGTTAGGACCACAGAGAAAAACATACAGAGGAAGTTAGAACTAGAGATGAGATAAAGGAGAACAGACAGACGGACGGACAGGCAGACTATTCTGGAGATCAGTGGAGCGCCCAGCCAACCATGACTCCCAGTGGTTCTGACTCACTCACTCCTCACATACCGCCAGGTATCCTCCAGTCCAGACGGGCCCCCTGCATCAGAGGGGCCCCCAGTGAGGCCCCTGCTCTGGCTGTCTCTCTGTATCTCTCAGACAACATTACTTTGGATTTCCAAAGACCAAAACTTTATGAAAGTGAGTTTAAAGTCAAGCTAGTGGAAGTGTCATCCAGTCACAGGTAATGCACTATGTGTCCAGCAGAGTATTGAGTTCATTTTTAAACAAAGGAGTCAAAGGAAAGAGTCAGCACACTGACAGTATTTATTCAGACCAGAGCAGCCAATTTCCGACAGAGTGAATCAGACCAAAGGGAAATACATGTAGAAATTTGCTGGTCATGAGTTTTATGCAAATGTAGGTCCAGCTCTTTTTTTTATGTAAATGTTTGCAATGACAGGCTTGATCTTGTTGTACTGAAGAGTTGTCTTCTTCATCTCAAATCAAAGATGATTGTGAATGCCAATTCATTTATAGTATTTTTGTAAATTAAGACTCATGTTAACTTACTGGAGGGACCTTTTTACTTTTCTTCTCCTTTTTGTGTGCAGTCAGAGCTGAGAAGTAATCTGGACTGTGGAATCTGATGACTATAATAAAGTACTTTTAATAGGCCCAGGTTACTTTTAATATTTTGGGTGGATTATAGTAGAAAACAACCCACGTTACATTATAACCATTTAAGTAATCCATAGGATTACGTTATTACTTTAACATAAACTGTTTCTAATTACAGTATTAAGTTGTTTGCCTAGCACTGCGCTATATGCAGTGCAATTGTATGTGTATTATTTAATTCCAGATGAGTTTCTGGGTATACAATGGGTCCTACAAGGGGGTCTACCGATATCCAACATCTACTGGATGATGGCGATTAATTAACATTTACTAGCTTGAAATATGTCCACATACATTCATTATATGTATATGTTGATATTCACAGTCCATATTGTGGGCCGAATATAAAAATGTGCATGATACACATACGTACTGGCACACAAAGAATAACATTGCATTTTCTTTCTGCTCTTCTTTCTGCTCTTACCAGGAAAGTATTTCTGGCGTCTGACCCGGGAGAAGCACCTGGTGTCTCTGCGTCCCGCCCAGATCCATCGGTTCTGGAGAGGCCTGCCCCTCAATCTGGACAGTGTAGACGCTGTCTATGAGAGGCCCGGGGACCACAAGATCATCTTCTTCAAAGGTACACACACACACACACACACACACACACACATATCATATATATACTGTATATATACGTATATATATACACATTTACACATATATAAAGAGTATGAGATCTCACAGGGAACGATACTGCCTTTAAGGTTACAATACAGTGTGTTCAAGAATAGTTATTGAAATATGAAAAGAAGAAAGTTAGATTAATCATCCAGGAAGTTTCTGGAAGCCTTGAAGACAGAGCAGACGTATTCCTTTATGGATGAAAGACGGTTCAAAAACTCCAGACCACAGAAGTACAATAGCAAGGTCAGCAAGATGCATGTTTAATAGAACCTGGACAGGTTTTGGCTGAGAAATGTACATTAGATTGCTGCCCTTATATTACTATGCAGCATTTATGAAAAGTATTGTCATAGTATTATTATTAACTTCTGGTTTCAGTCATTCTAAAAATCTCTTTTGGAAATACCTTTACTCCCCTTTATTGTTAACTACGGGTGTATTTCAAGTTTATACATTTATGTTTTCAATGTTGTATTTTCTTTACAATTTGAACTGTTTTCACTCCATGCTGTTTGGATGGTCTTCCTGATTTGTGATTGACACCTCGTTGTCCCGCCCCCTCAGGTCTGAAGTATTGGCTGTTCAAAGACAACACTGTGGAGGAGGGCTACCCTCGACCAATCAGCGACTTCGGTCTGCCCCTGGAGGGCGTGGACGCCGCATTCGTCTGGCTCCACAACGACAAGACCTACTTCTTCAAAAACGACCGCTACTGGCGCTACGATGACCACCTGCGGCGCATGGACCAAGGCTACCCCAAGGACGCCCTGCTGTGGAAGGGTCTGCCCCCTCACCTTGACGACGCCATGAGGTGGTCAGATGGTGAGAGGGCCCGGTCCACACAGCGGCACACAGACGACCCTCATACATGTCAAACACTACAGGCACTCCTAACATAGCGTGTGATGGAGGAACAGAACATTATAGTGATATGGGTCTCACACACTATGGAATACAATAGCGTGGCAGGAAGTAAGCATGCACTTTTAGATGCAGACAAACCCTCTTCTCTATGATTTTGGAATCGTTTTTGTTGTCTTTTCCTGTTTTTCCCCCAGTCCTTGTAGTGTTCTTGGCTCAGGCTAATGCAGTAGAACAGGGCTGCAGTCACTGTTCATTCAGGCCTGGCTAATGCTGCTGCTCCAGCCGCCGTGCTTCTCCAGCGACCCAGTCAGACAGCCCCCAGCAGGCAGACATGTCTCCTAGTCCAGCCTGTCCTCAGGTCTGGCTCTCCAGACTAGTCTGAGAGACACACTGGTCACATTGGAGAGAAATGGATGGGGAATCAAATCATGGTGACACATCACGTAGTTAAGTAGAAGCTGGGCTTTCATCATAGAGTCCTCACAGCAAATTCAGATTGGTTTGAATGAGTGTGTGAGCTGTGGGTGGTTATGGGATCGTGTCCTGGCACCGTGTTCTCAGACACACACAGGCACACACACTCAGCAGCGCAAGGGTTAGTCAACTGAAGACAAAGCTAATTAGATAAACCCCCCCTCCCCCCAACACACACACACACACACACACACACACCCACACACACACAGTGGGAAACCAGTAATGCATCCAAGACTTATAGCACACTAAAACAAACATATATTATTCACAGATATCCATTACCTCATTCATTCCTCACACAGACACAACTTAGCATTTTATGCCATGATCTTGAATGTACAAATTTCTTTGTCGTTAGCAGCCCATTTGCAGTCAACAATCTCTTTCACAGACACACACACACACACACACACACACACACGCAATCCCACAGGGAGATAGTCAGATCATGTCAACTTGCAACCCCTGTTGCTGAGTGAGTGTGTGTGAGCGATTTTCTGCATCAGGTGCTGAGCTCCGAGTGTGTGCCAGAACCAGAGGTTCTGAGGTTCTGCTCCAAGCTGATTGATGTGTGTGAACTCAGGCCACGCTCAAACACGACAGTCCTTACACACCCGCCAGCCAGCAGATGGGATTCTAACACACACACACACACACACACACACACACACACACACACACACACACACACACACACACACACACACACACACACACACACACAGGCCTGTGAGAATGGGAACTGGAGTCACATCAAAGATCTCCACTCTCTATCTCTATTTCTACCTCTGACCACATCAGGATGAAGGGAAAAGAGGAGAGATAGTCAGAGCAGCGCAAAGGTGGGAGAAGAGATGGCAACACATAGGCGAGAGAGCATATTTAGTGATTTAAGAATATTGCGCTAGGAAGAGCAAAATATGAGAGGGATCAAGGAGTTGAACAAGATGAGAGCTGGACTGACATAGTAGGATGTAACTGTGTGTGTGAGTGTGTGTGTGTGTGTGTGTGTGTGTGTGTGTGTGTGTGTGTGTGTGTGTGTGTGTGTGTGTGTGTGTGTGTGTGTGTGTGTGTGTGTGTGTGTGTGTGTGTGTGTGTGTGTGGTGTGTCAACAAAAGTGAGTTAGAAATATTTTGAAAATCATTAGGGTACCATTGTGGCCATTAAGCATTTTTTTGCTGCTGGTTGCTGCAGTTGTATATTGTATATCGTTTGAGAAATGATATAGCAATATTTATATTGTATTTTATGACAACCGAGTCAAAATAATCTGAGGAAAGCGAAAGTAAAGAAAATAAAAGAGGTAGGGTGGGGTGGATAGAGGGAGAGAGGAGAGGACAAGGGAATGAGAGCCAGTTTTAGTCATGGGGGAGAAACTGATGCTGATAGGGAAAGGAAGAGACACACTCTGCTGACACTGATGTATTGTTCTGGCAATAGCAATCATCATCATTGCAGCCTCCACTCTCTCTCTCTCTCTCTCTCTCTTGCTCACTCACTCTTTCTTAATAAATGTATACTTAAATTATCTCGTATGCACTGCCTGATCCTCTTTCTATCCCTCTTTCCTCCCTCAGGCTCTTCCTACTTCTTCAAGGGGAGGGAGTACTGGCGCGTGCTGGGCAGCGACATGGAGGTGGAGGCGGGCTCCCCGCGGCCCATCGGCCAGGACTGGCTGGTGTGCACAGAGATGCAGTCAGACTCTCCAGCCACAGAGCCCAACGGCACCGAGACGCGGGTCAACGGGCAGCACCAGCCGGACCACGCCGAGAACGGCTTTGAGGTGTGCTCCTGTACCTCGGACTCAGCCTCGCCCCTGGGGGCCCGGCCCTCGCCCTCGCCCCTCTGGCTCCTGGCACCTCTCTGGACGCTTTGCCTCGCCGTCCCCTCCCCTCCTCTATGATGCTAGAAGGAGGAGGGAGTGGTCTCATACTGCAGGAGGAAGTATTTCAGCAAATGACCGGACAGCTAGGGGAGGGGCTTATAGATGACAGACGGCCTTGGGAGCGACAGCTTAGGACATTTTATTGATTATATTCTTCGGTTTCTTAATTGGTATCGTTATTGTTTTTTTATTGTTGCTGTTGTTTATTTGATAAATACATTTTAAATGAGATTGAAATGTTTTTTAACAATTTTTGTTATACTAAGCTAATTGAAAATATTTTATTTGGGAAACTCGATAACAAGTGAATTTGGAAATACATTTTTGATATCAATAGGCCTACACACAGAAATATCTATAAGACACAGTAGACAAGAGAACAGCTTCTGGTAATTCCAGTTCAGCAATCACAAGTGCTTAACAAATCCTCTCACGAAACACACACACATACACACACACTCTGTGTCCATTCCCTGTATGTTGATACGTTTAAACCAGTCAGACAAACGCTTCCATCTCTGGTTATATCTGGGCTGGCTGCACTCACAGTCTCTATACATAGAATCAGGGATAGACACAAACTATTCCTATCAGTGTCCTTCCACGGTACCTTAAACCCACTCTCATGCCCTTTAGTTACAGACACATTTATAGCAGAATACGTCCCTTTGAGTATTACATACAGAAGAAAAACCCTCCTGGCTCTTTTTAAAAAGTATGTGGTGGTTTTGATGTATGTTTATGAGGAACTCGGGACAGGCTGTGGTGTGGAAATGCACGATGAGGTTTTGCCTCGGTAGACTCAGCTGACAGGGACCTACGACATCATCACTATGGGACGTTTTCTCCTTTTATTCACTCCCCATGTTTCCTCTGATAGGACGTCTGCTGTTTGTTTTCAGAGGACAGAATGATCCACCACAGACCTTCTGAGAGACTGACTCTCAACACCACAACTGGATCTATTCTTATTATCCAGATATATTTATCTATATAAAGTTCTATGGCATTTGCGAAAAAATTATGAACTGTGTACATTTAAAAACATATTTTTCTAAGGTAAAATATTTTTGTAGAAAAATAAAGCAGGATGAGACAGCGAGTGCAATGTGTGTAATGATTTTGTGTCAAAGCCTGGGCCGGGGAGAAGTGGAGGGGAACAACACGACAGCAGCCGACACTTTGGGCTGGCAGATACTTTCTTCCCTGCTGTGTTCAGAACCATGTTTTAATAATAATAACTTTAATTTAAAAGCACCTTTCAGATATCCAAGGACACTTTACACATAAAAGGAAGCATTATGGTAAAAAAAAAAAGGTAACAAATAGGTAATCGGATTACAATTTTGGATTAGCGATGGAAAATGGATGGTCATTGTTGTCTCTCAGAGTACGGGATGATGGAATGAGGGACTTTGGAGAGGAGGATGACGAGATGCAGTGAAGAGACGAAGAGAAGAACAAAAATAATGATGGGAAAGAGAGAAAAGAGGGTGAGCACAAGAGTGTAGGAGGGTGGAGAAAAAGGAAGGAATGGAGGGAATAAACACACAGAGCAGAAGAGAGATTAAAGGAAGTAGAGAAAACCAGGCACATTTTTCTGGGGTAAAGGAGAAGAGCCATAGCACAGAATCATAGAGTACCCTGAAAGCTGCTTCCATCCGTAACAATCATTTTAGCTTTCAAATTGCTTCCTACAAAAAAAGCCAAGAGTAACCTCAGATAGAAAGTATTTCAAACAATAAATAATAAATAAAGATGCATTTGTTTGAGAAGGTTCAATGGAGGGAACCAAAAGGATGCTACCGACTGCTTATGATTTGAGTTGTGATTTTCCTAGCCTCACTTTGCTAGATGGATGGATTTGGCATGTGGAGCTTTTAACAGATCTTGCTTACCTCCACAACTGCCCTAACCTCATGAATAACACTTACTCTGACTGTGTGCATGTGACCCTATGTCCATGTTTTGATAGGTATATTCTCACTTGTGTCTTATTGCTCCAGTAATGCAGTTAGGTTTGAGTGAAATTGCCACCCAACAAGCAGCCAGATTTATTTATTTTTTTCTACTGAGCTGGGGTCCCAGTCTGGGGGCATAAAAGATGCTGGATGCCGGATGTTGTTAAAACATTGGTGCAAGGCACCACCAAGGCCCTCTCCTGTAACTAGGGAAACACCTGGAGGCCTCGGTCTGAAACCACCGCAGCAGTAGCCTTCAAATGAACCAGGCAGAACCAATCAATCACCCTGAGGGGACCACCGCTACACACATTCCAGTCCCGAGCAATCGCCTCCTGAGCGGAGCATCTGTGGGGGTCTAGATAGTGGGAGCAGGTAGCATGGTAAGAGCAGGATGAACCAGCTGTCCCGATAGGGGAACCTGAATGCCTATTAAAGTGAAAAGAAGTTATCAGTTGGTCAGCAAAAAAAAACGCAGTGGCTAGATTTCCTCTATTTTCTCTGTTGAAAAGGCCACGGTACCAAAGTATGATGGTTTTCTTACAAGGTGCTTTAGACACACAGCAACACGTTCAGCAGGCTCAAAGCGACTCGGCAGGAAATCTGTTTTTTTCCTTGTCTTCAAGGGGGCCGCTTGGCATTGAACGGCCAGTGTGTTGGTGATTCGTGACACGTTGAGCCAGCATGGTAGGAATTAGAACACCTTGCTCTAGCTTACGTGTGTGTACTGCCTCAGCCCTTTGATCTATTTTCCCAACTGACTCACTGTACAAAACCTTCCCCTTAGCAACGCTGCTGCCTGTGTAAGTGCTTGTGTGTGGTTTTTGTGTGCATGGCTGTGTGGGTGTGTTATATGTGTGCATGAATGTGTGTGTGTGTGTGTGTGTGTGTGTGTGTGAGTGGGTGGGTGTATGTATGTGTGCGCCTTGTATACCTATGAAATAAAGTGAGAAAGACAGGGATCCTGTATGGAACGATGTTTGCTTAACATAAAAGAAGCCTCATGTTGTTTAAACTTAAATCAAGTCAATAGCGCTGTCACTACAATCTCTGTGGGCCATTGCCCTTGTCTATAGGCACCATCAAATGACTGAAATGGTCGAAAGAGCACCTGTTGCTTTATTTGGGTGGATACAAATCCAAGAAAAATTCAGGATTTTGTAAGTAGTGCATAGACATCTGTTCTAAATCGTGTTTTTTATTGCAGACACGGCTTAAAAATGTCTCAAGACTATTTGAATGGTGAGTAAATGAGGAATAATGAGTGACACACTATTGGCACATAGCCTCCTTCAATAATACCTGGTGCAGAGATCCCCTTAGGAGCCAATTAATGTTAATTTGAAAGAAAAGGCAAAGTAATTGTGGGTCCAACCTCGTGTACCTGGTACCAGGTACAGAAATAAGTTGTCAATGTTTACAGTGTCCTCCTTCAGCTATGCCAAGCAGGTTAACCTAAGGGTGCTTAATTATAGCCAACCAAAACAGACCTGCTGCTTGGGGAGTTTTACCACGGAGGCGTTGCTTTTGTTAGGTCCAGATTTAAGCCTCCAACTGTAATTCCATTGGGTGATTAAACCCTGCTGGGGTTGGCATTGTGACCGTGTCCCAATATCTCCTCTAGCTCACTCCACCCGGCTCCTCCACTACATTGCCCCTTATAGTCCCTATTAACCAATGAACTCTTTAAATCATCTATTAAAATGCATTATTACCAGGACTGCAGAGCTGTGTTGTCCCAGGTGGGAGCGTCAATGAAAGCCCACACACACTTCATGGGCCAGGTGGATTTATTGAATGACACAGCTAGTATGGCATGTTACGCTACATTTAAACAATTAGGCATGATCGTTTGATGTCATAACCAAAAACAAAATAAAGGGTTTTGTCTAACCTTGGGAATCCTTTGCAGCTATGCAGAACTTTCATTGGCTACCTTGCCACTCCAATAGCTGTGTTTGTTTTACACAGACCCCCTCAATTAAACAAACGCAGCAGCGTTTGCTGGACACGTACTAGACAGTTACACACAGTGGCTCTCTCACGAGCGCTATGGTGTCCTTGTCTAACAGAGTCCCAGTCGAGTAAGGTAACATCCTCCAGTGTGACCCAGTACCCTCAGACATCCTGCCCTCGACATCCACTCCTCCGTCTGCTCCCACATCCTTTTGATGTGCCCCTGGTGGAAGTGCCGGTATATATAACAGAATGGGATTCCCCTCCTTATCCTGTCCTCGTCCCTGTAATGACTGATCTGAAGGGTTTCAAGGATCTCTCCTCTCTCCCCGTTGGACCTTGTAGACCATCTGAGTGTCAGCACTGGAGCTGCCAAGATTCATTTAAATTCCATGAGTCTGGAAAATCACCTGCACTAACTCTTTGAGCTGTAAAACTGAGAAACATCACCCTGCTGCCAGATCAGGGAGAGCCTCTCAGGCTATCAGAGAGATTTTCGGCAGCGGCGAATCGGCCTGGTCTTTACTCATCACCCGTGAATGTGAAGTGTATTGACTTAATTGTCAAGGCCTCCACACACGGACTTCTATTTGCCTTAACAGAGAGTATTCTTGGATGTTTCATGGGTGATGAGATGGGTTCATGACAGGGCTAATAAATTATGTTTACTGGTAATTGTCACAATCAAGTGTTGTTGGTTTTTAGTATTTGTCTAGACAATAGAGATAGCGTGTCTCTTGTAACTATAAAGAGTGAAAACTGTTTACCAGGATGGTTGATGACTTCCCATTAAGATGTGTGTTCATTCAGAGAAGAACAGCAAAGAGACTGAAGCCACATTACTACCACCATGTTTGTCCACAATTTGTACAAATTGTAAGGCATTTTATGAACTTTCTTTGATCTGTTATTGGAGATAAATAATATTTACATTTCCCAGCATACCAATATTAAATCATGGACTTGTCAGACAATAACAACACCCAACTAGTTTTTCCAACAGACTCTGTAGTATCCCAGGAGGAAGAATTGCCTGGCTTTACATTACAAAATAGACAATTAGCCCTAGCGTGCGCTTAGATCCTTTTGAATAGAGGCTCTTCTCCAAATCAATTAACATTGAGAAATGACTCGAAATGACTCGAGTGCTAAGCTGCAGCGTGGCAGCGGACTTAAACATATCCGAGGATAATAGAGCATACCCAGTATAATACATCAGCAAGACGTGGCGATAAGCAAACCTTAAATCTTATTAAACCTCTATTTTCGCTTAGTGGATAGTTAATATTCTTAATGGGACCCTGCCCATTTGAGACGGGAGGGATTAATTCTGACGATCGTCTGGTATTATTTACACTGCGTTACCTTTTAGCTTAGCAGACACTCATCCCCACAGACTTAAGCCGCTATCTCTGTGATTCATTCTTCCTCATAGTATGGTATTAGCGGAGCTACCGGCACTAAGAATCATTTCATCAGTGTTTCACACATTTCACACATTAAGTGTCACAAGCAGCAATACAAAAGCAGGACTCAAACGTAGATATCTGGAAATAATACTTTATTCTTGCTTAGCTCGAACACGGGAATGCACAGGGGTGCTTAACAATCACAACGACTGAACAGGTCAAAATACAAGGCTTAAAAGCATAAACTAAAGCATAGAAGGCCCATTTAACACAAGAGAAACCAGGTGGATACAAGCAGACTAACGAGGACAGGTGAGACTCATGAACACTAAACGAGAACAGGTGGGCCTGCTTGTGAATATGTGTCTTAAGTAAAGCACAATGATGCAGAGAGTAGGTGTGCAGGCTATCAAATGTATCCTGTAGACCTGTAGGGCACACAGATCAATACAGACAGTCTATTCAAATACACACACACACACACACACACACACACACACACACACACACACATAGTAAATACATATTAAACATAAACCTACAAATGGCATAAGCCAAATATGCATAAATATGGCACACCTAAACCGTCTATATTTGAGTCACAATGTGAAGTACTCTGGAGGGTGAACCCCTCGTTTGCGTCAGTCATTCCAAGGTGTGATTCAAGGTTATTTTCGTGGAGTGCTGCATTGGCAGCTGTTTGTTTCCTGGAGGACATGGTTTTTAGCTGGCTGAGCGTGTGGACACACTATTTCTGACAAAGAGGAAAGACCCCTGGTGATGTCCCGTATGGACTCTCACTCACAGGCGACTTCACGGTTGAGGCAATGACAGTCAGCGACAGTCGCAATGACAGCATTTCTCCTTAGATGATTGCTCTTATGTGACTGAGTTGCAGGGCCGTGCAGAGACCTTTAGAGGAGCAGGTGCTCAAAGTTCAAAAGGGGCACACGGAACAAGATTTTAAAACACCAACATCTACATCGCAATTAAGTGTTTATTGTTGTTGTCTATAATTGAATACATTTGTAATGTAAACAACTGGTACATGTGTAATTCTTGCCTGTTGTGCTCTTTGTAACCCAGCTGGTCAGGGATCCACTGCCTTTAGCAGGTTTTGGTGGGCGCCTTGTTTCGGTTTGTCTTTGTTACTTTTTGTAGTTTCACTTAAACTAACTTGTAAATAGCTTTGTAACTTAAACTTTTAATACGTTTCCTGCCTTATGCAAAGCTGATCGTCACAAGAATAGGTGCTGGCGGCTAACAGCTGATGGTACCTATACTGTGCCTATACCCCCATTGGTTTGCAACAGATACCAACACTTAAAAAGTAGCATTTAATTTAATTGATCTTAGTCTTTTTAAAGCATAGTTGTGAGGCCTCTCCAAGCCGCCAGCTCTGCTGCCCATCCCAGACTGAAGTCTGGCCCTGACACGACCCTGTCTTAATTAGCTCAGACATTAGTGCCAAGCGGCCAACAAACTGCTTCCCGGCATCAAAGGCACCCATCCTCATCAGGCTGAGGGGAAGAGGTTAGTCATTATGTTTGATTACTCAATAAAGAGGAATCAAAAGGTGATGTGCAACCCATATTCTGAACAGAGCCAGGAATGGCAGGAGGAGAAATACTCATTTAAAAGGTGTGGTTCAAAAACTATTATGTCTTAGGAGTATTTTATGTCTGTAAAACGAGTTTACTTTCCCCTGCTTTTAACCTCTTTTAGTCCAGGAGGTCAGCTACGTACTCATGAAATGATTGTCCATGTAAGGACATTACATCACCATCCCACTTAGGCATGCTAGACCAGCTTGGAAAGTGATGAATCTATAGATTTCAGTCTAACCAATTGTTTTATATAATAAAATGGATGGACACTTTTTTTAAAAATCCTGTTTTGCATCTTATAACAAAAATGTTCCTTACTGTCACGTAAATATTTGTATTATTTCTGTCTTTCTGTGGTTGTGCCTATTATATGGAACTTTGCCCAATATGTTTATACTTTAAATTTTATTTTAAATAGACCAAACCTTTAAAATTCAAATAAATTTCCTCTTTTTGGAGACAAAGGCAAAACCTTTTTTAAATGGCTTTAATTTACATTAATTTGTAATCAATTTTTTAGAGTCAGTGTACACTACCAATTAAATATTTCAACAAATAATAAAAATTTGACCAAAATGCAGTTCATGTGTAGTTGCAACAATACGAGTGTAATGAATTGCCATTGCAAAGGTTTTGCCAACTTATAAGCTGTAATTATAAAAATTGCACCAATGGGCCTATTGGATAGGTAAGGGTCCTTTTGGAGAGGAAACCTGTACCTGTCTGTACGAAAATCCCAGTAACCTTCACACACGTTCCTTGATTTGCACCAGATTTGCTACAGTCGCTCATCAATAGTTACTACAGGGGTTAAGCTTCCTGATGCTTAACCAAGTAGTTATTCAATCTAGAACTTAAGAATTCAATATTACACTTCTGGAGTCTAATCTCCCCAGAAGGTCTCAGCCACTAACATTTAGTTAAGTGTTTTTCGGGTAACATTACCAGAATGTTACCTTTGATGAGAAGTCAATATTGCATGCATGCATGCGGCCGTTGTAGATTTAGAGATATAATCAATTTCATTTGGTTATGTGATTGTAGGTGGATTTTCACGAAATAGCCGTAGGCAAGAAAAAGTTAATTTTTATTTTTTATGTTACTAATTTGGCCGCTTTGATAACAAGGAATAATAGCTACAACGATTACTTTAATGATGCACAGTTATCAAAAGTAGAGGTGGTTTACATACGGATCTCTCACTCCAATAGAAATATAAGCACAGTATAATAGCAGAACAATTATGCTTAATTAAACCAACAAGAGCGGGCAATCTAATAGCCTTGGTCTGCCAATGATTCACCAGACATGTATTTGAAAACTGTTTTCCGGTCTGCTAAGCCAACTTTCTACATTAACGTTAGTAAATCCAAACATTATTGCCATTTGTGAATCACATTCAGCCACAATGATCCACTTGCAGTCCAAGTGAACTGTGGATATTCAAAGTAAACAGGGCTAATCAAACCATTGTTCATGTAAAGGGAGCTGAAAGTCAGAATACATGGGGCCAGTACCTAAACTGAACAGCGAGTGTCCTTTGAATTTCCTCCTATTCCGGTTTGTTGTGCCATCCCGCCCCAGACGGCAACAGTATATGAGCGAGGCGATGAATAGGCTGTGAGATAAGAAAAGGGCCATTTCACCATTTCCTGTGAAAGATGAAAGAAACAAGGTGATAATACATCAGACTCGGGGTGCTGACACGTTCAGATTAGCAACGAGAAAACAATAAGATAACCGCGGCGGGGAAGAAAAAAACAATAGCAGGGAACGTGTCTTTAATCCAGTAACCACTCTGCATCAGGGTACATTTCTTTGTAGGGATAGCTGAGAAATTGAGAAGTCTCTCTGAGTGTTAAAGGGGTCATTGGTCAGGCAGGACTGGATGATAGGGACTGAAGTAGGGAGGAAACCCACAGGGAGCTATGGGGACAAACCTCACTCTGCTGAATGAACACCCTGTGTAATGGCACAGACCTACCTTCCTGCTCCATGCCTTCCTTTTGAGAGTGTAACAGCGATGAACCCGAGCCATTAGCTCATTTACATGTAATGGCCATTGTAATCGAGTCCAAAACTCTTCACTTGAGTGGTAGGGAAATTAACCGAAAAGGGGGAGGTTCGTGGTTAAATGATTTAACCCTTAATTATAAGTATCTTCATTTAGATCACGTATTTAAGGGTCTGGCACTATAATTATGTTGAAATTAAATGTTAAAGTTCAAATAAACGTCACCATTGTATCATTTAGTCACCCCTGCAAGGCAAATTGGACAACCATTTTTTGCCACAAAGTTCCATTTTAAGTTTTGCTTTTGCTCCCGTGAATGCACATCCAGGCCACTTTCACCATCTCAAACAGAACAAAGCATCAACTCCAGGGTTAGACACTCAAACTCTTGCATCCAAACGTGTCTCCCCTTGTAATTATACAAACACCTAGCAGGGACTCTAATTAAAAACGTCCATTCATTTATTATTGTTGCTTTTTTGGGGAATAAGGCTTTGGGCTCACAGTAGCAGAAATGGCCTCCAGTTTAGGGTATATTATGCCACATTACTATTTCACTCATATTTCAAATGGACAGGTTTCAGTAAACAACGAATATTCGAACACAACCCAGGGATTGAAGCAGATTCGCCACTGCAACTCTTCAAACTTTCCTATCTTTGGTCTACGTATGCTTTAGAGGAGGGATACTTTTTTAATAATATATGTTCATACAGGTGCCACGGCCAGGGAGAGGATGGAGTCTGTCTGAGAGCCAGAATGACTGTCCCACGTGCTCTTGTCAGAGGAGGCAGGATGAGTGTCATCTTTACCACGCTCCACCACCACTTCCCATGGTAATACCTCTACCTCTGAATCCCAAACTAAGCAAGTATATGCACATCCAGCACTCTGTTAGCGTACCTATTTTAAGACATGTTCAAGGTTGTGTCGTTGTGTGTCTGTTTCTTTTCTTCCAGTTGCTCCTTTGGGTGTCATTAGTGTCGGGGGTGCATGGTAATTAACATGTCCCCCAGTCGGGAAGAGCTCTCAGCGTGTAAGTCCTGGAGCGCAACCTAGAGCGCCTCCTCTTCCTCCACCCAGCCACACTCATCATTATCCCCGCATCTAACAGGGAGAGAAGGAAGGAGAGAGAAAGAAAGGAAGAAACAAGAAGAGAGAAAGAGAGAGAAAGTTGGTGGAGGGGCGAATGGGAATGGATGATGACACAGCACACAAACACCAAGTCTCTCTGTCTCTCTTTATCACGGTCTTAATGACCTTCCCGTCACAAAAGGCTCCGGTGCACGCCTCATCACCAGCACATTATCATCATTATCATTGTCATCAGCACCATTATTTCTGACACTGCAACTCTTGCCTGTCTGGCCTCACTGTCATATTTTGACATCCATACACTACATGTGCATCACAAGCCATGTTAAGCACATGCACACGTTTAATTGACAGCAGAATGATGTATTGATATAGTACTGTGAGCGTATGCTAAATATAAAAGCCAGTATTATGTTTTTAGTATGTGACTTTTTATAACTGTCTTTTTTTAGGGTTGCATTGAATTCAAGGAAGACCTAAACAATGTTTTACCCAGGTTTTGCATATAAGCTATGCAAGAAAATAAATATGTGGCTGCTATTAAGGAGCGTGGAGAATGCATGGGTTTCTCTCCGCTAGTTACATGGGAGAGCTCTTGATAAAGAACGCCAGGGGGCTTTTTCTTTTTGCACATCGATGCTACCGCTGTCCCACTGCGCATTATGTTTCTTGTACGATTTTCTTTTCAATTACTTACTGCTTTCTCTCTCTTTTTTTTCTGATTCTATATTCTACTGAGAGATTTATGGGTTTGTCACCTCACAAGGGTAGAAATGGCTCAACAAAAAGTTTGGAAAGTGATTGGAGAGTGAGAAAAAGAGAAAAAAGTGGGCTGTAACTTCTATTAGGAAGGCGAAAAGGAAGAGATAAAAAAAATCTTTGTCTGCCTTGAACAAATGAGCTATCTAAAACTAAAAGCTGCAATACCAATTCACACAGAAGGACGTGACAAAATAATACCTGGGGGTTCATGAAACAGCTGTTAATGTATTTCCAACATCCACCAAATGTCAAATGTCTGCTCGTGCCACAGATTGTGGACGGGGACAGCAAATGGTGAAGGCAGCTCGTCAATTCACTTAATGATGACATCTAAACAAAGATGGCAGCCGTGGTCTCCGTCAGCAGTTGTGGGTTATGAGACAAGCCATCTGTAGACAGAGATGACAGCCTGGCCCATGCTGCCTCTTCTCCCCTCTGTCGGTTGGCTTCTCCAGCTCCACCATGACTCCATCATCTTAATGGTTAGGGGGGAAGGCAGGAGTCTAGTCGACTGGCATCTGGTGCCATCAGGAAGCTTCAGACAGGGGAGTGGGTGTCTCTCTGTCTGTATTTCTGTTTGTTTGTCTCCTCTGTCTATGTGTGTGACATACGTAGTTCTCAGCTATTGCAGCTCTCTCAGTGGTACGTAATGAAGGGACACAGTTGATTGCCTTGAGTTAGATTAAAGTTTACCAAGGCCCATAAAGGCGCCAGTATACTTCAAGCGAAAGCAAAATAGTTCGCTGCCGAGGGTAGGCGAACACAAATCAGCAAAGCGACGTCGCTTTGGTTGCTCCCTCACCTGGAACTGCGAAGCCCATTTTTTCTAGCTCAGCGAACGCGGCAAAAGCGAACAGCAGCGAACATCCTATGTGATTGGTCCAAGTATATGGTGGATGGTAGCCTGCTCTGACAAAAAAACTCGTAACCACTCGTAATGTTTTGTTGTGATCCGTAACGTTTGGTTCCCCCTGCTGTATTGGGGTGTTAGCTACCGCAAACTCAAATCAGTAGCGAACAAGTATACCATCACAGTCTCGGCGAACAAGCGAAAGAGAACCAAGTGAACAGGAAAAGTTTGCTTTCGCTTGAAGTATACTGGAGCCTTAAGTGTGGCTCAACGCCCCCCCCCCCCCCGTTCATCCAGCAGCCAATCTTGCAACATCTTTTTTAAATATGTTTGTATTTGTTGTCATTATAACACCAGACAAAAACAGAACCAATGCTTACTTCAGAATGATGATCAAAAACACCTATACATCGATGCGTAATGTAATGAAGGATGCATGCTGACACCTACTGTATGTGTTGGTTGTATAAGGCTCTCCGCTAATGACAATACAGATGCCCTCGGTCTCTCTGGGAGCCCATTGAATCATTTGGGGGTTTGTCGTTGTGAAAGGGCTGAGATGGCATTGGACAAGGACCACTAATCATCATTAGGCCAGCATTATTCCCAGCTGGTGACCTTGGACCCACTGATTGGATGAGTGCCTGCACGTCACAGGGCACACAACACACTGGACAGCTGAGGAGAAAGAGGATGTTTTCGTAACAGCGCACACTGGGAGTGACTCACCCAGAAGATGTTCACCCACACTTTCTCACACACACACACACACACACACACACACACACACACACACACACACACACACACACACTCAACATGACAAACTTCTCTCAGCCCAGCAATGCGAGGGGACTTTTGAAAGAACAATTGCTGAGACAGGTCAATGAGAAAGCTGTGACAGATCAATGAGTCCAAAATAATGATAATATACATATAAAAAAAAAATATATATATAAAAGATTAACATTTCTATGTTAAGTTAAGTTTTCACTTTGTAGAGAGAAAGACGTTTGACGGCAAATTTGTGATCGAGAGGAGAAAAGAGGAGGAGACTGATCCCCGTTCATCAACTGTGGATCATGGCTGAGGCAAACACCTCAACAGGAAGCTAGCACGGACATGATGTCACAGATGAAGGATGGAATATCGCTGCTCTGCTGCTGTCTGTCCAGCCAGCCAGTAAATGTTAATCTTCCCTTTCTCCACTCAGCCAAGCAGGCAGCCAAGACATTAAACCAGAGAGCCAGACATTCAACCCAGTTCTGCTCTCTCTCTCTCCAATCAGCCATCCAGCCAGAGGCTTAATGCTGCTTGTCTCTCTCTCCAGTCAGTGGCTGACAGGTGTGGTCATGTGACATGCCAGTCTCTTCTGTGACCAGGGGACCTGTCTCTACCTAATAAACATTTAGAAACTGGGGGGTGGGGGGCCATAGTGCCTTACAGAGCTAGCTCCAGCGTGGATATTTACTTTGGAAAGTTCTGGGGACTTAATTCCTGAGCAGCAGAGGAAAGCCTCCTCTGGGTTCTGGAGCTGACCCGGTTGGTTTGGAGGTTCTGAGGCTGATAGATGAAGAGTGCGGTGTGGTGTGTGTCAGTCGACTGCCCCGGGGAAATCACAGGGAAGCTGAGAATGTTAGGACATTAATGACGTGGTGAACCTGTTTGCATGCAAAGAGCTCAGCAGAGTCAGTGTGCACGCGTGTGTGTGTGTGTGTGTGTTTGTGCGCACCCTTGTTTATGTGTGACAGTTTGTGTGGGTATACTGGCAGGGAGATAGTATAGGTCTGCTTCTATATGACCGTGTGCTCTAGTTTCCAGGATGTGTGTCTGTGTGTGTGTGTGTGTGTGTGTGTGTTTTGCATTGTGTCAGTGTGTGTACCAAGGCTGCTGGAGGCACCCCTGCCTGCATCATCATCTCATTGTCTCTCTGCCAGTCACTGCAGGTAAACACAGGCTACGGTTGTATAAACCTCACACACATCAGGAGTAATGAAGTGTGTGAACTGTTAGACAGGAACAGCAGGTATCAATCACCGGGTGGGAGCACAGGGGGAGAGAACACAGACACACACACACACATACAGTGCCTTGCAAAAGTATTCACCCCCCTTGGCATTTTTCATGTTTTGTTGCCTCACAACCTGGAATTAGAATGGATTGTTTGAAGGTTTGCATCATTTCATCCAGAGAACATGCCTACAACTTTGAAGATGTGATTTTTTTTTTTATTGTGAAGCAAACAAAAAATAGGACAAAATAACAGAAAACTTCAGCGTGCACAAATATTCACCCCCCTAAAGTCAATACTTTGTAGAGCCACCTTTTGCGGCAATTACAGCTGCAAGTCGCTTTGGATAAGTCTCTGTGAGCTTGCCACATCTTGCCACTGGGATTTTTGCCCATTCCTCAAGGCAAAACTGCTCCAGCTCCTTCATGTTGAATGACTTCTGCTTGTGAACAGCAATCTTCAAGTCTGACCACAGATTCTCAATTGGATTGAGATCTGGGCTTTGACTAGGCCATTCCAACACATTTAAATGTTTTCCCTTAAACCACTCGAGTGTCGCTTTAGCAGTATGCTTCGGGTCATTGTCCTGCTGGAAGGTGAACCTCCGTCCCACTCTCAAATCACAGACAGACTGAAACAGGTTTTGCTCAAGAATATCCATGTATTTAGCACCATCCATCTTTCCCTCGACTCGAATCAGTTTCCCAGTCCCTGCTGCTGAAAATCATGTTTCACTGTGGGGATGGTGTTCTTGGGGTGATGGGATGTGTTGGATTTGTGCCATACATAGCGTTTTCCTTGGTGGTCGAAAAGTTAAATTTTAGTCTCATCTGACCAGAGCACCTTCCTCCATACATTTGGGGAGTCGCACACATGCCTTTTGGCAAACTCAAAACGTGCCATCTTATTTTTAACACCAAGTAATGGTTTTTTTCTGGCCACTCTTCCATAAAGCCCAGCTCTATGGAGTGTACGGCTTATTGTGGTCCCATGCGCAGATACACCAGTCTCTGCTGTGGAACTCTGCAGCTCCTTTAGGGTTACCTTTGGTCTCTGTGCTGCCTCTCTGATTAATGCCCTCCTTGCCCGGTCTGTGAGTTTTGGTCTGCGGCTCTCTCTTGGCAGGTTTGTTGTGGTACCATGTTCTTTCCATTTGAAGATGATGGATTTGATGGTGCTCCGGGGATCATCAAAGATTTGGATATTTTTTTATAACCCAACCCTGACTAGTACTTCTCAACAACTTTGTCCCTGACTTGTTTGGAGCGCTCCTTGGTCTTCATGGTGTGATGCCTCTTGCTTAGTGGTGTTGCAGCCTCTGGGACCTTTCAGAAAAGGTGTGTTTATACTGACAGATCATGTGACACTTAGATTACACACAGGTGGACTTCATTTCACTAATTATGTTACTTCTGAAGGTAATTGGTTGTACCAGAACTTTTGAGGGGCTTCATAGCAAAGGGGGTGAATACATATGCACATGCCAATTTCCAGATTTTTATTTTAAAAAATAATTTTTAATATATATTTTTCTCATTTCACTTCACCAACTTAGACTATTTTGTGCAGATCCATCACACAAAATTCAGATTAAAAAAACATTTAAATTACAGGTTGTAATGTAACAAAATAGGTAACAAGCCAAGGGGGGTGAATACTTTTGCAAGGCACTGTATATGCAAACAGAAATGTATACTCTTCAATGTGTAAGCACTTGAGCTAATGGGCAAACAGATAATCACTTGCAAAAAGGTCAGTACCTGCTTATTAGTGAACTTCTTTAGAACGCCTTGTCGATAGAGGAGACTGGGTGATGGATCGACAGCAGCAGAACAAGTCCCTGCCTCACACCCACCAGGGACCGCCCTCTCTCACTTAGCACCTCCACAGTAATCAAAAAGCGTACCTACGCATGAAGGTCCTCAAAGCAAACCACTAAGATCCATGACTTGTAATACCATCCATTTCTTCTCAGGCCCATTCCAACAGCTGGCCATGCCCGTCAGAGCCGAGACAATGTGGACACGGATCTGAGCGTCTCATTGAATTGTCTTGGTTGAGATTGTGTTTTTTGAGCCGGGTGTGAGGCAAAACGCCTGTCGCCTCTTGTTAGCCCGCTCCAGTCTGAGGGCCATAACCAACACGACGCACCCTTAGGAAAACTGTCTGTCTGTGTAGACCAAAGAACACCCTGTCTCTCTCTCTTTTGTTTCTTAAGCCATCCTCTGACGATTGTCTGCGGCTTACTATTAGTTGGTTATGTAACATACAGTATTTCCGTTTGTTTCATGTGGCCTTCAATCTGAATGACTTTCTGAGAACCAAAGTGCTCCAAGCACATTTTGGATCATTAGCATAAGTACAAAGATTGCTTAAACAAAGCGGAATATTGGTTTGACTGTTACACTTAATTTCTTCAGGAGAAGTAAGAATTTAGAATCCTAGGAAAGCAAAATCCAAAAAGGATATCTCATTAGTGTCTCGTTTTCTCCTAGGCACAAAGGAGACATTTGTGATACTTACAGTAAATGAGACTTTGAACTTTGTCTTACCTCTCAAAATCTCCCCAGGAGAAATAGTGACATGTAGTCTCACATTTGCCTTAAACTGAGCAGTAAAGGAGTTCTTAGAATTGTTTCTAATGAGTCTCATTTGTATCTACTCTCAAATAAGTATTTGACAAGTATTTTTTTATCAAAGCTCATCCAAGTCTCAAAACCAACTTCTCTTTTACTTCCCTTCTTTTGCTGGTAAGAGGCCTTTAGGAGCAAGAAGTCAGAAACAAACGAGCGCAAATTAGACAAAATTAAGAACAAATGTATTGCTACTATTCTATGAGACAGAATGTTTCCTCTGGGAAGTTTATTTACAAGCCAAAAGTGATAATTATTTTATGTGAAAAATGTGTTATAAAAAAGTTTGCATGTTCACTGTTCATATAAAGTTAATTTGTTTGAATGTGTGTGTGTGTGTGTGTGTGTATAGCTTGTAGCCTATTTTCTTTGTGTTTATCTGTCAAGTCATTTAGAGTTCTAGATGGAAGAGTCCTAAGCTTGACCCCATTCCTTTTCCATGTCCTATATCCTGTTTTTCTGACAGCTAAGCCTTGCCCTCAGGCTCCCATCCACTACACAGAAACACCAAACAAACACATAATGACAAACATCAAAGTAGAAATGGAATGCTAGTTTGACAAGCTGAGGAAAAGGTTTGAGTGTTCTAATGCTGTTCACTGTTGTTTCAGGACCCTGCTGCACCAGAGTCTTTGCTTTTTCTGTTTCCTTGTTCTTATTTCTCTATATATTGTCTTATATGAGAGAGAGAGATAGAGAGAGAGAGAGAGCGAGAGAGAGAGAGAGAGAGATACGCACACACAGCTTTGTTTATTATTCAATCAAGCTCACCAAAACAGCATCTTCACTGACATTCTTCGATTGCAATTGTCCCTCTTAATAAAACAACGTATGAATACTTTCATATTCCACATACAGACGACTGTAAGATTTCAAAATAATGTCAACCCAAAAAATTTGCTTCAGATTTTTTATATATTCAGGAAAAGCACAAACGATGGAAATATGCTTGTATGCTGTTCATCCAATGGCAGCAATATCTCCATTAGGGATGATACAATTATCTGTTATCTAAAGGGAGGATTTTTAAGCAATAAATGGCAGTTATGTCATTTTTCTAACAAGCAGCACTTTCATATTAGATCCACTCCAGCTACTTTGTTCCAGCCATGAGAGGTGGGGGTACAGGGGATGTTGAACGAGGCCCAGGTCCCGACTCATCCTGAGATCTGCCTGGCAAGTGACCAGGACCAATTCCCTCTTGCTCTGATTGTCATCCTTACAAATTGCCTATTTGATGATTTACCTCACTCTAAATCTCTTTCCATGTCCCTCTCTGTTTGATTATCTACTCCCACCACCGTCACCACCCTCTCGCTTTCTGGGGCTGATTTGACCAAGTCCAGAGTGATTTAAATGTGGATCCGTCATAACCCTGTTTGCCCTGGGTCCCAGATGGACTGAAAGCCCGTCAAAATGAGATTGCTTAGGAGAGGTGAGAGGGCAATCCGGTAAAATTAAAGAAAAAGATGAGATGAGAGACGAATACAATGGAGGTGGAACAATAGCTGTGTTTGCTCACCGCTGGGGCTTGATTACAACTCTGATTATAGAACTAGGGAAAAGTATAATGAGGGGATAGAGAGAGAGAAAGAGACAGAGAGAGACAGAGAGAGAGAGAGAGAGAAATAGAAAGAATGCTCCACTGACATGCTCTTCAACAACAGCAGCAGATGCTTTTACAGTGTGGGTTGTGTGTGTTGGGCAGCATCTTTCAATGGGCCATCTCATTTGCTTCTCACCCTCTTCCTCTGCTCACACACTATTTCTTGGCTTGAGCTGAAATGTAGAAAGCCACAGCGCGGTGGTGGCTTTTAGCCAGCACTGTGTTCTGAAGAGGAGCTGTTCCAACACTTCCTGCTGCTACGTATGGCGTAGATCTGAAAGCGATTGCACTATGGCTAACATGTTGAACAGCTAGAGGAGGCTTTATAGAAACGTCTAACGTGGTTCAGAAGGAACGGGTCCAATCAAAAGAGATTGTTTAGTAACCATACATGTCCGCACTGTATGTTCTCTGAAGTATCACAACTCCCTCTCAACACATCTACCTTCATCGGCACAATACTCCTCCTGGTCGGGGTTTGATTGAGGTAAACTCTAATGAATAGGTCCATGCTGAGTGTACATCGGAGTTTTCATTCCTCCGTCAGCAGTAAGACGTCAGGTGTCTTCTCAATAATTCTGGTTCAGTCGCTTAGCTTCACCTTGCAAAAGCTTTTTAGTTTAGTCCTCAACGCCATTCACGTTGGTAAGCCACCACATTTGAACCAATTTTTTTTATTTTATACTTCTATAAGTCAAATTCCCTTTCTCATTTCACATCAATGTGATTTAGTAGGCTTTAACAATAGCATGGGATACGTTGAAGCTTTTTGGGTCTGCTAGTCTGGGAGAAACAGAGTTACAGTAACATCTTGTCCATGATATACAGTATAAGTGAGCATTGCAGACCAAAGTAAACAATAGCATTTATATGATCACTATTGGTTCACACTTGGGCTTCTCTAACATTGATAGACAGAATAATAATCCTGTGATATTAAAACAAGACTGCCATCTAGTGTACATTTTTTAAACAGACATGATTTCACAAACTCCAAAACCTGCTCCCTTTAGAGAATGATAAAATGTTGTTTGCAGACAATATGTCTAAAATATAAAAAAAGTATAAATATCAAAAGCTAATTACTGCTTCGGTAGTTTCTTGGCAACTTAAATGGCCATATTCCTAGCAAACACTTAACAATACCACACGACCATCCATTATTACATTAGTCTGACTGCTTTCTCATATCGCACAACAGCCCTGGGAGCCCAGGAGATGTCTGTTCCAGCTCTGTGTTATCCTGCAAGATATGGTTGAGAATACCTAAGCAGCCAAGAATATCCCTCACACACACAAATAAATAAAATAAATAAATAAATAAAGAACTGTCCATACAGAAATACACAAGACCCAATATACGGGGACAGACACACACACACACACACACACACACACACACACACACTGTTACGTCCCATATAAGGTGTTTAGGGTCTAGGGGTATTGGATGAACATATTGATGATCGGGATATATATGCTTAACAGCCAAATGATCACACTAGGGTAGTAGGGAAGATGCAAGATGGAACAATATGACACAGTTTTAGTGTATATAAGTGAGGTTTTATTTACAAGCACGCCACTGGGATCATCGGAGAAGAACGGTGCCAAAGTAAACAAAGTGCAAAAAAAGAACTAACTAGTCTACCTAACAGAGGTCTAGACTAGCGGAAAACACATACGGGGCAACTGTTCCTAACTAGTGTACATAACATATATATATGCTACGTGAAATGTAAACCCCAGGGTATCTTACCTAGCTCGTCAGACCCAGGGCGGCCGAGTGATTAACGTTAAGCGACACGCAGTGCCGCTTTATGCAACAAACAATATACTTAATGAAGACAAGGCTCTGACAGCCGGATCTCTTTCCAAAAGAGTCGAGTTCACGTATGGGTAGGTGCCAAGGTTGTTCGAGTGTCGTTTAGGTTCAGTTTCTCCTTCTCTCTCGTCTGTCGTCTGTCGTCTGTCGTCTGTCGTCTGTCGTCTGTCCCCCATGTGTGTCTCCCGGTTCCTCGTAAATAGCCAGCCACCAATCCAATCGGCGGTAGCTCGCAGGTGCGCACAATCAACGTGATTGCGGGCCTGTTCCAGGTGACTGGACCTTTGGAGACGATAACAAAGGAAAACCCAAGCAGGGCACATGACAACACACATCTACATGTACATTAATTACGGCCCAATCAACAGGGGTCGTAACACACACACACACACACACACACACACACACACACACACACACACACACACACACACACACCTCAATCTCACTTCCAAGCCTGAGAAGGGGGTTCTTAGTGGCGGTAGCTCCACTAAAATCATACTGTAAAGAAGATTCTATTATAGTGCTTAAGCACCTTAAGTCTGTGTGGATGAGTTTGTCAGCTAAGCTAATGGGTGTGTAAATAATACCTGACAATCGTAAGGATTAATCCCTCCCGTCTCAAATGGGCACAGACCACAGAGAAGTGACTGGGCAACAATTCTAACTATCCACTAAGCGATAGAGGATTATTAAGACTTAAGGCAGGTTTGTCGCCATGTTCAGCTGATGTTCTCAGTGAGGTCCGCTGCCACGCTGCTGCTTAGCACTAGAGTCATTTCTCAATGTTAATTGATTTGGAGAAGAGCCTCTATTCTAAAGTAGCTCAGCGCTATACTAATTGTCTATTCTGTGACAGGAGACTCACAGCTACACTGTCTGGTAGAAACACTAGTTGGGTGTTAATTAATGCATCTGAAAAGTCCGTGATGTAATATTGATAGGCTAGGAAACGTTATATATTTACAACACGAAAGCTTACAAAAACTGACTTATAATTGGTCAATATTGTGGACAAACCATGGTAGTTGTAATGTGGATTGAGTGTCTTTGCCCTGTCTAACAAATTAAAACACATCATAATGGGAAATGATGATCCTTTGCAGAAAACAGTTTCAACTAGTTCCAGTTACAACAAACAGTGGTGATTTAACACAATATGTCCCAAAAAAGAAAACAGTAAAAACCGGCAGAAACATAAGAGCGTCGAGAACCTTCGAGAGTGCATTTAATAAAGGAGGCTGGACGCCTGAAGGAGCAAAAGCATTATGTGGCAGAAGAATACCTGAAAGCCCAACCAGGCCAACAACGCCATCCGCAACCTAGCCACCTTTCAATGCTGGTTTTGCGTCCCCTGAGCACCGCACAGGCACATTAAAATGTAGCCCACAAACAGCCTCCTTTGCTGCTCATTTACAAGTAAAAGTGCAACAGACGGCGAGTGGTGAACAAGGAGGACTGATCAGATCAAGGTTAATGATACCCCTCATCTCAACCCGCAGGTGCCTGCCAAGTGGATAAACACTGCAATTATGGATGGAACATCTGAGGCCTGTAGGAATCTTTCATTACGCCTCATGATTTTTAAATTGTTATATTTATATATGTGCTTAATTTATTTCCATAAAATAGTTTCTTAGCCTAGACACGAACGCATTTTCTCACCACATGAGAGATCCCCGGAATGCGTTCTGTCAAGGCAAATGCAAGGCCGTGTCTGGAAGCTTCGAGGATGAAGTCAATAAACTTCACATCCCCGTGTGATGAATAAAGACCAGGCTGATTCAAGACGTCGCGACGGCCAAATATCTCTCTGATAGCCTGAGAGGCCCTCTCTGATCCGGCAGCAGGGTGATATTTCAGTCTTTCAGCTCAGAGAGTTAGAGCAGGTCCTTTTCCAGACTCAGGGAATTTAAATGAATCTTGGCTGCTCCCCTGTGCTTTGTGATGGGGGGATGGTTGGGTTAAGTGTGTGTGTGTGTGTGTGTGTGTGTGTAGAGGGGGGTCTCTGACAGGCACTCAGACGGCATACAAGGACCCAGGGAGACAGGGCAGAAAACCTGGAAATACTTCAAACCAGGCACTACAGGGACGAGGAGAGGACAGGGTAGGGAGAGGAGTCTCAGTCTCTCAGATTCCTCAACATAAATAGACTATGAATTGAAATGTACTTTGACAGTGGGCTACTAATCCACCACCATGCAATTTTCAGTGAAGGATAATGGAAATAGAAAACTGTCTCCAATTAGTCAAGTGTAAAGGTGTGGAAGAAAAATCAAAGACAATCGAACACAGCACAAATATTGTAGTCTGATTGATTTGGCACGAACACCCGACTGGCAGTGAAGTTTGTGCCAAGTACCCCATTCAATTAATTGTTTACTCTCGCTAAGCATGAGTGCAAAAATTTTGGGGGGTTAGATTCTCCTTAGCGTTTCCATTCTTGGGTCAAATTAACAAGTCAGAGCCAGACTCCCAGAGGTCAAATGTCAACCCTAGAATCCTTCGGTCACGCCCATTCCTGAGTCTAGCCTGAGCAAAACATCCACCTGGGCCATGAGGTGTGTGTGTGTGTGTGTGTGTGTGTGTGTGTGTGTGTGTGTGTGTGTGTGTGTGTGTGTGTGTGTGTGTGTGTGTGTGTGTGTGTGTGTGTGTGTGTGTGTGTGTGTGTGGGGGGGGGGGGGGGCTTTCTTTGGCTCTCTGACACACTGCTAGGACACATGTCAAAGTAATGGAATTTATGGAATTTGCATAGATCATCAAAGTGTTCATTGGTAAATAGGGAGTACAAGGGGTAATGTAGTGGAGGACCCAGGTGGAGTGAGCTAGAGGAGATATTGGGACACGGTCACAATGCCAACCCCAGCAGGGTTTAATCATCCAACGTAATTACAGTTGGAGCGTGGAATTTGGACCTAATAAAAGGAACGTTTCTGTGGCAAAACTCCCCAAGCAGCAGGTCTGTTTACGTAGGCTATAATTAAGCCCCCTTAGGTTAACTAACCTGCTTGGCATAGCTGAAGGTGAACACTGTAAACATTGACAACTTAAGTCTGTGGTTGTAACAAACAAAACTTGCTGGACTCACATTTCCTGTGTCATTTCTTTTAGATAAACATAAATTGTCTCCTAAGGGGATCTCAGCAGCAGGTATTAGTGGAGGAGGCTTTGAGCCAGCACAAAGCTCCTCATTATTCCTAATTTATTTGCTACTCAAATTGTCTTGGCTTTTTCTTAAGAGATGTTTGCAATAACACAATTATTAAATACAGCCGTCTATGTGTTGCTTATTGAATACAGATTTTTTTTTATACTGTAGACACACATTTTTAAACAACATTCGAGTTGGATTTGGACCAGTCCCCACAAAAAGCACGTACTGCCTTTGCTCTTGCACGTACTGCCTTTGCTCTTGCACATTGTTGCAGACCTGCTATCCATTAACCCTTTCCCTCATGTTTATTAGTATAGATGGGATCAGACTGTTCTCCAGCTGCTAGACCACTCCCGGCAATGCCAGGCTGCCTCTCCCATGCAGCAGGACACAACCAGGCCTGCTAGCTTAACATATATTATCTATTTAGACTGCTGAGAAGACAGAAGCACCACCACGGAGAGAGGAGAAACTGGAATAACATGAACTACCAAACTGTATATAGTATACACAAACACATAACAACATAGATTAGTGGGACCTTAAGACAAGTCACGATACAGAATTGTGATTCTAAATTAAAATGTTCAGCTGTTGCTCTTCCTCTTCCTTCCTTAGTTAGCCACTATCAACACCGTTAAAGTGACGTTGTCAGCCTACGAGTGACCCGACTGACGTGAGTCACTTTTCCAACAGTAATACAGTACGGTGCGGCATTGGAGTCAGTCACCATCTCTGGAATGATCAAGGCATTATTATCTGGCAGGGATGGAGTAGCCTGCATGGTCCGCCACTGCTGCACACTCTATAGTGGTAGCTTGTGTTGTGGAGAATAAAGGCCAAGATAACGCCACCGGCCCAGCTCAATTTGGCCCACCAACTGAACCCAAATGTATAAACCCAAATGCAATTAGCCGCTTTTGCGTTAGCAAGTCTGGCCTGTGCCATGGACACTGCTTCACACAGTGTGGGCCGCTGGCCTGCTAGTTAGTAATTATCCATTGAATGTCTGGAATTAATGGCAGGCCATCGGAGGGGAAATCATGGGGTGTTTATTGAATTGGAGAATTACTCATGCATTCTTTCAGGAGCTATGTCTTTCAGGGGAGTTGGAATGACGCTATGTAAAGACCCTGTGAGCTTTCTTGACAGGAAAATACAAAGGTACGCTAACACTAATGTATGTTATGTGACTCAGTTGTTTGTGTTGTTGTTTATGTTGTATGTTCTTCTAATGGACCCTGCAGTCTGTCAATAAAGATTAAATAAAAAATAAATACATACATAAAACTAAGAATAATTTGGGTTCCATTGTTAAGTTTAATTCTTTTTAAAATTGAAGGTGTCAATACACTACAGTACAGGCTACCCTAAGCTTAGGTTGGCTGAAAGAGTTTAATCTTAGAAAATGCCTGAATTATGATTTTCACTCAGGGTATTTCTTTAGCTGTTTTTTTTTCCCCTTTTGTCTTTTTATTGTATGTATTATCTCTAAAATAAGAAGATAAACTAAACAACAAGGGCTTTTCATGTTTTGGCTTTTCTGTAGTCCCCCAGTTTAAGCAATTTCAGTGTTTACAGACACTCAAAATAGACGACCTGCACGCTAGGCCGAGAAAGTGCGCAGGCCGTAACTTGTATCAGGGCTACAAAGCGCCCTAAAGTCTCAGAATCAAACTGAGAAAAATCACGAAAAGATTTCCACTCCGTACCTACAACTTATTTGAACCCTGGTTAAAAACTGACCCAATGACTTACGCTAGACAGTTCGATGCATCGAGTTAGACAGAGAGAGCTCACCTGTATTGACACCAGCTGCAATGTGGGGCGGTGGCGATAACCACGCCTGCGTACTCAGTAGCGCTCCAACAATACCTAGAACAGCACACGCTATTGGACGGATTGTATCGTCTACCTTCAGTACTACTTCGCAAAAAAGTCTCACAAATAAGGAATATAATTGTGTTATTGTAAACATAAAAGGCCTGCGGTATGTTATTGAATCCCAATTAGCTTGGATTATTTTGTTCAGTTGAAGAAAGTGAGGGGGTTAAGAAATTGCGTATGATGAGGGACCGTCTGGCAGACTTGACAGCCGTAAGTATCTTTACACAAACGATGTGAAAACACTATCTACACGAAAGTAAAACTTTCATGAATGTTATGTTGTCAGACTTATTGAGTCACAAGTCCCAGTGTTGTCCAGGTTTATATTTGTTTAAAGCTATTACGTTTTCCGTTGTACTTAGTGTTTAAAACATTGCCTCGTTTATAGCTAGCTATACCCGCGCCATGCCCCTGCCCCTCTCCGGGCCATTTTTGCTCCTACACAAATGTATGATTGCTGAAAGATGTATCCGCTCTTCTTATGGGTCGTTTTAATTCACCTGAGATAGCGCAACAAAGCTGTTCGAACGCTTCCCAAAAGTAACTAAATTGTGTTATTTGCAGAACACCAACTATGCAGCGGATGTTACTGTCACACCGGAGAGTAATATCCACATGGAAGGATTTTTCAAAATGGTATGGAAGTCTGAAGAAAGTTTCAGCATATGAATTTACATGCTTTTCATGTTAGAGCTGTTAACTTGGACCTTTCTTCTTTTTATTACCATACCTTATTTACTCTTATCGAGGAAAAACACATTCATACTATACCCATGTCCTTATTATGAGAACTGGTTGAACTAATTATAAAAATTAATAAAGTGTGTTTTTTGTTATATGGCAGGTGGAGGAAGTACGAGGCCTCGTTGGGAAGATCTCCTCTCAGGTGGAAGAGGTAGGGAAGAAGCACAGTGCCATTCTCAGCGCCCCCAACCCTGAGCAGCGTGAGTACGGCCTCTAGCCTGACACACTCAAAGGGGCATGGGAAATGCTCATGAAGCCAATGTATACTATTAGTTATGTAACAGAGAATTAGACTTTGTTATTTTTTTCAATCAGCTTTTTTAAACCACTGCCTACAGTAGGTTACTCACTAGGCAGATATTCCATAATGAATTCAAATGTGGTCCGCAAGTGTGGGGGTGACCAATAACCATTTCCATAGGCTTAGCATAATATTTGGCTTAGCTTTGTTAGAATCAAGGGATGCCCAGGTCCTGTGCTGTTCTGATTCCTATTGCTGGCTACTATCTGGCTAGCTGGTTTAAACACACAGCAGGGGTTCTGCACTCTCACATGACATTTGTCTTCTAAAATGGATGTGTCCTCCAGGTCTTATTTGTACTACACTGTACTAGTCCACTAGCTCACCTAGCGATTACTTTGTGTTGTTCTATCAGCACTAGTCAAGCGCAACCCTTCCAATCTCCTAGTAGGCGTTAGATCTCACAAAACAGCAATGTTTTTGATACTATGTGGTGATCTAGTTCAGGAAAAGCATCTAGGTTTCCCTGATAAAATGGGTGTGTGACAGCTTTTACGCTATTATGTAGCCTTCGATTTGAGATCAACTGGTTTAATGTACACCATGGCGCATCAACCGAACACACGCACACTCACAATCATGCATAAGCATACAGGAGTCACTATACTTTTTCCTGATTTTAAATATTTTGACCATTGAATTACCGATGTGGCAGGCCGAAACTACAGTCCGCTCACTATCTGACCACAAACACATACAGTGCAGAAGGTAACACAGTAAACTTCAGCTGTATGAGACATCTCGTTTTAGTAAGATAGTGTTAGAAAAATCTTTCATCAAATTCTGACCAAAGCTCTGCAGTAAGATATTCCTGTACTTCTCAATTGTGGATGTTTTCATCTGAGTTGAAAGATATTCCATTTTTAAGCGATTAGAAAGATTTGAGAACACTAGCTTTGTTATCATTTTATTAAACATTTATCTAACCTGATGGTGCCATTGCGATTAAAATTTATTTTTGCTAGACAGACCTGGCCATTGAGGCAGCAGTACAAAAAACCCAAGTGGCGTACAGACAACATCCATTCAAAATATTAGACAAAGCTAAAAATAAATCACAGTTTTTAAAATATTTTAAAAGAATCCGTTTTTAAAAGATTCAGCCTCCAGTTATCCCTGCTCTTTTGTGGTTATTATTTTGTTTATACAATTTCAACTGAATTATTGTAGTTCCCTGACTATTCCATATAATGTTTAACAATTATGCTACGATAGTTTAGTTTCGCGTCAGTAGATAGAGGCAGTATTGAAGACTACATTTGTCAGATCAACATCACTCAATATGATAGATCAAAATGGAGCAATACATTAACAGTTTCACATGTAGATGTTTGTGTAATGTTTGCTGATTAGTCCAATATATTGGGTTTGTATGTGCCCAGTCAATGAGAACCATGTGATGATTCCACTACAGTATAATGATTTATTATTTTCTCTCTTTCTCAGGGACCAAAGATGAGCTGGAGCGCCTCACAAATGATATCAGGAGTAACGCCAACGCCGTGCGGGCCAAATTAAAAAGTGTGTATTGATTTGAATGGTCCTCGTCAGAGTTTTGGTCATATGTATTGCATGAGGATCAGGCTAAACTGAATGGAAAAGAGCACTCCCTGGGTTTTGGCGAAAAGGTGAAGTCCATGTCAATTTGACTTGCAAATGAGCTCAAATAGAAAGGTACTTTTGAGCTCCCCTTATTACTGTTGTGAACAAACGGGCCTGGAAACATCTGACCCTTCCCCCTTCTACTGACAATAGTGATAAAACATCAACTGCCAGCAGCATGGAGTGTTTACCTATCAAACTGCCTCTGTGTGCTTGTGCATAATGTTGATAGAGGGCCCTGTTTCTGTTTGTGCTTATTAAGAGTGGTGTGTGTGTGTGTGTGTGTGTGTGTGTGTGTGTGTGTGTGTGTATTTATATTCACAATGTGTAACATGCTGTGTGTTTCTTTTCAGCCATGCAAGACAGTCTGTCCCAAGATGAAAATGCAAACAGTGCCTCAGTAGATCAGCGCATTCAGAAGAACCAGGTACAAAATTACCCAAGATTAAATCCATCAGATACCTTGATGCCATGGATTACTAATTGTGCTGATTTTGTCTGGCCTCCGCTATGTCTGATTTTCCTGTTTTTAGTATGCCAACCTAACCAGGTGGTTTGTGGATGTCATGACTGGGTACAATGAGACACAGATGCGGTTCAGGGAGAAATCTATAGCACGGCTTCAGAGGCAGCTGGAAATCAGTGAGTGGACTGACACACACACACACACACACACACACACACACATACATAATCTGAGCTCCCATTGCTTAGTGTTGGATCATGCAATGGCGGTCTCTTTTGTCTCCATCTTCTCATGCCGCTTGTAGTGCTTTTAGGTGATCATAAAGCTGGGAAGCCCTAGCCCCTCCCATGCAGAGCTGAAAGGCGAGCTCGCAACAGGAGATACCCGTGTTAGTGTTACCACAGCAACGATTGCCCGAGGTTGTCAGGGGGAGGGTGACTAGCCAAAGCCAATGTTCTCTTGAGGTGTAACAATGGGGAATGTTTGCACAGTTAACTTGGTCGTGACTTGCCTGTTTTGGATGATAATCAGTCCATAACCATAACAAATAAAAGTAAATAATAAATTAAGATATAGAGGGTGTTTGTTAATACATTATTTTTGATTAATGTCTGAATCAATAAGTTACGTTATGATTAGCTGCTTAATGAAATGGCAAGGTGCAGTAATTACTTAATTGTATTGATATAAAATTATTCCCGCTCTTTTTGCAGCAGGCAAAGTAACTACAGAGGAAGAGATGGAGGAGATTTTGCTGAGTAACAACCCTTCCATCTTCACCTCCGATGTTAGTGTCTCCTGCGTACAGTACACCACACAATGCCATTCATAAACACTCATCTGACACACTCACTTTTTCATTGCTTTTTTATTCTTTGTCTCATCAACTCTCTTGATTGAGCAACACAGATTGCATTTCTGTCAAAATGTCACCAAACCAACAAGTGCTCCTAAGTTCTCTATTTAAAAAGGCATAAGGTGAATTGAGGTGCTCGCTTTTGTCCACCCCCAGATCGTCCTGGATGCTCGTGTCACACGGCAGGCCCTGGATGAGATCGAGTCACGCCACGAGGACATCAAGCGCCTTGAGTCCAGCATCAGCGAGCTGCACGAGATGTTTGTCGACATAGCCATGCTGGTGCAGTCCCAGGTCAGAGGTTCAAGAGGTTAACGCTGAAATGAAAAGGAGTGTTTTTGGTATTTTCATCCGCGTGAGTGCTCTGATGCTTTGAATAAATTGGGCCCGATGAAGGTTAACCAAAAATAAAATACATTTGATTTGTAAAATAAATAAATAGATTTTGATTAAGTTAGTTGTTTCACTGGTAAAAGATTATGAACCTGTTGACAGCTTATTGATTACTTATGCTCCAGTATCGTCTGATTCGACTGCAAGTACACTCAAAGGTTCTGTAGAAAAACATGGTTGTCATCTGTTATCCATCGGGCTATGTCTGTTTCATCCACCAGGGGGAGATGCTGAACAACATAGAGCAGAACGTGAGCAACGCCTCAGAGTACGTGGCCTCAGCCAAAGGGGAGACCAAGAAGGCTGTGCGCTACCAGAAGAGTGCGCGCAGGGTAAGGCTGCTCCCTAGTTTCCCCAGACTGTTCAAGACCACCCAGCCCAGTCCTGCTACTGACCCTACTACTACTGACCTTACTACTGCCGCAACCACTACGGACCAGACACCAGATCTGCCTGAGGGCCTGGGAGTAGCTCGGATAACACTGTGATCTACTGTCCTGCTCCAAGTCAGCCAACCGACTTTATGGCGGCGAAGCCAATATCACACTCGTCCTGACAGATTTACAGAGCTGGCGGGTAAAGTCGCCTTGCGCTGAATCGGGCCGTTCGTTTTAATAGGACAGAAGAGATAGGGTCAGACTGTGTGGAGATCCCCTACTGTAGAACTGAACCCTGCCTGAGAGTGATTTACATGTCTCCCTGACTGCCTGTTGAAGGTTATCACTGTGTGTATGTGTATGTTTATGTGAGGATGTAAAGACTTGTTTCGAAATAAATAAAAATAAAACGTTTCAATCAATGCAGTATATGATTTGCATGTTTTCACTCTCTAATCAAGAGCCGATTCATTCAGGAAATTTTTTTTGTATTTTATTTTTTTACATAGTTTCTTTACATTTTCGTCTTGCGGCTTGTGTCAACTCCTAACCGTTTTGCTTTTTGTTGTTTGTCTCCGGCAGAAGTATGTCATAATTGCCCTAATTCTTCTGGTGGTGCTGGCTATAATTGCACTAGCGGTGGGTTTGTCTGTGGGACTGCCTAAGAACTAACCTCAACCACTGCCTCGGCCATAGGTAATAATTAACTGCCCACATCGCAAACCTTACTGCTTACTTTCTCACTAACTCTTTTAAACTCTTTATTGTGTAGCATTTATGAACTTTGCAGCTGATTTTGAATTTACATAATCTTTTTCTTTTTTTTTTTTACTACCTGCCCCCCCTCTTCCACCACCACAACCTGTAGATACTTTATTTCAAGATCTGGCTCGCTGCTGATATCATTATCCTGTTCCTAACCATTGGGCTAAATCTGTCCCGAAAAATGCATCCCAGAAATATCTGTCCGTGTAAAAAAAGCCAACCCTCGTCTTTTTCCCGAGTCCGCAAGCATAGAAGTTGCGTTTATTGGACTAGTCCAGCAAGTCTGCTCTGAATGAATCCAAGGCCTTTGACTTCAGTTACTCACTTACAACAAGGACCCTGGATTACATATGAAGACTGACCCCTGCACCTACACCAACCACCAGAAGAACGTGCTGCAACTCTTCACATGCTCCAGAACACTGGCTTGAAACAGCCAGCCTGCACATCATCAGGACAGACCTCTTTTTGAAAAATAATATCAAGTTATATTGACATTTGCACACAATATATAGTCTTCAGTTCACTGGTGCCTTGGGTGTTCCTTTGGCTCTTTCACTGTTGTATGTTTATGCTTCTCCAACCTTTGAAAGAGTGGTTTTTGCTGAATTGTTCAGAGTACTGAATGACTGACTCCTCACTCACATTCTCAGCTGCAGTTCTGTCTATGGATTTAATAAGCTTCTGAATGTTATAGCTGAATTACATTAGAATGTTTTTATTTTTAGATATAATAGATTTACAGTCCTTTGTTTTGTATGTGTTATTTATTCAATGGTATAGTAATTGAACAGCTCTGATAATGATCATGTAAAATGACACTGGTGACTGACTGTTTGCAGAGTGTGCAAATAACTGACATGGAATTTGCTCCTTTTGCCTTTTTTTACAATGTAGCCTCTTTGACAATTATCTCATATTGAGAGTTGCGCAGTTAGACCAATGTGGACATGATGGTTTAAATACAAGATTTAAACACAGCACTTATTGTTTGTATAGGTATGTAATTTTAAATGGGGAAGACTTTGTTGGTTATATAAGGGGATTTGTTTAGAGCCTGAAAACAAATGGCCAGATTGAGCTCCTGTCAATTCTGCCACTCTGCAAGAGATGATGTTACTTGTCTGTTGTGAATCCAGCTGAATTGTCTTTTATGTCTTCATGGGGTACCTTCTTGTGACACTATGTGCATAAAATAAAGAGAAATAGAGATTAATTTGACTGTAATCGCAATGATAATGTTCAGTATATTATCCTTTTATAATACTGTTTAATAATTAATTTAATAATATTTTGTGTTGCTATGACTACGGGTCTCTCTGTATTCAAAGTGTCGTTGGATTGTGAGCCAGCTCCTCATTTTATTTTCCTTCACCATCTGGGCTTTAGCCATTGGCCAGGCCTCAGAGCCAGAACTGAACGTGCTGTTTACCTGATTTTTCCTTCCACTTCCTCTGTCCATGGTGCATCTCCACCCTGTGATGAAAGTTCCAGCGTGTCTCCGTCCCACATTCACAGCTCAGGAGGTGGGGAGGTATTTTTAGTGTCTCACAGCCCTGAACTGGAGAGTGGACCATCGCTAGACCATACAAAACCAAGTCAACACACCTTATTCATAGAAACCTCCACATCCTGTCTCTCTTCTCAAACCTGGCTGGGTGTCCGTCCTCTTGACAGGGTGGTGTCTGCAGTCTTTGTGATGTCGTTTGAAGGTGTGGAGATTCTCCCAGACTACCTTGACCCTGTTCATGACAACCCCATTAATCGGTTTATTAATCGATTGACTCACTGAGTTTATTCTGGATTAAGGATCCTGTACATTTGTGAGTTTATTCACGTTGGTAATATCAAAACCTTGATATAGCCTTCACAAAAAAAAATCTGACTTATTTAGACATTGTGAGACAAGTGAGAGTTGACACTGTCCCCAGTGGTCCTAATGACAGGTGAGAGACCCCACCAGATTGGTATTTATTTGCCTCTTTACAGCTCTCTTTTCTCTCCTCAATCTGTGTGCCAGTCGGCCATATGGTCACACCGCAAGCAGTCTTCGTGGGCCAGGACATTACGATTTCTACATCACACACTTCTAGCAGCTTTCACCAGACAATTCCTGTCAACAAAATGCTGGACACGGGCGCTAGCGCACATTCTCTCGCTTTCTCTCACCCACACAAAGCGCAAAAGCACCCTGTAAATTGGAGCCATGGAAACCACAGAGCTTGTTGTGCTGTCTCGAGATGTGACACGTTCCCACATACCCGCAAAAACAATCAGTTTGTCCAGCATGGAAGGCCAGCCAAGATCAGCAGATTTTGTTGCTGAGTTTCATTTCAGCTGCCGTTGTTGTGTCTGATGGACAAGGCCATGGAGAACTTGGTCGCTGCAAACCAGACCGACTGAGAAACGGGGGAGAAAACAACCGAGAGAAGAAATTAGTTTGGAGCATGGAGGGAGATGAGAGCTGACTTCAACTCTACTCAGGTAAGAACTTTGTTGGCAAGTTTTCCAAATCATCATTTTCTAGATGATGATGTTCTTGTAGTAGTATAGCAAACCAATAGTCACACTAATGTACCTGACAGGGATGTTGAATTAAATTTAAAAGTTTTCCTTGCATTAGATTCCAAATGCATTTAAGTCACAGTTTATTTAAAAAAGGTGCATGCTATCTTCTTATTTTCCTCTTTCCTTTGATTGAAAGGCAGGCAAAATACTCAAACTAATTGGTATGTAATGTTGTCCTGGCAACCAAAGAGTAATCTCATGCTCAAGTGGGTCACACAATGCTCTGTCATGACGGTACTCTCTAAAACCTGGTTCAGTCTGGTCGGTAGTGAGTGCTCTTAGGTACAGCGCAGGTCGTGGAGTGTGCGCTATTCGGTGTATCGGACCACATGTGGTGGAGAGGCACATGTGAAACACTTTTCTCTCCTGTCTCTAAATGTTACATTAGCATACAGAGTAGCATACAATTTGCCGATGGAGAATCAGGACTGTGTCCACGGATGAAGACATCACTGCTCTCTCTGTTGTGTCAAACGTGGGGCAGACATCGATGGGTTGCATGATGGTTTCACACACTGCTCAACTCCTACTCTTCCTCTGGAACCCGTTTGGGTGACAGAAGCTTGAAGTCAGTAGTTTAAAAAACTCAGTGAAGAGTGTGTGTGTGTGTGTGTGTGTGTGTGTGTGTGTGTGTGTGTGTGTGTGTGTGTGTGTGTGTGTGTGTGAGCGAGACAGAGAGAGAGAAAGATAGAGATAGAGATGCAGAGCGAGCTGATCAATAACAATATAGACTAAAAGTCACTTAATAATTATACTCCAATGCTGACCATGTTTTTTCTACTTACAGGACACCGAAGCTGCAAACAGGACTGATGTTCTAATTCCATGCACGGTCAAGGTAATCTTTGGGATGATCGAAGCAGAAAGATTCAATATTAGGATTTATTTGAACATGTCCAAGCAAATTTATGACATTGCAAACGTCTCAGTGGGACAGTGGGTATTGTATATTTTAATACTGGGAGGAAAGTGTATTGTTATTTTTAACCAACAAGCCAACATATGTATGAACTTTAATTAGTATATATCTGTGTGCCTGTCTTACAAAACGTTACAGGTATTTTGATGATTACTTTAGTGCTCCCATGCAACATTGATAGACCTACTGTGTAAGTCCAATTTATTTAAATTCACTCTTTGCTTCACGTTCAAGCCATATACTGTTTAATTGACCTGATGTGACAGCAATATTCTGCAATGGTTGTTACTCCTTTGTATCACATAATTCAACTACTTCACAGTTTCTGTGTGCATATGTGCTTGAGGGAGAAAAAAATAGTAACAGCCTGACTGTTTGGCATGGCAGTACAAAGTGTAAAATCAATGAACGCTATGAGGCAGACGCACCGTTTTCATTGACAGCTCTGACTGCCATCTAGTGCTTATAAACTATAGAAGAGAAACGGGACACGAGTGTGTACAGATTTGTTGTTTCATATAATTGTTTTATAATGCCAACCACCTATGCATGTAACAATGTCTCACATGCTGACGATCATGTAGCCTCCACAACGAAGCACACACTCGACCTCTTCATTCTGAAGTCATGCCAAGCAACGTGCTCAGTGCATTGTCATCCTAGTCTAATCCTTCTAATACCTCAGCAGCGTTAACCCTTTAACCCTACTGTAGTACGACACCCCATACAGCTGCTCGCCGGCGCGTGTGTGTGTGTGTGTGTGTGTGTGTGTGTGTGTGTGTGTGTGTGTGTGTGTGTGTGTGTGTGTGTGTGTGTGTGTGTGTGTGTGTGTGTGTGTCAGAAGGGAATACAGGAGAGGAGAGAGTGGGGATTTAGTATTGGCTGATAAAATCTGGCTTGCCAGGCTCCTCCTGTGGGTGTAGTCCTGTGGTACAGTAATCCCTCCCGCTCCTGCTCCCTCTTATGTAACTACAGAGTGGAGCACAACACAAAAAGATACACAGTGCCCAACATATCAATAATCCCAGTCTGCAGCTCTGGACACACTGTCTCCGGGTCACCTCACTCATGGAAGCATCCGCGTGGAGTTTGTAATGGGTATAGGGATGTATGCAGAGCAGTATATGCAGCCATGGGAGTAGGGGCAGGGAGCTTTAGCTACGTGACTGCACAGTGTTTTCAGCTGGAGTGAGAGTTTTGTTTACCCGCGTGGCTGAAACCTTTTCATTTCCTGGTCTTTTTGTTTTAGCAGTCGTCAGCAGCTTGTCCGTGTGGACTTGATTTGTATTTAGTACCCCGTGAGGATTGGCACTGAATCTGGAACATGAATGTTTTGGTTTGTAATCAGAAATGCCAAAAGTCCCTTGTCAGACCGATATTAGCAGTACGAGTGAGGTGATCTACCATGACAGGTGAGTCATTTGACTGTTGAATCTATACTTATTACAAATTATTCTTTTAGTGATTGTGTCATGCAGTATGCCAAAGTGTTTTTGCATACCGTATCTGTTTATACTTTGTAGATGTGTGTTTGTGTAGTAGAGAAAGAGAGAGAGAAAGAAGAGAAACAAAGATAGATATTTGCGCTTCTGCTGTGCGCTTCTACAAAGTCTTTTTTGTTGTCTATTTGATTATGTGATGTGTGTGTGTGTGTGTGTGTGTGTGTGTGTGTGTGTGTGTGTGTGTGTGTGTGTGTGTGCGTGCGTGCGTGCGTGCGTGCGTGCGCGCGCGCGCGTGCGCCAGGTGATCATGCGGGGTCACAGAAAAGCGGCTGACATAGAGGAGCTGCTGAGACAATCCCAGGCCGAGCTGCTGTGGATCCAGAGGCAGCTGGCCATCATCAACGCCAGGAACACACACCACCAACACACCAAGGGCAAGGTAAGAAACACTCCCATTAACAGTACTTACTCTGGGCTAACTGCTCCTACCATAGAGATAGAACTTCTTCCTATCTCAATGACTCCTACAATGGCTCATGGCTGCTGCCCGTAAGCTAGACAGCTTCATGAACAATAGTTTGCACTGTACAAAATGTGCATATTCTTTATTTAATTGTTTTTATTTAGTCTGTTTTAAAGCTCAAAACAAGTTCAGTTTTCAGGGATAAACAAATCCACGTTGGTCCGTCCGTGCAACTGAAAAACTGACCAGGAGAGGACAGCAAAGCACAGTGGAAAATAATCAATAGTCCTCCAGCTGACGTCAAAAAGCCGGTGTCTGAGTTCACCAATCAGGGGCTGCATCACCGCTGTGACACGTTCAACAGAATCAGTCATTAGCATTCTTAAAGGGAGTGGCTGCAATATTGCCGTCCAATCCTGGGGATTTCTTGCGCTGGGCCTGGAAACCGACGCACTTAGCGAGGTTCACGTTAAACATTAGGAGGAGGGGGAGGAGGGGGAGGAGGAGAGGGTTGCTAGGCAACAGAGTGGAAGAGAGTAGGTTTTTTTCCGCTCCTCCTCTGCTTCAGTTGTGCACAGAAAGCAGCTAACAGCTAGCCCTGCACGCCTGCCTCTACTAGTGCTGCTGTGACTGCCCTCCCTGTAACACCCCCACCATGGATCTATAGAAACCTGACAAGGCATTTTGGGCAGGTGAGGATACTCAATTGCTTATGGCAATATTGTAGGTTGTAAGATATTTTGTTCTGGGTTCTAGGATATGGTCTGAGATTCATAGAGCCGAGGAAAGCTGGTTATTTGGGGATGAACATAAGTTAACTATCTCAACATATACATTTCACAATAAAAACTAACGGGGTAGTACCGAATGAGGACTTTCAGCTAATGAAATAAAAGCTCATGGATTTGAGTGAGTTGGGGGACTGGATTGAGCAGTTCTTCCTTCCCCTGACATAAAGAGGAAGGGAGAGGAGACCATCTCTTTGACCCAATGGGCTCGCTGGCCGCTTTCTTCTGCTCTGCTGGTTTGCTACTGCTCTTTTCTGTTTTGTGTTCTGCTGTGCTGTTCAGTTTTTTTTTCTCATTCTGCTGTTCTGTACTTTATTGCATTCTGTTCCGTTGTGCTCTATTCTGCTCTCTCTTTTCTTCTCTGCTCTGCTCATGTGAGTTGAAAGAGGGTTGCAGGGAGAAAAATAAATGCTCATCCATAATCTATTCATTTACACATCAATGCCCTCCAGGACTTATGCAGAGCAACGATGTGAATGCGGACACACTCCAGTGGCTCTGCGTGTGTGCAGCGGTGTGTTTTAGCTTCTGTGCTGTGGGCTTTCGAGCGAACGCCAATGTTAGTGGAGACGCCACTGAGAAGGCATCGCTATTTCAAGTTGGAGATAATAGAAAAGGCAAGACGCAAGAGGGCAGAGGGCTGTGTTTGAAGGGCTGAAGGGGAAGGAAAAGAGCGCGAGAGAAACCGAGAACAAGAACGCACGGACAGATAAACAGAGCGTGGATGTGTGTGTGCGAGGTGTGTGTGCGCGAGGTGTGTGAGGGAGATCGAGCGAGTCGCTCTAGCCGTCCGTTTTTCTCCTCTCTCCGGTGCGAGGAGGACCGCTAGCTACAGCTAGCTCCAGCTGCAGACTGGGAGAACCATTCAGCCTGTAGCTTGGGAACAATTACGGCGTGGACACACACGCACACACACACACACACACACGTACGCACGCGGTGCACCGTCGACGTGTCACTCCAGCTGGTGAGAGAGAGGGAGAGAGAGAGAGGGGGGTTGTGTTCGGGAACGAGCCTTTGGGGTAGGAACATTGTCATCCTCTGCATGAGCGCCACATCATCACCATTAGGAACGGTGCTTCCAGAAACACCTTGCGTGCTATGAACCGAGCTGAGGCAGGGCCATGCATGTTGTATGAGCAACGCCTACACACTGGCACGACACACACACACACACACACAGCCTAAGCAAAATGCTACTGCTGCTCTTGGGATTGCATGCACCTTGCTGATTCACTGCCTTTGGATGAATACGGTGTGTGTGTGTGTGTGTGTGTGTGTATGTGTGTGTATGTGTGTGTGTGTGTGTGTGTGTGTGTGTGTGTGTGTGCTGTCCTCCTTAGCTCTGCATCTGACAAACATTTAAGCAGTATAGTAAAAACTGCTAATATGCACCTTCTCAGCTAGGCTAGGCTAGGCTAAGCTAATGGGGGCAGGCTACTGTAGGTCCAGCGGGTTGCCACTAACTGCGCTAGGCCTGCCTCTGGAGAGCTTGGCTTATCTACCCGGAGCCAACAACACAGAGCTAATGTACATGGCCACGCGAAGAGCTTCACGGAGCTGCTGTCCCGGGCTAAATGGGGCTGGCCAGGGTGGCAGGAGGAGGGCTGGCTTGGCAGGCCTCAACAGCAACTTGGCAGGCGGAAGGACCTGGTGCCAGTGGGGTTTGGAGTCTGTTTTCAGGCTGGCATACACAGGACTTCCTTAAGGCTGTGGGTTTAAGTAAATATGGCAGAGAGAGAGAGAGAGAGAGAGAGAGAGAGAGAGAGAGAGAGAGAGAGAGAGAGAGAGAGAGAGAGAGAGAGAGAGAGAGAGAGAGAGAGAGAGAGAGAGAGAGAGAGAGAGAGAGAGAGAGAGAAATAGAAAGGGAGAAATAGAAAGAGAGAAATAAAAAGAGAGAGAGAAGGGGGTTCATAATGGTTTACCGCCTGGTTGTCTCACCTTTTACACTTAGTGAAGAGAATACTGGGTGTGAATCCCTGCAGGCTCTGTTGGTAGCTCTAGCTCGAGGTGACTGTGGGTGCTGAGGTTGCTGGTGTTGAGGTTGACGTGTTGCACATAGGATGTGACAACAAAAAAAACCCTCAGACTCTCTTTTTCTATTACTCTTTCTCTCTCTCTCTCCCACCAGGACTTGGTAAAAAAATTTAACCACTTGCATTTTCTTTTTTATTGTTCGACAAATAATCAAACCGTGTTACAGTATATCCATACACATGAATTCCTTTTTGGACAGTTAGTGTTTACCTCTACCTCTAAATGTTTTCTACAGGCAGACAGACCATTTTGTTCCAGGCAGGTGAAAGGTGCTTTCTGCTCAGTGTGTGCTCTCTCTGCTAATTGGTGACATTGGCGGCTTGCTGAGAGACTAGCAAACAGATTTCTTTCAGGCAGGGTCAAAACAACTATTCTGGTTTCAGAAGTTGTTAAATAAATAATTGTATTTCATGTTGGAACTGTGATAAATTTTATTTTTATTTTTTGTTTGTTTTTAAGCCAGCTGGCTGGCTTGTTTTCCCTCCACCGGCCATGCTGAACTGGGAAGAGAGCGAGGTGTGGTGTCTACATGTCATTTGCGTTGCCTAGCTGTCTCTCAGCCTGATTTCTTGTCCCGGTACAATGCGCTGACTCTCCCCCTGTTTGTCTCCCTCCCTGCCAACCTGTCACAGTCTCTCTGTGTCTGTGTGCCCCGCCAAGTCCACTGCTGCCTGGCCGCGCTAGCGCTCTGGCCTCCTGCCGGACTTCTTAGTGTGTAGGTGGCACGTCTGCTGGTCAGGGATTGTCTGGAGCGAGTGTCTCTGTGTTTGTCTGTGGGTGTCTTTGTGTCTGTTTGTGTGTAGGTTGGTGGTTGTGTGTGTGTGTGTGTGTGTGTGTGTGTGTGTGTGTGTGTGTGTGTGTGTGTGTGTGTGTGTGTGTGTGTGTGTGTGTGTGTGTGTGTGTAGTGAAGTGTGTTTGTGTGTCGTGCGTCCCTCTCCGTGCCTTTGTGTGTCGTCCAATCCCAACGTTCCCTCACACTGACTGAATGGAAACAATGCCAACCATTTGTTGTTTGCTGGAGGCCCGTGTGATTATTGATTCATAGAACGCTCAGGGAAACCGTAAGCAGGCTGTTGCTCACGTCAGACCCCTTCTGCTCAACGCCACGCCTAGTGGATGCAGGTAATGCCCTTATTTTGGAGCGCAATAGAGGGGATGGGGACGGAGTGAGTGAGTGAGTGAGTGAGTGAGTCATCGAGGGGGAGGGAGAGAGCGAACGACAGAGCGAGAGGGAGGACTCTGTGAAAGCTCTGAGTGATGCACTACATTCGAGTTGGCTCCGTTAAGGTGCTTATGGAGAAAAATGGTGTCTTTTTTTGTATCCCTGGGTAGTGGAGTGCCCGTGCGGGCTAAGTGCCTGGCTCACTGGCTCCGAAAGCAGCACTACACCCCACCACGTTTGGGTAGCCGGGGGGCCAAACTCAGGGTCCCACATTATACCTATGTTACATTATTACCTACATTATATCACTCCTTCCCTTCTGCACCGGAGCAGTCAACAACATTAGCGTCTTCTCTCTCTCTCTCTCTCTCTCTCTCTCTCTCTCTCTCTCTCTCTCTCTCTCTCTCTCTCTCTCTCTCTCTCTCTCTCTCTCTCTCTCTCTCACTTTGTCTGGGGTTGCCAAGTTCGCTATTTAGAAAACGACAAAAAAGAACTGTATGCTGGTGTGGAGGTCGGTGGGTCCTGTGCCTGGTGGCGAGGGGCTCTGTTGGCAGCCCGTCTCAGGGTTGCCTATGCATTATACACCGGCGACACCGAGACACTCACAACTACCCCAGCGCCAGTTTTGTGTCTGCCGCAGCACGCAGATGTAGTCATCTTATAAAGCCAACTTACCTGACGGACTTCATCCGACTGTAGTTTGAGTTCATGCTTAATAAATATCAGTCCAACAGCCACTCCCTTGGCTCACACAGGCCAGCACATCGTCGGGATGATGGAGTGTTTTAAACGGAGCCATGGGAAGCTTGCTCATCCGAGGGAGTCTAATTCTAGGAGGCAGGGACAAAGGCAGCATCCCTGGTGCCCTGTGTCAGCTTCAGCATGACCTAGAACACAGCCATTTCCCTGTCCCTGTCCCTGTCCCTGTCCCTGTGCCTTTCCCTGTCCCTGTCCCTCCCTGTGTCCCTGTCCCTGTCCCTGCCTGTGTCCCTGCCCCTGTACCTGTCCCTGTCCCTGTCCCTGTACCTGTCCCTGTCCCTGTACCTGTCCCTGCCTGTGTCCCTGTCCCTGTCCCTGCCTGTGTCCCTGCCCCTGTACCTGTCCCTGTCCCTGCCTGTGTCCCTGCCCCTGTACCTGTCCCTGTCCCTGTGTCCCTCTACCTCCCTGTGTCCCTGTCCCTGTCCTTGCCCCTGTCCCTGTCCCTGCCTGTGTCCCTGCCCCTGTAACTGTTCCTGTCCCTGTCCCTCCCTGTGTCCCTCTCCCTCCCTGTGTCCCTGTCCCTGTCCCTGTCCCTCTCCCTCCCTGTGTCCCTGTCCCTGTCTCTGTCCCTGTCCCTATCCCTGTCCCCCCCTGTGTCCCTGTCCCTGCCCTTCCCCCTGCCCCTGTCCCTGTCCCTCCCCCTCCCTGTGTCCCTGTCCCTCCCTGTGTCCCTGTCCCTGTCCCTGTCCCTCCCTGTGTCCCTGTCCCTGGCCCTGTCCCTGCCCCTGTCCCTGCCTGTGTCCCTGCCCTTGTACCTGTCCCTGTCCCTGTCCCTGTCCCTGTCCCTGTTCCTGTCCCTGTCCCTGTTCCTGTCCCTGTCCCTGTCCCTGTTCCTGTCCCTGTCCCTGTCCCTGTCCCTGTCCCTGTCCCTGTCCCTCCCTGTGTCCCTCTCCCTCCCTGTGTCCCTGTCCCTGTCCCTGTCCCTCTCCCTGTCCCTGTCTCTGTCCCTGTCCCTCTCCCTGTCCCTCCCTGTGTCCCTGTCCCTATCCCTGTCCCCCCTGTGTCCCTGTCATGCCCCTCTCCCTGCCCTTCCCCCTGCCCCTGTCCCTGTCCCTCCCTGTCCCTGTCCCTGTCCCTCCCTGTATCCCTGTCCCTGTCCCTGTCCCTCCCTGTATCCCTGTCCCTGTCCCTGTCCCTGTCCCTCCCTGTATCCCTGTCCCTGTCCCTGTCCCTGTCCCTCCCTGTGTCCCTGTCCCTGTCCCTGTCCCGGCCCCTCCCTGTATCCCTGTATCCCAGTATCCCTGTCCCTGTCCCTGTCCCTGTCCCTCCCTGTGTCCCTGTCCCTGCCCCTCTTCCTGTCCCTGCCCCTCTCCCTGTCCTTCCCCTGCCCCTGCACTCTCCCTGCCCCTGTCCCTGTCCCTGTTCCTTCCTGTGTCCCTCTCTCTCCCTGCCCCTGTCCCTGTCCCTGTCCCTGTCCCTGTCCCTGTCCCTGTCCCTGTCCCCCCTGTAAGGCAGAAAACAGGGGACTGTTTGAGACTCAGGACTGTGTACAAATGTTGTTGGGTGGTTTGGAATTGATCCTCCCTCTCTGACTGCCGTGAGCTCGCTGTGTGATTTTTATGTTTCTGTCCTCACGATCACTACCGCTCGGTTTGGGATCAGGATATCAGCTCTGCTGCTCCAAGCACTTTGTAGTGTGTGTAGTGTTTGTTAGACCTGCCCAGGGTCTCAGCTCTGCTTTCCAAACATGAAGACTTCATTCAGCATTTCCTCCGTTCTCGCAACCCACCAATAGCAAACAGCAAATACAGTTAAAGCTACGGACGCCACGAATGCATTGACGTCACACTATATCAAAATAAACTCTTAACATTAACCAAAGTAGCCCTCTTTACACTCGTGCAGCAGTTAGTTGACGACCCCCGTCGGCTTCAGCACTGACTCCTGTCCTCTCTCCTCTCCTTCCCTCCTCCACGTGGAGCAGCATAGACATGAGGTGGTGCCCCAGCACGGTGCAGGCCGGCCGGGCCTCGAGGTGAGCCAGCGCCACCGGCTGCTGGAGGATAGGAACCGGGCGCTCACACTAGAGGTGGCCACGCTCCGCCAGGAGAAACAGCAGCACAGGACCCTGGTGAGGACCCCCCACCTCTCCTCTCTCTCTGGCTCTGGGCCCACCTCCATAAGCCGTCTCACACACACACACACACACACACACACACACACACACACACACACACACACACACTCTCTGTCCCTGTCTTTATCGCTTCGCCTCCCTGCCTCGCTCTCTTTTCGTCTTTCATGCCTACTGTCATAGTCTCTCTGTCAGCTCTCTCCCCCCCCCACACACACACTGACATATTCTCATAGTCTCTCTGTCAGCCCCCCCCCCCACACACACACACACACTGACATATTCCCATAGTCTCTCTGTCAGCTTCTCTCTCTCTCTCTCTCTCTCTCTCTCTCTCTCTCTCTCTCTCTGTCTTGTAGTTTCTCTGTCAACTTCATCTCTCTCTCTCTTTTTTTCTTAATCTTTCTCTCACGCCTTCATCTTGCTCTCCATTGAGTCCACAGCACCAGTAGCCCAGCCCATTAGTCAGCACACAGAACACAGATCAGCATTCCACTTCGCTCTCTTCCCACCCCCTCTAAAGCTCACCCCCTCCAGCAAGGAAAGCATTGATTAAAGCCCTAATCACCTTTAAATCACGCTGTTTATGGTGCGTTTACTTTGGGGAGATGGTAATCACCGCCTGTAGGGAAGGTGGACATTAAGGAGCCACAGCCACAGAGGCTGGCTTACTTAGTAAAAAGGCTGTGTTTGGTGCCCCGTCTTCTCCTGTGCTGCATGGCTCCATGCACACGTGCTGCTCTCTCTCTCTCTGGGTCCTCTCCTGACACTGTGCATTGTGCAGTCAATGTAAGCGTGTGTAACGCCGAGCTAGAGTGGAAGGAGGGGCACGTGTGTGCGTGTGTGTGTGTGTGTGTGTGTTTGTGTGTGTGTGTGTGTTTGTGTTGGTTGTGTGTGTGTGTGTGTGTGTGTGTGTGTGTGTGTGTGTGTGTGTGTGTGTGTGTGTGTGTGTGTGTGTGTGTGTGTGTGTGTGTGTGTTGTGTTTGTTTGTTTGTGTAGATTTCATGTCATACGGAGGGGGCGCCTGAAATGGGGACCCCCTAAGGTCCCCGGCGGCGAGGTGTGGGGGGAACCGTCGTCTTGGCAACCGACCCAGTAGCACGAGAGGGATGGGGACAGATTGGCAAAGAGAAGGTGACAGGCCGTAATGGCTGCTTCTGTTGTCAGCCTCGGCTGGGCTACGAATCAATTTCACCCAACGGACGCGGGGGCGCTTCGGGATGGACACGGGGCCGTCGGTTGTCACGCCAACAGACTGTCGTTTCCTTGGCATCCGCATGACTTGACAATCAGATGGGCCGTCCATCCCAGCCCAGTGGCTGTGATGCCTCTGATAAAGTCAATAAAATGTGTTGCAGTAATGCGTGACCATTACACTACACTCGACCTAACTGGCTGGCTGGCTGGCTGACTGGCTGTCTGATTGGCTGACTGGTTGACTGGCCGGCTGACTGGAGAAATATGCAGATGCATTATGAATAATTCAGGCAGGGGATTGTGTCAATGCAGCGCTAGCACAGTAGAGCCAACTGTGTTAAGTGTGTAGGAGTGTGCTTCGTGTTTAGTTAACCACGGTCATATGGGCTCACAACGCAACATGTGGGTGCTTCATGCGCTGCGTGTACCAACACGTACAGTAGGCATGCACGTCCAGTCGCCTGTAACGTGCCATTTGGCCCTGAAAGGGGTAGTGCAATATTTATTTAGCCCAGCGCAGAAAGAGCGCTGCCTATTCAGGAGGTTAAGATGCTGCGGCTTATGACTTACTCGCAGCTTCCCGGGTTGCCAGGTTGGCTGAGGATCTGTCTGGACAGTGACTGACAGGGTTGCCAGATCGGCAGACAGAGTATAGTGGGTGCACTGAGAGACGGAGAGCCCCCGGATGATGCCTCCGCAGACCCCTCTGCTGCTGTGGGCACGGACGCTTGTTGCCTGGCGACCCCCGTCGACAGACAGTTGTAGGGGAAAGAAGAAAGCAGCCCAGAGAGAGGGATGACCTTCTGTGTGTCTTTAAGGAAGAGGGAAAGAAAAGAGGGGGGTGGTGGAGGTAGAGTGGGGTGTGGAGAGGGTGGGGTGCTTCTCACTCCTGCTGAAAGGCTTCAGCCGTCTCCCCGGACACCATCCCTATGGCAACGCCTCCTCGGCTGGTGAGCGTGCGTGTGTTAGCGAATGCTTTGGACCCTGCTGTCTCCATGATAATGAAAAGGGCAGTATGGATACAAACGAGGAGGAACCACTAATTAATAAGAACCAACAACCATGTTGCGATGTGCTCAGGGTTTAGTAGGGGCACAGTGACCATAACACAACTCCCTTCATGTGGCCGTAATCATAGACGTAAAAAGCCCAAAGCACAGGGTAGCGGTACAACACTTGCATACTCAGTCATTCATGGTCATTTAGTTGCGTGGCTTTTAGGGAACCTCGCCCGCAGCATCACAACCACCTACATGAAAAGTCACATTGTTCTCTTTGCTGCAGCCTCAGGTTTAGCAAGACACTTTCTACGGTGATATTAGGTAGCTGGATGTTGTTTGTGTGTGTGTGTGTGTGTGTGTGTGTGGGTGGGTGGGTGTGTGTGCGTGTGTGTGTAGTCTGTTCTGCCTAATTGAGTTGGGCTCAGACAGTGGGTGCTCTCTCAGTTGGTTCAGGGCAGGCTGTCTTTTATAGAGCTTCCTCCTCCGCCTCCTTCTCCTCCTCCTCCTCCTCCTCCTCCTCCTCCTCCTCAGCGTTGGTCCTGGCTTTGGCCCTCAATCCACAGCCAAATACATGGAGCCGACTCCATTTTAGTTCTCATAGGATTTGATGTAAATAAACCATGTGAAGTGATATCACCCGCAGTGATATCAAGTGATATTATTTTTGAATTGTATTGACTGGAGCCGACGTCTTGCGTGTGCGTTCTGCTGTCGCGCATCGACTCAGAATAGTGGCGTGCTGACCCATTTAATGTGCCCATTTGCTCATGTAATGACCTATTAAACCCCTGGGGATAAGTGCCAGACTGGGTACGTGCCCGCAGGCCGTGCCCGCTCCCCTCTGGTCAGACCCATCTGTGGGCTTGTCTCTTAGGCCCCTGCTCCCTACTTCTTCTACCGCCTTCTTCTCTTTGTTTCATTCTCCACTCCTTTTTTTCTTTGCTTTATTTGTATTGCTCTCCTTTCATCCAAATCGACTATCCTTTGTTGCTTTCTTCCCGTTGATCTGCCTCCCTTTACCTCTGCCCCGCCTCAACGAGCCTGCCAGCCAGCCAGCCAGCCAGCCAGCTAAAATGCCAGCCAGCCAGCCAGGGTTGAGAGAGGCCACAGGTCTGAGCTCTGGGGCTGCTGGTTGTGAACGTCCGCTTTCATCCTGGCTGATTTGATGTGTATCGGGGCGGACTAGGCCATCCCATAATCAAATGACAGAGATTTGCAGAGCTCGTTTCCAGGCACACAGGTCCTTCAGACTGTGCTTTAATGCGGGGACGTGTCTTTACGGACTGCCAGCGCACCATTGGGATCAACCTCTCACACACACAGACAAACCTGGCCCAACAGAACATTATATACGTACGTATTTTATAGATCCTCTTTTTACGATAGGCCCCTACATTTTATTGGATGTGTCAAGTTTAGGTTGTGTTTTAACTGACAACCTCGGGTAGAGTTGTAAAACATCGTTTGAACGCGGGGATGTCAGTAAATCATACGTATTACAGAAAGTCTGCTGTAGTTACTGTGTTTGCCGGCGTCCTCTTAGGCACCTTAACATAGTTACAGGTTACCGCAATGTTAGGCTTGTGCAGCCAAGCTGTCTGGACAATTTATCTTCACTGTGTCCCAACGAGTCAGCGAACAGAAAACCTGGATGAAGGAAAGATTTGGAATAGGAAGTTAAAAACGTGAAGCTGGCTCCTCATTTGTTTCCAACAATCCTAATTCGGGAGATGCTGCGTGGTCAGGTTGGCATTTTGACAGAACCAAATGAATTGACGAATGAGTGCGGCGCGTTTAGAATCTGTCCGAAAGGAAGTACCACCTGCTATCCCTGTGGTTTACGCATATTTAACACAATGTTACACAGTGTTAATGATACAAATCTATATCTTCATCTGGTGTATCTAGACATCTGTTTTCATCAGATAATCGCTTACTACTATATGCTGAACTCTAAATCAGGTCCAAGGTGCTAGCTGAAAAAACATTTAAATAAAAAAGTCATTTTGTGACTAACTGGTGTGCCTGCGTGAATGATCAGGTTGCTATGACATCCAGAGAGGGCATGCAGGCCAGGGGCTGAGCCAAAGGAAAAGGTCTAGTGTGTGCACACTGAGATGTTCTCAAGCTGCTGCCCTTCTAAAAAGGCTTTATGAGCCAGTCGTCAACATGACCCAGGAAGTAAGAGCTGCATAACCATGGCAACTGCTACTTCCTGTCTGCTCCCCGAGTTGTGAGCGACGTCTGAAACGACCCAGGGGAGAAAGAGATAAAAGGAGAGAGACAAAGAACAGATAAGACCAAAACATTAGAAATTAGAAATAACTAGTATAGCACATCCTCGGTTTTCAGTCACATCGCCGTCAGAATGTGCTAAAAAAATATGGCACTATAGAAATGTAGGTCCTTCCTGGATTAATTTAAAAACCTAATCCTCCTCGGATTAAGTCATTATAGGCCCTAACGCTGGTTACACACACACACACACACACACACACACAGACACACACATACACACCGTGATTGAGCCAATGCGATTGTCATCACTCATCATGAGTAGGCAGTTAGTGTGTGTGTGTGTGCGTGTGAGTAGGCTGGGGGGGGGGGGGGGGGGTTGCTGATACCGTTGGTGTTAAAAGCTGTTCAGGATTACAGGATTCTGAACAGACTGGCAGAGATCAACATCAACAAACACAGCGCGGTGGCTCGATGGATCTAGCAGTCAAGCATACGAGTGTGATGGGCGAGAGAACGTGCCACGCAGGTGTTTACCGCAGCACCTAATAAGGCGTGTCCTTTCGTGCCTCGACTGTTCCCTCTCAGTGCTCTCCTCGCGTCGCGCTGACGCTCGCGTCGTTTGATTCTGTTGTCACTGCTGCTGGCAGTGTACCCTCTCTCTCTCCCTCCCTGTCGATCCTCTCCTCCTGGGATGAATTATAGGGCCGTTTGTGTTTCATGGGCTTTCTTTGCCCACACCTTACCGAAGTTGGTGGATGTGGCCTTGCTTGGGCTGTACATTCAGGAAACAGACACGCACGCACGCACGCACACACACACACACACACACACACACACACACACACACACACACACACACACACACACACACACACACACACACACACACACACAAACAGAAGAGATGGGATGCATGGTCCCCGTTCATCAATCGAGCTGTGTGTACTCCACTCCCCTGGCAGTGGCCACGGGGTGAATGCAGCGTTAGCACGTTAGCAATTAGCCCAGCGTGTATGCCGGTGTGAGAGCGGCATCCATCAGCAGCCCGTCCAATTAGCCCGGTGCCTGGAAAAAACAGCATAGGAAAACAAACGAGGAGCTGAGATGGAAGAAGGAGCAGAGAAGGAAAGCCTGAGAGGAGCGAGAGGGAAGGAGTGAATGACTGGAAAGGAAGAGTGACCGAAGGCAACAAGAAACAGGATGATGGCAAAAGGGCAAAGGTTGTATTATCAACCCTTTCTCCTGCTTCCTTGAGCACCTCTTACCTATTCAGTCTGTCCATCAGGCAGTCAGTCACACAGTCATTTAGCTAGCCCCTGGATGGTTAGCCCTGACAGAGCAGATCTTTATATTATAGCAGTAAGGATGTATACTTTGCAGCACTGAGCACAACAGCAGCGCCCCAGTGGAAAGCTGCAAAAGATGCTCACCCTCCATGCCACTCCTGCTGCTAACGCTACTGCTGCATTAGCTGCCACGGCTACCGCTGCTTATACTATCTGCTGCTGCTGCTGTTAACGCTAGTGCTGCTGCTGCTGCTAACGCTAATGCTGCTGCTGCCGCTTCTGGTTGATTAATTCAGCCCACATTATGCAGCTCAACGCACAGCCAGAGAGAGCGTGAGAGAGAAAGGGTGGAAGCGACGCGAGGCTGGGGGTGGAGAGAGCAAGAGAAAGGGGAATAGGGGAGCGCGGAAGAGAGAGAGAGAGAGAGAGAGAGAGAGAGATTGTGTCGGGGGGGGGGGGGGGGCGGGGGGTTGAGAACAGAGAGAGAGAGAGAGAGAGAGAGAGGGAGGCAGGCCCAGAAGCCGGTGATGCTGCTGCAGCCGGCTCACATCCCCCCCCCCCCCCCCTCCCCCCCCCGCCCCAGAGAGAGACGAGAGGAGAGGAGAGGAAGGAGGGAGCAGCGAGACCATAGCGGCTTCTAAAGAGCCACCATGCTACAGCGTTAGCCGGCAGACAAGGTAAACAGCCCTCCTCTTTTTTTTCCCTCAGCGCTCTCCTGCCTTCCCCCGACCACGGCTGGCCGGGATACCACTCTCTCCTCCTCCGATCCTGCTTTTGCACTCTCTCCTCCCCGCAAGCCTGAGAATATTGCTGGAGAATGATGTAAGCGTGCGTGCGTGCGTGCGTGCGTGCGTGCGTGCGTGCGTGTGTGTGTGTGTGTGTGTGTGTGAGAGAGAGTGTGCTCTTGCTGAGGCTGTACCGTGTGCTTTAGCGTTGCCGTAGCACAGACGCCGCGGAGAAGCCTCGCCTGGTGTGGCCCGGCCGCGAGATATACCAGAGAGAAAGAGACCGAGCCAAAAAGAAATGAGTGTAAGAACGGGGGAGAGAGGGAGGGGGAAGGAGAGTTACAAAGGATGGAGGGGGGGAGAATGGTACATGGTGTCTCTTCGGGGAGGAGTATATGGAGTAGCCCTGTCCGTGGACTGTAGCAGGGCCACCTGTTTGTCACAGCTAGCGGGGGAGCGGTCAGTCCTGAGGTCCGGAGGAAAAAGGGTGGGGGAGGTCCGTGCAATGAGCCGGGGGGGGGGGGGGGGGGGGGGGGGGGGGGTTTAGTCGGTTTGAGTGTGTCGCTGGCGAGTTTGTGTTGTGACATAGTTGTAACTCACACACACTCGCGTGGAGGTGCACAGGTTACGTGTGTGGAGCATGTGTGTGTTTTGTGCGTGCGAGGGAGGCGAGGTAAGATTGCAGGTGATTGCTTGTTTTTCCGCTGTTGCTTTCAGCTTTTGGGTGTTGGTTGGTAACCTGAACCTGCCTCCCCTCCCACCACCACCCCCCGTGAAGCCGGGGCCCATGCGGTTGCCATGGAGACGACCGAAATCCCTCCCCGGCGTGATTGACACTCACTCTTCAACAGGGATCAATCCTCCTGGAGCAGTGCCTCCACCTCCTCTCAGTGCGTGTGTGTGTGTGTGCGCGCGTCAATCCTCTGCCGTGACACAAAAAATCTAGTCAGTCCTGAGTTCTGAGACCCGGCTAGGTAGACAACACAGCACACCAGGGGAAAGAGAGAAGGCGAAAGGAGAGAGGTAGACAAAATGGAACCGTTATTTAGCCACTGTTTGACTGGCAATTGTATCGATGCCTCAATATGTTTTACCAGCTGGCTGCAGACTCTTTTTTTTTTTTTTTTCTTGGCCAAGACGGGTTTAAAGAAAAAGAGCTGAAACTAAAGCAATTACTGTAATGTCAGTCACTCACACCTGCTCATAAATCCTTGAGTCACGACTGTTTTGTGTGCGTGTGCGTGTGTGTGTGTACTCTCTGCATATGCCTACAGTGTGCGTGTCTGTGTGGGTGTGTGGAAGTGAGCGAGCGATAAAGAGGGAGGAAGGGAGGGGGAAAGAGGGGGGGAGGGAGGGAGCAGAGCATAGTTGAAACTCCCACTCTGCAGCACTTCCAAAAAGAAAGACTTCTCTCTTAATGTATGCATCCCTTGCTTTTGATATCCCACGCTCACTCTCTCTCCCTTTCCCCCTCTCTCTCTGTCTCAACTTCTTTGTCTCTCCCACACTCTTCCTGCCTTCATCCCCTATCGCTCTCTCTCTCACTCTTTCTCTCTCTCTCTGTCTCAATCTGTCTCTCCCACTCTCTGTCTTCCTGCCTTCCTCCCCCTTTGTCTCTCTCTCACTCTTTCTCTCCCTTCCGCTGTTTGTTCCACTCTTCCTGTCTGCCTCCCCGATCCGTCAGCGTATACCTCACTCCCTGGTTGTCCCTCTAGCTTAGGGTGCCAACCTCTGGCAGGGGGGAGAGAGCCATGACAGGACCAGAGCGCTTCAACCTCCCCCTTTTCATCTCCTGTTCCTCCTCTTCTCCCTCTCTCTCTCTCTCTGTCTTCTCCCTGGTCTTCATGCTGACACCCAGTGGCAGCTGAGCACTGCCGGAAGCAAAAAGGGTGAGGGAGGGAGACCAGGGTAGGGTTGGGTGGATGAGGGCGGGGGGCGGGGGGCGGGGGGGCTTGTGTGTGTTTGGAGGGGTTCGGGGCGGTGGGGGGGACGACCAAACTTCTATTTCGAGTCCCACGCTGATTTCCCGGCTCTTCTCTTGGGATTAGCAGGGAAATCGTCTGGCAGCCAAACGACTGCCTTGACTAATCTCACACGCTCGCCACTGTGCTCGCCCGCTAACGTGCAGACACACGCGCTCGCGGACGTGTCCTCCTACACGCCTCAGAGACACACTTCACTACAGGCGTGCCCACACACGTGACACGGGCACACGTGCTTCCCCTGCCAGTCACATGGCGCCCATGGCTTGTTTGGGTGCCATTCCGTGTTAACCCTCATAACCCCAAACCCGGCGACGGGATCAAAAATGCATGTTGTCTTTAAAAAAATCGGCAAAATTACAACATTTATCATACCCAGAAACTTTAAGAACAGCCGTTCTCTTCGGACTCTAGACTTTCACAACGCCCACAAACCGATTATGTGCACAGAGCGCTTCCGTCAAAAAACACCCAGAAATGGCTTGGGGATCAGAGGGTTAAACATCTGTTTGTTCGGGAGACAATTCTATTCTAAGTACCTATCATCACTATACGCTGATAATAGCATTGCGCTGTGTGTGTGTGTGTGTGTGTGTGTGTGTGTGTGTGTGTGTGTGTGTGTACATCTTTCAGTGTTTGCAGTCCAGTTGCACCTCAGTACTCACTATTGAAAACGCACACACACACACTCACACACACACACACACACTCAGCCACCTGCCCCACCCACTTGTTCACTTCCATCGCGCTGGGGTTCTGTTTGAAGAGCAAGTAGAACCTAATGTTCTAATGAAACCTAGCATATAATTATAAAAGGTAGAATAACATCATATTTTGTGTGTGTGTTCGTGTGTGTGTGTGTGTGTGTGTTCACACGCGTATAACAGCAAGGGAGATAGTAGTGAGAAAACAAGTAGTTTGGTAAGGCGCAAATGAGACTGCATGTGTGCCTGCTTTTTACTCTACCTGGAATAGAGAGGGGTTTCTATAGCAACTCCAGGATCCTCCCTCCCTCCCCCACCTCCTCACATAACGTGTGAGCCTGGGTGTGTGCACAAGTGTGTGTGTGTGTGTGTGTGTGTGTGTGTGTGTGTGTGTGTGCGTGTGTGTGTGTGTTGCATTGACTCGGGGCAAACACACCAAAGCGTTAGTGTCATTGAGCCAGCGGTGCTGAGGACGAGGAGAGGGAGTTGCTTCCTGCTGTCTCGGGCGCTTAGCTGCTTCTCTCCAGGACACGGCGCTAGAACAAGACACGGTGATTGGAGGAGAAGAGGGGGGAGAAGACGAAGAGGAAAGAGAGAGAGGTTGAGATCCGCAAGGGACGCGAGTCAAGACGTGTTGCAAATAATAACGCCTGAGCTGGGGAGATTGAGAGGGAGGAGAGCTAGCGTGATAAAGGGATAAGACCTAGTTGGGGAGAAGGAGAGGAATAAAATGAAGAACAGAAAGAAAGAAAGAAAGAAAGAAAGAAAGAAAGAAAGAAAGAAAGAAAGAAAAACGGATAGAGGGACAGCAAATAACAGGCTATACGTAGTAAGAAGATGGTCCTGTGTGTCTGTGTGTTCTTCTGGTGTTGACCCACAGATTCCCTGGGCCAACTGAGAGATGGTGACCCCTCACCAACCAGCCACTTCCTGCTGCTCTCTTTACAACCCCACTCACCATCACTCTGTCTGAGGCGTTTCATGAGCTAGAGTAGTAAAAACGCAGTCCTCTCCGTGACACTCCTTTTCTGTCGTTTTTTTCAGCCTCAGTACTGCTTCTCCTTCCATCCCTCTGCCATTTCCCTCCCTCAACCTTTTCCTCTTCCTCGCTGTCTCCCTGCTCTCCCCTCTTCTCGCTCCCTCTCTCTGACGGGCCCCAGTAGACGGTGTGTAGGTAGCAGGGTCTGAATCATTTATCAGGAGACACAGGCCCAGCAGGCCCCAGCACTGTGGGGAGTGGAATGGAGGGAGGGAGGGAGCGGAATGGAGGGGAGGAGGGCACCGCAGACACTCGACGTGACCTGTTTGAATACAGCCGACATGACAGCCCTGTCCACCCATAACCACCTTAGCTGTCATAGAGCCGCGCTCACCAGAGAGGAACGGCACGGACCCGACTGGCTACCCGACTGACTGGCTACCTGACTGACTGACTGACTGACTGCCTACCTGACTGACTGGCTACCCGACCGACTGGTTACTCGACTGACTGGCTACCCGACTGACTGGCTACCTGACTGACTGGCTACCCGACTGACTGACTGCCTACCTGACTGCCTACCTGACTGACTGACTGACTGACTGACTGACTGACTGGCTACCCGACTGACTGACTGACTAACTGACTGATGGACTGACTGGCTACGTGACTGACTGACTGACTGACTGACTGACTGACGAGACTAACTGACTAGACTAACTGGCTGACTGGCTACATGACTGACTGACTGACTGACTGGCTACATGACTGACTGACTGACTGACTGACTGACTAATTGACGAGACTGACTGACTAGACTGACTGGCTGACTGACTGACTGGCTACATGACTGACTGACTGACTGACTGACTGACTAATTGACGAGACTGACTGACTAGACTGACTGGCTGACTGACCGACTGGCTACATGACTGACTGACTGGCTAACTGACTGACTGACTGACTGACTGACTGACTGACTGGCTGACTGACTGACTAATTGACGAGACTGACTGACTAGACTGGCTGGCTGACCGGCTACATGACTGGCTGACTGACTGACCGGCTACATGCCCGACTGGCTTACTGACTGGCTACATGACTGACTGACTGGCTAACTGACTGACTGACTGACTGACTGACTGACTGACTGGCTAACTGACTGACTGACTAACTGACGAGACTGACTGACTGACTGACAGGCTACCTGACTGACTGGCTACCTGACTGACTGACTAACTGACTGACTGACTACCCGACTGACTAGCCTGACTGATTGACTGGCCACCTGACTGACAGACTGACTAACTGACTAGCCTGACTGTCTGACTGACTAGCCTGACTGGCTGACTGACTAGCCTGACTGGCTGACTGTCTGACTGGCTCATGGTGCGTGAGTGTGTTTTTGTTTGTGCATTCGTACACTGTACGAGGTGTGTGCACAGGAGCCTTAGTGAGCCTCCGCCGTGGGTCGTGTGTGTTTCTATGAGTCCTCTGTGGAGACCCCCAGTCAAGGGTACGCCCCGGTGCCAGAGATTCACAGTCACCTCGCCAAACCTTGGCAAAGACGGAACACTCGTCTTCATTTCATCACCCCCCCCCCCCCATCGCTCCCTGACGTTCCGCAGCGTAGCCGACGGGAACAATAGGTCCCGCTGATGTCACAGCGGTTATGTCACGGCTCTGACTGGAAGCCCTTCCACCCTCGTCATCGGAGCCCTGACCCTCGCCTCTCTCCCCCGCTCCACGGACTGGTGCAGCCCGCTGCCCACACGCGCTCCTACCCCCAGGCCCCCTGGCCAGCGTGTTCCTCTGGCCCCTTTAAAAGTCTCTGGACACACATGCACGCACACACACGCACACGCACACGCACACACACACACGCACACACAAGCAGCCGCTGGGATCCCTTCGTCACGCATCTGAACACACACATATATAAGCAGACGTGTACAACACAAATACAGCTTGGAATATGCCCGTGTGGATCCCAGAGTACCCATGCAAACACGCATGCGGTCAGGCTGAGCAACGAGGGGTTGCGATGATGGGTATCGGAGCAAGAGGAGGACATGTATTATCCTGCGTAGGTTCCTCCCGGCTGACTGCTGCGTCGGCCCCTTTCCAGTTCTGTCCGGACCTCTTCCACACACTCCTCCCTTTACCTCTCCTCTAACTTCATCCGCTCGCCGTTCCCTGCCCCTTCCCCTCCTCCGCATCTCCGCGTCTCCTCTCTCTGGATAGGAAGGCTTGCGACCAGCCCCAGACCACCTCTATCCCATAGTTCTGCTGGGTTTCACAAACGGAGCTCCACCAGCGGAAATGCAGGAACTTCATTACCCAGAGCACATTTGATGTCGGGTAATGGGACGACTTGTGTAGATATAAACAGATGAGCAGTGCGTTATTTCATTTGTATTACTGAGCATGATGTAAGGTTGGATGGGTTTGCCGAGGCAGACACAGTAATCAGATCGCCGAGGTTGGAATCACATTTGTCTTGCGAGAAAGGAGCTTAAGGGTAGCCTGTTCCTGGAGCTGCTGGTTATGCAACACACACACACACACACACACACACACACACACACACACACACACACACACACACACACACACACACACACACACGCAAACACGCAGCACAACCCGAGCCTGGGCAATGTCAGCCAGATGTATCCTGTTTTGGGTTGAGAGTCCTTGTTTCATCCCTGCACTGATTTAAAGATGGCCCATCGGCCTAGTCCCTCTAACACACACACACACACACACACACACACACACACACACACACACACACACACACACACACACACACACACACACACACACACACAGTAGATTATCCTCACTTGCACTGTTGTTTTATGAATGGGATGCTTGTAGAGTGAACACAGAGAGAGGTGAGAGGAACATTGTCAAAATATTGGCAGACGTGGCTGAATCAGTGCTGAGGATGACATCAGAGATGGGCTAAGCCTGAAAATAGAGTTTCATTTTTTAAGCTCTGCATACATTTTTGGAAGTAAAGCAAAACAATTCAAACTGTATAATTTGGTATACAAAAAAAGAATTTTGATTAAAGGTTGAACGCTTGGATTTAGCCAGTGCCTGTTTGAGTCTGGATGAATGCCAAAGTGTTGACCCCCCTATCAAGGACATGTACAGAGGTTCAAGATTGACAACTGCTGTGGTGAAGGTCTGATCGTGTAGAGTCATCCCTCTGCTATGTATAGACAGGGACCCAGCTGGAGAGGGCAGGCCAGGAGGCAGCCAGGCGGGCAGGGAGGGAGGGAGGCAGGCGGACAGGCGGCCTTGGAACGAGGAAGGCAGACTAAAAGTCTGGGAAAAAGGGGAGGTAGACAGACAGGCAGACAGACAAGCAGGCTGGAAGACAGGCAGGCCGGAAGGGAAGCAGGTCGACAGGCATTCTGGGAAGGAGGGAGGCGGGAAGGCAGACAGACAGGCTGGGAGTGAGGCAGGCAGAATGTAGACAAGTGGGCAGGCAGACAAGTAAATAAACAGGCAGACAGGCAGGCAGGCTTGGGGGCGTTAGAGAGGAAGGAAGCTCTAAGGCAGGCAGGCAGGCAGGCAAGCACGCAGGCAGAAAGGCAGGCTGCGGCTGAGAAGAAGGCAGGCAGTCGGCCAAGGAGCAGAGGAGTTGAGGAGCTGTTCATGGTGCTGAACTCTGCAGATCTCAGGTGGTGCTGAACGGACAGCAACAGCTGCTGCTGCCTCTGCTATTCCTGTTCCACTTCACACTCTGCCAGCTCTAAGTCTGTCCGGCGTCTTAGAAAAACAGCAGGCGGTAATAATAATATTACATTTTATTTATGAAGAACTTTTCTAAAGCCCAAACTGGCTTCACAATGTAAACAGTAAACATGACAACAGACCAAAAAACAAACTATAATGGAATGGATGAAATGTGGAGGAGCGGAGGTGGGCAAGAAATACACACATGCAGTGGGAAGAGGATTTAGTAGACTGGTAGTTGTTTCGGAAGCAGTACTCCATTTTGAGACGTGTGGGGTCGACCAGGGTGAATGCCGAGGTAGCCCTGGGGCAGAAGGTCAGCTGCAGCAGGGGAGACAGTAGCTGGACCTGAGGGCGGTTTGGTAGTGTACATGTTAGATACTGTGTCGCTAAAGAAATATAATCGGCACGCTGAGTGGAGCAGCTATACATAGTGTCCTGGCGGGGTTGAATTAGTTGGCTCAGAGTGGGACAAGTGGGTTTCATAGTTGGGGCGTTGATGATGGCAGGAGGATGAACAGGCAGCAGGGAGTGCCTCTCTGTGAGAACACAATGTGCTGATGAAAAGATTGTACATGGATATTCCAGTCTTGGAACACAGTCACCCGAGGCGACGGCCAACCTGTTTCATGGTTTGACGTTCTGAAGGGAACCCTGGAGAAGAGGAAGTGAAAGAGTGAAAGAGACAGCTTTGGTTCTTGAAGGGGGCGGGGGGGGGGGGGGGGCAATGCGATGAGCCAGGCCGCAAGAGAGGTGGTGTGATGGGGAGAGGGGAGGTGGGTGCAGGGCGTAGGGCAGCACCAATTACATACAGACAGATTCTGGGGGTTCATGGCTTTGATAATACGGAAGGAGATTGACCTTGTGTGCAGAGTTCTGTTAGGCGTGGAGTGAAGGGTGAACTGGATAATACTGTGATCAGAAATGGGGGAAGGGGTGGGGAAAACACGACAAACAGATAAACCGGTGGTGAACAGGGATATAAATCAAGAACAGAGATATAGATGGATACATACATACATACATACATACATACATACATACATACATACATACATACATACATACATTTATAAATACAACAAATAGTCAGGTTCGATTAAAGGAAAAAGGGGTGTTTGCCATCAGGGTCACTACAGGTAAATGTTTGTGTATAGTGAGCGTGTGCCTTTGAAGTGTGTCCAGAATCTGTGCAGGAGATGAATGGACAGTAGCACAGGTAAAGGCTCTGTCTCTTCACTGTGTAGACCTGGATCCGCTGACACCACAGTTCAACGTGTTGTGTATTTTTACGGCTTTCATAACTCTTTTCCAGTCTTCATCTCTCTAAACCCTGTGACCTGCCAGTAAACCCATCAAAGCGGTGGCAGGGGCTCCCAGAGCATTCCCAGTCGGCGTTCCCGGGAACAAAGTGTTTCCTCCATGACGTCTCATTACCGTGGATTCTCCCAGGAGTTCAAAGGGAATAGGAATTTTGAATCCATAGGAATTTAGCCTGGAGACTAAAAGAAGAAAAATAATCCAAAAGAAAAACAACCTACTGCTCTCTTGTGATAACATAGCTGATTCCTCAAAGTAAATGGGATGGCAGGAATGATCTGATTCCGGTAGTTGTTTGTTAAGTATTTCTGAGCATTTCGAACGGCCCCTTTAGACGTTGGGTTGCCATGTTAGATTTGGAGTTGGAAAAGCAGAAACTTTGCCCAGACAACCTAGGATGAATTGATTGATCATCGTCCAGTTGGGAGCCTGCTGTTGGGTTTAGTGATGGCATTGGTATGACGTCCGTTTACGTCAATAACTGAGCTTCATGTTGTAACAGCGAAGTTTGAATCTGTCATCGGACATAACCCACTACATCTAAATGACATCAACCGTACCGCTCGTTCAAAGACGGATGATGCACTTTTGTGTTTCCGCTTTCCGCACACACAAACGGCAGGGAACACAGCAGCGCGTGGTTCGACCGGAGAAATGCCTGGTGAGTGTTCACTGAGCCGTGACCTTTAGCCCGGTAGCACGTCAGACTCGTGCCCACCCCTCTAATCACCCTCCTCAGACAGAAACCAAACCTTACTCACCAGCATCCGGCCATGTGCCGTTCCACCCTCTGTCCACCCTGCAGCACATCTGCCACGGAGCCTGCCCTCAAACTAAGGAGGACAAAGTAATACGTGTTGTGCTTTACAGTGTGGTGGGTACAGTGGTCTATTTAATCATCAGCTCTGTCCCTCTATTGACACGGACAATCACACAGAGAGGTCCTGTCCCCATCACCGTCTGTGTCTCTCTCTGTGTCTGTCTGTCTGTCTGTCTTTGTGTGTGTGTGTGTGTGTGTGTGTGAGTGTGTGCGCGCGCGCACGCGTGCGTGTGTGAGAGACCCGGGGCTAGCTGACTGAGAGGCGTGTCCGGAGCAGATGCAGGACCGGTGGCTAATTAGTGGGTTGGAAGAGAATGATGATGATGAAGGGGGAAGTGTGGGGGAGAAATCTGTCCGGCACGTCAGGCGGGATCAGTCCCTGGCGAGATCTCTCTCTCTCTCTCTCTCTCTCTCTAAATGCCAAAAGGCAGAGGTCAGAGGGGACAGTGTGTGTGTGTGTGTGTGTGTGTTTGGCTACAGGTTGTGCTGTGGATTCCTGAAGTCACTGGGTGTGGCGTAGGGTAAGGTCACAGGGTGAGGTCGTCTCCCAGAGCAGAGGACAACAGAGGGGAAAGGGAGGGAGAACCATTAGCCGTTTTCCTTTCCTTTCAGTGCATACTTCTGTCACAAAAGGGTGGTGGTGGTGGTGATAAGAATCTGATAGCAGTAATTCCTCAACAGACGGAGAAGAGACGTAATTCAAATAATAAGTATTTATTTCCCGTAACACAATATAATGACCGCACAAGGAACCCACCACCATAGTGCGGTATATATACAAACAAGTGAACAATCAAACAATCACCCCAATAAACACACAGGTGACACACATGATCCTAATTAGGCACCCGTGCGTTTCAGTCTGGTGTGAGGCTGTTCCTGAGCGTCACAACTTCTGTCCATCCATCTTTCTCTCTCCCACACTCCTTCCTACCCTCTCTCTGACAGACAGCCCCACTCACCAGCATGAGTCCACTCATGAGGTGTAGTGTCGAGCTGGCACCTTGTGTGTGTGTGTGTGTGTGGGTGTGTGTGCACGCTTGGGTGTGTTGGTTTTAGTGTATGTGTTTGTTTGTCTTTTTTAAGAGTGTGCGTAGGAGAGAAACATCCGGATTAGCCTTCTTTCCAAGTGGCTCAGCAATACAGTATACTCCACTACACTTTGGACTGAACAACTGACTGACTTGCACACTGACTATTGGACTGACTGGCTGACTGGCACACAGACTGTCCAGAAGACTGAATGGGTGACTGACTTGTTGACTGGCTGGCTTGCAGACTGACTAGTTGACTGACTGGCTGACTGGCTGTGTTTCACATTCTCATATGGTTAGACCAAAATGCCCCCTCTTGCACCTCTCTTACACACACACACACAAACAGTAACCCAACCTCCCTCTCTCTCTAATGCACACAAACAAACCCACATTCAATTACTCTACATACACATAACCCATATTCCTAGACTCTCTCTCACACACACACACACACACACACACGCACACACACATACACACACAGCAGAAGAGAGGCTGAGCGAGTCTCAGTCTCCGTGGCGGTCGTCTGTTTATTGAGTCCCTCCATATGGGCAGACAATGAGATGACAGGCAACCTGCTGAGACTCTGCCCCGCCACACTAAATCTCCCCCGCTCTGCTGGGACAGGAGCTGGCATCCAAAGCACCACTGTGTGTGTGTGTGTGTGTGTGTGTGTGTGTGTGTGTGTGTGTGTGTGTGTGTGTGTGTGTCAGTGTGTTCTGTAGGGGAAGTTAAGCCCGTTACATAACGCTATTAAAGACAGCCGTCGCTTCACACCTCGTCTCCGTCGGACGCCTTGGCGCCGGTCGCCCCGCTCTCTGGCAGAGGGAGAGAGAAAGCCGTGCGGGCGGGCGTGCGCCGTCCTTTATTAAAGAGCGCGCGCGCGGCATCTGAGGATAACGGCGCGGCGCTGGTTCATAGGGGGACACGCCGGGAGTCCGGAGCAGACCGGAGCAGACCGGAGCGGGCTTCCCCGCTGGGAGGGCGCCTGTACGCCCGCGTGTTGGTTCAAGTGGCCACGTTTCAACGCTGGCTTTGTTACACGGCGTATACGTGTGAGAGAGAAAAGTTTTCTTTTTACGATTGAGAGGGGGTTTTTCTTTGGGGTTCGTGGCGGTATGAGCAGTAGGTCGGAGGGCGTTGAAAGGGGCCCGCGCGGGGCTCGCAGGTGGCCGTCGGGCGAGTGGTCGGAGAGCGCCGGGGGACACTTTCAGCGGCCGCCCTCCTGCCACACGCTAAGTGGAGGGTGACAGACGGCAGCTGGGTGTTTTGTCCGCCGTCTTCAGGAGCGGCTCAGCCCCGCTCACCGAGTGTTCCATGCACACACACACACACGCACACACGCAGACAGACAGACGTGCACACGCGCAGGGAAGGATCTCTGCTAACCTGATTCTTTCATCTCCTGCTTATATACTATGTTTGTAGAGAGCGAGACAGAGCCACCCTTGTGCAAATGAAGTTGGATATATTCATTTTAATATACACTCCCCGTCTAGTGACTGGAATGTCGAGTTGTGTTAGAATGACACGGTGAATCTGGCATTTCAACATTTTCCTCTTCTTCTCCTCCTCCTCCCCTTCTTCTTTTTCCTGTTTTCTGCTTTCCCGTTTCCCCCTCTCTCCTCATCTTTTTCACTGACTTTCTGTTCTTCCCTTTCCCTCCCTGCTCGTCTTCTCCCTCCCCTCCTCCATCTTTTTTTTCCCTGACCACAGAAGGCTAAGCTCCAGGATGCGTTGCAGGAGAAAAATCGCCTGAGCCTTGAGTTGTTAAGCCACAGCCTGAAGGCATCCAAGTATGACCAGGTACCACATACACACGCACACACACACACACACACTCACACAAACATTCAGGACACATGTGAAGCCACAACCAACACAAACACTCGCACAGTACAGATGTGAAGACCCACCCCTCAAACACACACACACACACACACACACACAGCCTGCGATCGATAGCCAGACATGGTACTTGATGACCGGTCCAGCCTCCTCCAGTCTACTCCAGTCTCCTCCTCATGGATGGCCGTTTGTTCCAGGGGCTGACTTATGGATGTGGGATTCATCTGGGAGAGCTCGATAGCCCCACACAGCAGCTGCTGGCTCCGTAGGGACACGCTGCACTCGCTGCACATAGGAACGGTGCGCATGTAGGAAGGCCTGTACTCCACGTTCAATTAAATACCGTCTACTAAGTGAATTAGTGGGATGAACAAAAAAACGGCAGCTTTGTGGCGCTCCAGATAGACACCAAACTAGCGCGTTGGCACAGCCTTATGGTCGTTCCCAGGTTTATAAAGATGCTATGGCCTGTGCGGGGGAACCGTAGCGTGTGTAATTGCATTGTCACTGGGGACTGTTCCGTTTCCTCTATCGGGGCGTGCATAACTTCGCATGTGTTCAAGTAGGACAGTCGGGGAGAGGTGACTGCACATTTCAAAGGGTGTCCTTCTATGTATTACATGGTCACAGATGTTTGTGTACATGCCCACTCGTGTGTGTGTGTGTGTGTGTGTGTGTGTGTGTGTGTGTGCATGCATGTGTAAGTGTGTGCGTGTGTGCGTGCGTGCATGCATGCGTGCGTGTGTGTGCGAGCTGGTGTATTTGTAAGTATGCTCGTGCCCTTGCCTTGTCCCCTCTCGCCCAGCCAGGCGCCCCGTCAACCCATTAATTGACAGACCCAGGCTCCATCAGTAGGTGTGTTAGATAGAGGACAGTCTGTCTGTACTGCAGCAGTAGGTGGGTTAGACAGAGGACAGTGTCTGTACTGCAGCAGTAGGTGGGTTAGACAGAGGACAGTGTCTGTACTGCAGCAGTAGGTGGGTTAGACTATGGACAGTGTCTGTACTGCAGCAGTAGGTGTGTTAGATAGAGGACAGTCTGTCTGCACTGCAGCAGTAGGTGGGTTAGACTATGGACAGTCTGTCTGTACTGCAGCAGTAGGTGGGTTAGACAGAGGACAGTCTGTCTGTACTGCAGCAGTAGGTGGGTTAGACAGAGGACAGTGTCTGTACTGCAGCAGTAGGTGGGTTAGACTATGGACAGTCTGTCTGTACTGCAGCAGTAGGTGGGTTAGACTATGGACAGTCTGTCTGTACTGCAGCAGTAGGTGGGTTAGACAGAGGACAGTGTCTGTACTGCAGCAGTAGGTGGGTTAGACAGAGGACAGTGTCTGTACTGCAGCAGTAGGTGGGTTAGACAGAGGACAGTGTCTGTACTGCAGCAGTAGGTGGGTTAGAATATGGACAGTCTGTCTGTACTGCAGCAGTAGGTGGGTTAGAATATGGACAGTCTGTCTGTACTGCAGCAGTAGGTGGGTTAGAATATGGACAGTCTGTCTGTACTGCAGCAGTAGGTGGGTTAGAATATGGACAGTCTGTCTGTACTGCAGCAGTGGACAAAGTTAGAATATGGACAGTCTGTCTGTACTGCAGCAGTCTTCTCTCTCTCTCTCTCTCTCTCTCTCTCTCTCTCTCTCTCTCTCTCTCTCTCTCTCTCTCTCTCTCTCTCTCTCTCTCTCTCTCTCTCTCTCTCTCTCTCTCTCTCTCTCTCTCTCTCCCTCGCCCTGCCCTCGGCCTCTCGCCGGCTCCTCCCGTGGTCCGCTGGCGCCGCTGCTGTTGCTGTCACGAGACAAGATGCCATCTGGCCTCCCCCAGGACGAAGAGGACGAACAGAGGGACGGCGGGGGCAAAGTGGGGGCCACAGCGTACCAGTCACTCTGGACCGTTCAGCCACAATAACCTTACTGGCAGGCCGGGCAGTCGGGTGGAGCCGAATAAAAACATAGATTTGGAGAGAGTAAGAGAGAGTGAGAAAAAGGTGTAGCATGGGAGAGGATTCCGTCTCCTTGAGTCACCTTTCCAGGCGGTGGTGTGGAACACGGAGAGACAGTAAATTAACATGGAGGGGAGCTGGTGTCTGCCCTCCACTTCAGAGGGGCCCTTTCCCCCTCGCAGACCAGAGATTGATGGGACAGATGCAAAGAGAGACAGAGAGAGAAAAAGAGAGAGAGCGTGAGAGAGCGAGGGAGAGAGACAGAGAGGGAGTGAGAGAGCGAGGGAGAGAGACAGAGAGGGAGTGAGAGAGCGAGGGAGAGAGACAGAGAGGGAGTGAGAGAGAGAGGCAGAAAAGAGAGAGATAGAGAGGGAGTGAGAGAGAGAGGCAGAAAAGAGAGAGACAGAGAGGGAGTGAGAGAGAGAGCGAGTGAGAGAGAGAGAGTGAGAGAGCGAATGAGAGAGAGACAGAGAGAGAGTGAGAGAGAGAGAGTGAGAGAGCGAGTGAGGGAAAGAGACAGAGAGGGAGTGAGAGAGCGAGGGAGAGAGACAGAGAGGGAGTGAGAGAGAGGGAGAGGGAGGGATTGAGAGACAGAGAGAGACCTTCGCAGACCACAGACAGGAGAAGGGGCTCTCTCCTACGCAGAGGCACAGTGAGATAGAGGGACGTGTCAAACTTTGTCAAACAGAGCTAACTGGAGGAGACGGCCATGTCTGATAGAAAGGACACGACGCAACTGTGTCTGTGTGTGTGTGTATGTGTGTTTCTGTCTCGTTGAGTGTGTCTCTGTGTGTGTGTGTGTGTGTGTGTCTCGTTTTTTGTCGTTCTGTGTGTGTATCTGTTTTTGTCTCTCTCTGTCTCGTTGAGTGTGTCTCTGTGTGTGTGTGTGTTTTTGTCTCGTTTTGTGTGTGTGTGTGTGTGTGTCTGTGTGTGTGTGTGTGTGTGTCTCTGTCTCGTTGCGTGTGGCTGTGTGTGTCTGTGTGTGTGTAGTCCCTAGGGCAAAGCTACACTTGAACGGTTTGTAGCGCAGTAGTAAAAAGAACAGGACAGAGACATCCCGTGTGAGATTGTAAATGAAGTGGTGTGATGGACCTCTCTTTGATGTGCTGTTAGATGACGGTGTGCCTTTGATGGTGCAGCCCAAATCATTTACCCCTCTGGGCCGGATGGGAACCCTGTGAATGAAGGGATGTTTCGGCTGTCATTTAGCACACTCCATAAAGTTACCCTGAGCAAGCGTAGCCATTATGAAAAATGATGAAGAGGCTGGGCCCTTTGGTGTGTGTGTGTCTGTGTGTGTGTGTTCGTGTGTGTGTGTGTGTGTGTGCGTGTGTGTGTGCGTGTTTGTGAGAGAGAGAGGAGTAGTTGCTTTATTTGATTCAGTCCGGCTCCTGAGAAGAGCTCACCTCCAGGCTTCTGATTGATGAAAAAATGTAAAGCAGATAGTTGCAGTCAGCAGTTCTAAGCCGTCTCTCTCTCTCTCTCTCTCTCTCTCTCTCTCTCTCTCTCTCTCTCTCTCTCTCTCTCTCTCTCTCTCTCTCTCTCTCCCTCTCTCTCTCTCTCTCTCTCTCTCTCTCTCTCTCTCTCCATCTCTTTTTTGTCACCAGGGCTATGATAATGGGTTGATTCATTACACTTAAGTCTGTGAACTCCTAGTCCAACCACCCCCCCAAAAGTCTCTGATTCACAAAGTTATGCGTCTCCATCTCTCTCGTCTTCCGCCCCTCTCCCTCTCTGCCCTCCTCCCCATCTCCTACCCCACCCCCACCCCCGTCCCTCTCTGCCTCCCTCCCTGCCTCTCCTGCTGTCTCTGTAGGTGAAGTCGGACTATGAGCAGCTCCGGCAAACCTTCAGCGTGGTGAGAGAGGAGCGAGACTTGGCCCAGCAGGAGAGAACTCAGCTCCAAGGCAAGCTGGAGAACCTCGAGCACGTTCTCAAGGTCAGTGTCCGTTCCTGCCAGCCCCCCCGTCTCCTTCCATCCATCCATCCCTCCTTCTAGCCCTCTCTCCTTCTGACCCCCTCATCCTTCCATGCCCCTTCTTTCTCCTCTTCCCTCATTCCACATCAGACTGTTTTAAAATCGTGAATGCGATCTTGGGGATTTTGCCCTTTTTCTTTTGTCTGGAGTAAATTATAATAAGACTGGGTTAGCGTTGATGTTTCCTTTGTGTTTCAAATGCACCTTTTCTGGAAATGTGCCCGTTGCTCATCGGCCTGACGTACTGCGAACAGACGCTGTCTAAAGATGAAAGTGTAGGACAAAGGGATCGCAGCTCGCCCAGTTTAGTGTCATCTGTTTCGCCAAGCTGCCTCCTCTTTCATGGGATCCGGGCTTGCCAATAGTAATCAGGCGGCGTTTCATAGCACCGTAAAAAAAACGCTCTCATTACAAATCACTGCTTCACTCCGTCTCCCATCGACCGCCTGGCTGTGAGCGGGAGCTTCATTTGAGAGAAAAATGTAACCATCGCAGTAAATTGACCGGCCCCCTAAAACAGCGGAGGAGAGTTTGTCACTCTCTCGTTGTCTATTGATCACGCGGACGGGGGGATTGTGTGTTAGATAAAATGATGGAGGCAGGTGGGGAAAACGGGGAGTGGACATACGGGGGAGCAATATAGAGAGCAGGCGGGCGTTCCGCAGAGATCTATAGCTGATGAAAACAGTCCTGCCTCGCTGTAAATAACTTTGTGTTACCTCCGGACAGCTACGCCATCGCCGCCGCAGAACAACAAACAAACACGAAGGCCAGCCAGTACATTCCCCACACCAAACCCCAAACAACATCCACTACCTCGGAGAGAGAGATAGGTTGGAATGAAGAGAGGGTGGAAAAGTGATTTAAAGAAGAAAAAAACAGAGTTAACGAATCAAATGCCAGAATTAATGCTAGCAGAGAAACAGAGTGACGGGGGATAATGGACAGAATGAAAGCTGTAGACGAGAGATGGAGAGAGTTCGGTTGGAAGAGAGAAAGCGAGACAGGGAGAGGAGTGGATGAAGAAGAGTGACAGGAGGAGACGGAGAGGAGAACTTGTAGACGAGAGAGGGCGAGAGAGAGACAGTGTTTATAAGATGCATCTCTCTTCTGAACAATAATCTTGCCCCTAACATCAGTGTCTGTTGTGGGCCTCCACTCTATTCTCTCCGGGGGACTGGCTGTCATGAGTCGGCTCCTTTGAGAGTGGATCGATTTCCCACACTGGACAACAGTATAATGTGACACACCGAGGCCGCGTCGTAGTCATCAGCAATTCAGCGCCTTAGAATATGTGAGAAGTGCTCATTCAAACGTTGTTGTTCATTTGATCCGGTCGTGCTGACTGACGAGCAAAAATGCAACGTGATTTAATTGCGCTCAAAGACATAAAAGTAGTCGCCACTAAACACAGTGAAGTCTCATTATGAAGGTGCACGGTACGTGGCACTGTAATTCCAATCCTATTATTGGCGGAGTGTGAACACACGGTGGGCATTGGATAAACATCCTCTTTCCCCTTTGGTTTGCTCCAGATGTTTACAATATTTGGCTTTTAGGTTATCGGGCTCTGAGTTGACGACAGCTTGTAAGTCATTGTCTCACAACTAAGTTTAATATTATTCTGTTGACACATAGTTTGGAGGTGGGCTCATTAAATATTGTCCATATTTGAATCATATGGGATTGGTCTAGTTCTCCTGTATGGCTGAATGATCACTATAAATAACCAGGGCCAGGGCTTATTTTAGGCCTTTTGGATCAAACCGTGGTCATGACCCCCTTTTCTCTCCCGCCCAGCATATGCGTGAGGCTGCGGAGCGCAGGAAGCAGCTGCAGGCAGAGCATGAGCAGGCCTTGGAGGTCCTCAGCAGCAAGCAGCAGGAGATTGGCCTTCTGCAGAGGGTGAGAGCGCCTAGAACTACGCCTGCTCCACACAAGCCAGCCACACGCTTTATTCAGCGACCATGCTTTCTCCAGGGGAGGGTGGGTGGGGGGGGGGGGGGGGGGGGTATATGTGGTAAAGACATCCCCCATATACACACACACACATTGGGCCAAGATGAAATGCAAGAACTCTGAGCACACATTAGAGGACAGACTTTGGAAGAGAAACCATTCCAAACGTCTTTAGGAATATAGGTTTTTCTGTTGTTTCCTTAGTACTGTCTCCCTCCCATGGATATGAATGTAAAGTAGGAAAAGTTCAAGTATACTGTTCAAACAATCAGTTCTTTGTGGGGGTTTTCTGCATGGCCAGCTATATTTTGAGGCCCTTAAAAATGTTGCCTGTGGGTGCTCATTAGTGTGTGTGTTGTGTTGTGTCGTGTTGTGTTCTGAGCCATTGCCGGCACACGCAGCGATTAGATAACACAGCAAACGCATCAGGACTCAACAGCCTCCCTGGTGACTCTGCCCTCCAAGGTTGTCTTTATCAGGCCTCTTTTGGAAACGCAATCCAAGATTGTCGAGTTAATTGGAACATTGTCTCATTCCCGTAAAATAAATAACGAACGGTCTTTGTAGACCTTCACCAACTGTTTTGAACCCACAGGCTTAAATGCTTGACCTGTTGAGTTCAGCGCGATCTCAATCGGCATAGAAGACAATTTCAAAGTTGATCAGCGTGATTCGGCGTTATTTTGTGCCTCGGATTTTTGGTTTGTTGTGTTCTGTTTCGGTTGAGACTCTACAGCGCCCCCTCTGGCCTCAAGGTGTTTACTCTATTCCCAATCTATCACCGCTAAGGACCTGTACATGAGATGTAAATGGCCGGAGACTCCCGACGCGCACATTCTGTTCCAGTTGCCAGTGTTGCTGAGTCATGAAATCTGACTTTCTGCTCTTGCTACACACACAGTTAATCGGATAGCGGAAATAATGCATGAGTCATTATTATGGAGTAGAGCAGGCGTCAGAATTGCATGGCTCTGAATTGGGATCTGTTACATAATATTCACCGTTGCTGATGCGTGGATTCCCAGGCGCCAGTTCTGTTACTCTACCTCACACCAGTGCTGAGTCATGAAGTGTTTGTTTAAATACCGATTTTCTGCACGCACGTACAGGCAATGCTTTATTATAGGTTGACCATTTCACATCTATTTGATCTGTGATCTACGTCAACCACCTACCTGTTTCAACAGTGGCGTGTGTGTTTGTGTGTGTTGTGTGTGTGTATGTTCTGTATGTGCGTGATTTTTCTAGGCTCAGGTTAAAGCTGAGAAAGAGCATGAGGGAGAGGTTCACCTTTTAGAGGTAGGTGGTGATTAAACAAAAGGAAAGAGTTCATCATCATTTTCATTATCTGTTGAATCTTTTGCCACTTCACCTGCCATAGAGATTTTTACCCCTTCATATGTGCAGCTATAACTTTTGCAGTGGAAAATTAGTTTTGAATTAGATCCTCCTAGTTTTTCAAGGACTTTCATATATATATATATATATATATATATATACACACACATACTTTTTATATTATACAAAGTAGCTTTAATGGAACGGTCGATACACATATAACTTTGAAATGTAATATTTCAGCATAAAATGAACGACAACTATGTGTGAAATGAAGGAAGTGGTATTTTGCCCTTAATAACAAACCATGATTTCAGTTGAATACAGGGTGCGACCTGTTCTGTGGTTATTGTTTGGTGTTTTTAATTTCACCAGAGTATCACAGCCCTTACTTTTGATCACCTGCATTCCATAGAGTATTGTTCAGTATGGTTTGGAGCTTTTATTCCTTTGCTTTCCTCGTCGGTCAATGTCATGTTGGTCTGTGTCTTTTGTTTTTCTATTCTCTGTGTGTTTGAACAGAACCATATGGACAGAATGCAGGTATTTATTCCTCTGGCCCCTCAGTAGAGCCCCAATCTCCTGCCCGTTCCCCGGTCGATCTCCCAGTGTATCACAGGCCTGCCGCCATTAAGACATTTTCTCCGGCCCTCATGCTAATTAGACAATCATACTTACACTGAATGAGTTTGAGTTGTAATCCAAATGGGCCCTCGCCAGCGCTGCACATCCAGCCATAGATCTTCCTTTTCTGGTCTCCCGTCTCCAATCTCCTGTAGTTATCTGCATGTTAGCACTCTTTTTTTCCAAACACACACACACACACACACACACACACACACACACACACACACACACACACACACGATCTTTCTGTCTAACCATCATACATACTGTAGGTAATGCCTCCCTGTTGGCTCCTCATTCATTCCCCACTGACAGTATCTTCTCCCATCTGGCTGCTGAGCTGACTCGTAGCTTTTTGATGAGTGTGCAGTGCTCTCACATCACGGCCTGAGCATCAGTCCCTCCGGTCGTACTTTATAAGACCCTATAGCCAGCCTTATCGCCTACGAAGCCAGCCCTAGTGCCTGAACCTCCTAGCCTTTCAGCCCCCCCCCCAGAAAATCCTCTCCTCGCTCGTTAGCCCCGGGCCTCCAATCGGCGTGGTGAGTGGCTCAGATCATGTCTTTAATGTACGCACTTGTGTAAGCCTCTTAACGCCGTCATAGCGCCGGACATTGTTATCAAAGGGGGCGCAGGCGGCGTTGCATCGCAGCAGCCGGAGCCTCCCCCTGAACACTTTGATTCAGCGTTGGCCTGCGTTGGTGTTTGAACCAAGGAGCTGAGCCAGCTACAACAGGGCTCTTAGGGGAGTCCCTTGCTATAATTAGTTTTTGCTCGTGATCCGTGTTGACAGATAAGGTATTAATAGAGCGATACATTTTCTATCAATCCTAAAATATACAACCAGTTTCCCTGTCGGGGATATGGCGTTTCTATTGAACTGTGCTGTTCATGAGAAATGTATTAACACATTGGCTTTGCATTAAACCCTACACTTCTCCTATCCTTCTGATAGAAGATTAACTGTCTATCATTCATCATCTTTTTTTTTTACTGTTTCTCGATTGTTTCTATCTCTCGATCCCATTCTTTCTGTTTTCCCTACCCCTGTGAAAGGTCAAGGTTCGCGACCTGGAGCAGAAATGCAGGTCACAAAGTAAACATTTCAACCAGCTGTCCAAGGAGCTGCTGAGTTTACCTGACGAGACGGTCACTGTGGACACACTGAGCAGCAACCCTTACTCCACATCCCACAATCCCTCTCTCTCCCCGGACAGAAAACTCTCAAACATCCTCAACGGACTAGCCTCAAAGACAGGGAAAGGTGGGTGGGACTCTCCAAAAAACACTCACTCTCTATAACACCTTCTCAAAAATGGTGGACCTCAACTTTACATTACGTGTGCATGTTTTTCAATGAATAATAATAATTTTGACCGACGTATCCATTTCCTCTCTTCAAAAACGTCATTTGAATGGGAACCCTAAGGGGATAGGGATGGGGTCCACCAGCCTCAGTCGGCAGTGATGAAGACATTAATGAACAGGAAACCGAGGAGGAAGTTTAGATCCCCAGTCCATCTCTGCTGAGGGTGGCTCTTTGGTACCGACCCTCCGGGCAGACAGACATACTGCAGTGGAAAGCAGCGCTTTCTAAATATGCCTGATCGATAGGGCTGCCCATTGATCGCAGGCCTGATATATGACATCTGCTAATGAGAGGCAACGTATTAGCATTCCACGTACGCAACCCCGCAAAGCGAGAGCGAGCGTGAGAGAGAAGTAGAAACAGTGTGAGAGACAGAGAAATAGAAAAGAAAAAAGGAGAATGGAAAAGACCTGAGGAGAACCTGCCTCACATTACACACAGTCAAGACGCACACCACAAACACATGCCAACACAATTATTACATAAGCCCTCACACACACAAACATGCAGTATCAATACACAGACAGGACACTGACCCACCACTACACATTATATGCAAACTGACACACACACACACACATACATACTCAAACCACAAGCTGCTTCTTTCTGCTGTATCTGACACAGCTTATATGGTCTGGCACAACTATTTGCAGCAGAGATGCTCTTGCCTTTCCCTACGTAAGCCCCCTTTCTTACTTTGGTGTATTTCACAGGCCCTTTACAGTTGTTACCTTTTCCCAGCCACAAGGGGCAGGTCTGGTTGACATTTTCCTTTGATTATTGGTTTCAAAAGTGCTTCCCGTGCTCAGTCTTTGTATTGCATTTAGTTGTGTTAGTAGCTTGGTGCGGGTGCACTCAGTCCACTGATTACAGTGTTCAGTGCTGCAGACATGAGTTGCTAGCCCATGTCCGCCCCATTGGGGTCTATTCTCTTCGGTCAGCTGTCTTTCCAATCTGTCGTAAGGACTCGCCCTGTACAAAGATAGACTTTACTCCCCAGGGATGCGGGGTGATTCAAGGCCACAGCCTTAGTCCAACCCTTTTCAACATTTATATTAATGAATTGGCAAAAAACGTTTGCGGAATCAACAGCTCCTAATATCCACCTGAATGACACTGAAATAAAAAGTGTTTTGTTTCCAGATGATTTAGTTTTACTATCTGACCCTGAAGAAGGACCGCAACAACTCCTAAATCTTTTGCGACAATTCTGTCAGAACTGGACAATCACAGTGAATAAAAAAAGACAAAAAACTATGATACAGAAAAAAAAAAATTCTAAAAAGACCCAGGGTACATAGGTACAGATACAGATTTGTATTGGGCTCGACTACTATGGAAAACTCACACTCATTAAAAATTGGCAACAGATAATGAATTGGCCATTTCAACTTAGCCGCAAATGACCTGAAAAAGAGAAGGCAAGAAGAGCTTTTTTAGATGATTTAAATTAAAGCATACAATACAGTATTCCAATTAAAAACTGACTTAAAATACTCAAGTTACTTATTGCACCAATTGATCTATACTGTATGGTAGTGTGGTATGGGTTTTGGGATTATTCCCGAATGGAAAGAGAGGGAGAGGAGCCACTGCAGCCACATCGTCAGTGCAGATCTACACAGCACAGCGGGCACAACTAGAGAGTGCGGCAGCAGCAGCTCTGCTATCTGTGTGTGTGTGTGTGTGTGTGTGTGTGTGTGTGTGTGCTCCCCACATCCAGCCTTTTATCTTTGCCCCGCTAACTAAGCCTGTGCCAAGAAAACACAAGAGTGCCGCATGACTGTACGCTGAAGGCTCCGGGAAGTACATCACAGAGCCGCTCGCTATTGTTTCGCTGCTTTGATTTCAGCTGATCCCTCCGTTCTTGTAGTCTGCAGTTTCTTCCATCTAGTGTGTCTCCGGGGAGCCGTGGGAAGTCTTTAGTGCCCGAGTATTGCATTGCAGATGTGGCCAGAGCAAGGGGAGAGATATAGGGGAGTTTTTTTTTATTTGGGAGTATGCTGTTGTGGGTGGGTGTGTGGTTGAGCACTTACATAGATATACACGTATATATTTATTTATTTATTTATTTTTTATATTTTTTATATATAAATATAGTATGCTTATTTTATGTGTGTGTGTGTGTGTCAGTAGGCTTGGAAACAGTGGAGCCTTTGCGGAGTACTCCTGCTATCACAAAGTCAATAGCTGTGCCCTAAGCTGGGAATTGAAGCAGCAGAAATTACATCTGCTCTGTATTTGGTTTGGAAACCTCTGTTTCCCAGGCGATGAGAGCTCGGCCGACACGTCGCTGATCTCCCACTTCCTGGTCCGTTCCCTACCGATCTCTGACAGAGACAGGCCCGACCTGCTGTCCATCAAAGCCGGCGTCGTGACAACGAGTCGTCCAAGCAGCCCTCGACGGGCGACCCCTTCAGAGGTTGGTCAAGTAGTATTGGCTTCATGTCCTACTAACACAACATATTTAAACGTCCAAATAAGAGTACGAACATTGGTAAAATAAAATACTTGAAGTGCTGGAAGTTTGGAAAATAAAATAAATAAAAAGTTCTGTAAAGGAATTACAGATATGTGCATGTTAGTGATGTGTTGATACCAACCTGTTGTGTAATTCCTCCACTCTGGTCAAGATGGAGGATGAGGTCAGCCCAACACCCAGGTCCAAGGCTCGCTACACAGGCCAGGTCCGACTCTGCACTGCCCGATACAGGTGAGACTGTCCCCGGGGGAAACCAGCAGGGGGCTGGGGCCGATGACATTGTAAGCTGACATGAAACAAACTGTAAACAGAACAGAGCTTTGTAGTTCTCAATAAGAAAGGCAGGGCTCCATGTTCTGTTTGTTTTAAGCCTATGTGTTTATTATGTTGCTACTCTTCGTTCCCTGTTCTCCCTCCCAGCAGCTAATGCACACGTGTCTTCTTCTAGTTATAACCCATATGATGGACCCAATGAGCACCCCGAGGCAGAGCTCCCCCTGGTGTCTGGGAAGTACCTTTACGTCTACGGTACCATGGATGACGATGGCTTCTACCAGGGTAAAAAGAAAGACTCAGTCTGGGTGTCACCATTAGGGTTCATGGTGAACATCTTGAACAATATGAAAATATATAATATGTATCTCATCAGGGCTGGGGGAGAATAATAGGGATAAAAGGTGAACATTGTTGGATGTTAAACAGGTTTATTTAAAACAAAACATTATCCTGTCACCTTTGCCATTGAAAGTCGCCCTGTGTTGTGCAGCCAGCAGCGTGACTAGCAAACTAACGTCCGTCACCACCCTTTACACATTAGAGCCGTGAAGTCTTTTTCTGTCGCCAGCTATGCTAATCCTCCCTAGCATCCCCCCACCCGTCCTCGGCTACAGTAGGCCTCTGACGCCGGCTGACTCACCAGCCAAAGGGGGCGGGTGGGCGGCGGTGAAATGGTTTCCACCCAGCCGGGAGGAAAAAGGTTTACCACCAGATATGCCAGTAGAATATTTCAGCCCCAAGCTGTTGTCAAGACGGCGCCATGAGTCACCGTTGGTTTGACGGCTAATCCGTGCAGGCTGTTCTTAATCCCGGACATGTTCCCCTGAAGACTCACTGGGGCCTCTGAAGTGAGAAGACAGGACAGGCTGCGCTAGCTGTCTTTGAAGAGACACACAGGAAGGGGTCTGTTCCCAGCGGACCATCCAGCATCTGTCTATTCTCCTCCCCGAGTTGCGACATCTCGGTGTGTCCGACTCTGTCTTCCGACCCAGGCACTTCCTGGAAATCATCGCAGTCACGTCCTGGTTCATCGGATCCCAAAAGCAAACCCAATGAACACAACCCAACGCCTCTCCGAGCAAGGGATGTCCGCTAGTCAACTGTCTCCTTTGATGTTTTCGTTCTACTCCTCAATCGTCGGCCACCGTTCAAAAGCGGGCTGTTCCGAGTTTTATAGGATCCCTAAATGGAGCCTGGTGTCTCAGCCACTGTGACTACACGTCCCACCTCCCACTCATTCCCCAGGAAGATAGCCTTCCCTCATCACACTCGCATTCAATCCAGAGAGTTCCCGAGTCATTATTTTCCTTTTCTTTTCTTTTTTTTTCTTTTCTCTCTCTCTAATGAGCCGGGCTTTTTTTAGCCGGTTGTTAGCATTTGCAGCAGGCATCGTTAAAGTCTCCGGCGTGGCTCGGCTCCCACTTGAAGAGAAGCCATCGTTGTGTCCTTCAGTGCAGAGTCCATTAGGCTGGCTGGGCTGCAGTGGGCCTAAGCAGCCCGTCATCTTCAAAACGGTGTGCATTACGCTGAAGAGTGTTTGTATCATTCACACAATGCTGTGTTTGCATGTGTGTTTGTGTGCTTGAGCGGTGTAGACCTTTGAAGCTGTATTTAAAGCCCTATTTCTCCCTTTCTCTTTCTTTTGGTTCTTTCACTTTCTCTCCCTGTTTCCTGTCCCACAGGAGAGCTGCTGGACGGCCAGAGAGGCCTCGTCCCGTCTAACTTTGTCGAGTTCGTCCAGGACAAGGAGAAGCTGGCCATCCAAGCAGCCGGGGAGGGCAGCGACGGCCTGGGCCCCCTGGAGCGCCTCCCGCTGGGGCTGACGGGGCTGGACGGAGGAGGCGGCGCCCAGGACGGCCTCCTGGGCCCCGCCAACCCCCAGGGGGGGCCCTGCAGCAACGGCACGGGGCCCCTGGACCCCGAGGACCTGGCGGACGACGTGGTGCCTTACCCCCGGCGGATCACCCTCATCAAGCAGCTGGCGCGCAGCGTGATTGTGGCCTGGGAGGCGGCCTCGGTACCCCCAGGCTGGGGCAGCGTGAGCGGCTACAATGTGCTGGTGGACGGCGAGCCGCGCGCCACCGTGCCCTACGGCGGCCGCACCAAGAGCCTGCTGGAGAAGCTGGACCTGGACGGCTGCGTGCACCGCGTGTCCGTGCAGTGCGCCACCGAGCGGGGCCTCTCGGACGAGCTGCGCTGCACGCTGCTGGTGGGCGCCGACGTGGTGGTGGCGCCGTGCGGCCTGCGCGTGGACGACATCCAGATGGAGTCGGCCGAGCTCTCCTGGCTGCCCAGCAACAGCAACTACGGCCACACGGTGTTCCTGGACGGGGCGGAGCACGCGGCGGTCAAGCCCGGCCGCTACCGGCTGCGCTTCGTCAACCTGAAGGCCATGACGGTGTACAAGGTGCGGGTGGTGGCGCGGCCGCACCAGGTGCCGTGGCAACTGCCGCTGGAGCAGAGGGAGAAGAAGGAGGCCGGGGTGGAGTTCTGCACTCAGGCTGCAGGTGAGGCCTCCAGCAGAGTACTGTTCTATAGGAAGGATCAAATGCAGACTGGGGTCAATAAAGGCCTTTTGATATTGAGGTTTTTATTTGATTAGATGAGTATTGCTTCAGTCGATGCAACACTGTATCATAGAAACGTGAAGCAACGCCATAAAAGGTGATTTGACCTAGGCGTCAGAGTAAGACTGTAGTTTATAGATGTGACAGTCTTACTACAGTGAAGTGATGAAAAGGGCAATCAAAAGGAGACCAGTTTCCTGTTGCCCTTTGACCTGTCAAAGTGAAATCGAAATAAAAAAAACTTTACTGCTTTAATGATCGAATGAGATGCAATGTAATGTTACTGTGTCAGCCAGATATGTCATTGTAATAAGACTTTTGAGCGTTTACAGTGAGAACATGAAGGGAAAAGGCTACGGAAAGCTCATCGTGTGTCTAAATATGAGTCGTATCACTTTACATGTCGTAGCGCAGGTGTGTGTCTTAAGTGTCCTTGCCGTTGTTGCTTCTTTGGATAGCAATCTCTCCCAGGTAAGAGAGAGCCCATGGCCTTACCCTGCTTTGTGTGTCTGCTGTGTTTTGTCCAGGTCCAGGACCATATTGCAGATCAGGTCAGAAACGGTTCTGGTTATGAAATGAAATATGACTGGGAAGTAGTATTGATTGTCATGGGACACCCACTGCACGACGCACCCTCACCCCAAATAGATCAGCCAAAGCCATAGCAGTCATAGTATTATGTATCCGTTGTGATGAGTAGGAGGTTCCTCCGTGCACCCCGAAGGGCTGAACGCTACTAGAACGGGAACGCACCCACACACTCACTCTCGCTCTCTCTATCTGTCTATCCCTCTATTCCTCTATCTCTCCCTGCACACTGAGGTGACCATAGCGTTTCAGTGTTTGTGTGTTTTTTTTTCTAAGCACAGGTTTAGTCAACCAGGAGGGAACAAGCTGTAGGCACAATTCCACACACACACACACACACACACACACACACACACACACACACACACACACACACACACACACACACACACACACACACACACACACACACACACACACACACACACAGACACACAGACAGACACACTCACAAACACACACACACACACAGACACAGACAGACAGACAGACACACACACAGAGAGAGAGGCAGCCTTTCTTTCTTTTCCTTGAGCTACTGTTATTCACACTCAAAGTAATAAAGTTTATTTTATACAAATCATATCTTTTACTCACTGAGTATTTAAAACGTTTTGGGTGTAAGACTCAGATGGTTGAACTCACTTCTCACTTCAGTAAAGACTATTGCATGTACATTGTGATTGCAGTGTATGTCATTATGAAACCAACGCGGATTAATTATTGAATGCAACCAGAATAGTTTCTCAGGAAAGACAATAGGAGTCAACGGCACCTTTTGTTTCATGAATGCTTCACTCCTTCCCCTTCCAGCAACATCTGTTACTCAGTGGTATGTGTGCACTTGCCTGCGTGTGTGACAAGGTGCATGCATTTTAATATGTGTGTGTGTGTGTGTGTGTGTCATAAGCCAATCATCCCTTTCTATGGCGTTGGCATGTTGCCTCTCACATCGCCCCCTCTCTCTCTGTCCCAGGCCCCCCCTTACCGCCACAGGAGGTGCAGGTGCAGTGCTGCCAGGCCCCCGGAGTCCTCCAGGTCCGATGGAAACCCCCGCCCCTCTCGCCCACCGGCACCTCCAACGGGGCCAACGTCATAGGCTACGCCGTCTGCACCAAGGGACAGAAGGTGGGCCTCTTCGCCGCTAATGGATGAGAGCCATGCGGAGCGTCCACTCCAAAGAGTAGGGTAGGCTCCTTTGGGTGTACAAGGAGCTGCCAGTCCCTTGCTGCTCCCGCCCTGGACCAATGAACGGCTGCACTGGCTGAGAGAGACGGACAGTCCTCGTGGGCGCGATTCAAAGATTTTGTTTTTGAGATTGATTAAGAAACCTTCAGGTGCGGGGAACTTCCAAAAATGCTGAAGCATAGAGCTTGGAATTGGCATGATAATAATTTTTATGATAGTTAGCCTTTAAAAAAATACATATTTCTGGTCATCTCCAGCTTCTGCTGATAGTATAGGGACAGTTAGGGTCTTTGAGGGGGAGTGCACTAAAAAAAAACATCCGTAAATCTTGTCCACTTGAAAGCCTTCCTCCTTGGAGGCAGCGGAAACACAGCCCTTGTCTTGAGTAAATTTTCTGTAAGCATTTGCAAACTTCCATGTCCTATTTGTTGAGATACTAATTTGAACAGAGATATATTCTGGCTTGCCTGCCAAGATTTGTTTCTATCATAGTTTATCAATTATGCAACAAAAAAAAGAATCATATACAGAGCAACCGCAAGTCTTCTGCTGAAGTGCAACCGCAAGTCTTCTGCTGAAGTGCAACCCTTTCAAATTACCTACCCTAGTCATCAATCTTTTTCTAAGGGATTTTTACCAAAGCCAGGAAACACGTCCCTTTACTCTTGCGACACATTGATTGTATTTTGGTTGAGGAAAACAGTGTGCATGTGGGAGAGCTACACAATGTGCCTTACGGTCTGTCTGGCTTCCTCGATGTGTCATCATCGGCTTACGTCATCCCCAGTAGCGTCACTACTCAGCAGCGCCCCCTGGCTGCCTCTCGCTGCCACTGTAAGCTTTTATTGACATGGACAAGATGCTGTGAACAATCCTAGAAAGCACTCTCACCCCCTCTGTTGAGCAACATCAAATATTTACACCCTGAATATGTGGCGGTGGAATAATAATAGAACCCATCTCCCGTGGCAGGTAACCTAGAAATGAAGTGCTTCCCGTCCTGTTCCGCTTAGCTTGTGTGAAATAGGAACCTTGCAGGAATAATCTTTAAATGGGTATATTTTAAATTGATACTCATTCAATTCAACATTTTTTTTCTTTGGTTACAGTTTAATATTCTTACATGGAACACAAGTAACTATCTAACTGGAAATGTCTATGCTAGCATCTGTAGCAAATATTGTACCTTGCAACCCAATTTTGACATAAATCTCCACTGATAAATATTGTAGTTCTAGTGTAGTGTGCAATAAGCAATCCTTTAAAAACATTTTACGTTTGAATTTTAACATGGAATGGTCCTTAATCTGAAAGTCAATGTTTCTAAATATTAGAATTGCAGTCATGTTAAACAACAAATATAGTTTTTTTGTGTTCAACATACTATTAAGCTTATCCTGTGTGTGCCACCACCATCCAGTGTTGATGTCGTGTGTGTCTGTGTTGTGTCAGATAGCGGAGGTGTTGTACCCGCTGGCGGACTACGTAACCATAGAGCTGACCAGGATCCAGTGTCTGGAGGCCCGCGAGGTCATCGTCCGGACGCTCTCGTCCCAGGGCGACTCCATGGACTCCCACGTCGCAGCCATTCCAAACAACCTACTGGTGCCTCTCCACCCCGCCCCCCACCCCCAGCCTCCGCCCCTGCACCTCCACACGGGACCCCTGCCGCCGCCCCACCTCCAGTCCCCCCACCTCCCCCACCCTCAGCCCCAGCTGCCCGCTCCACCGCTGCAGCATGGACCTCCCCACTTGGCTCACCCGCAGGCACGCCATCCCCATCCAGGCCCTCCCCAGCAGCAGCCTCACCTCCAGCCCCGGCCCCCTCACCCCCAGCAACCCCTGCACCTTCAGTCTCACCCTGGTCCTCATCACCCTGGTCCTCATCCTGGTCCTGGTCCCCACCCTGGTCCTCATCCTGGTCCTCACCCTGGTCCTCATCCTGGTCCACACGCTGGTCCTCACCCTGGCCCCCACCCTGGTCCTCATCCTGGCCCCCACCCTGGCCCCCACCCTGGCCCCCACCCTGGTCCCCGGCCCCAGCACCGACTGCCCCTGCTGCCCCACCCTCACCCTCACCCCGTTCCCCAGAGACCAGTAAGTGCCAGAGACCTGGAAGCCAAAGAACCGGGAATGGGGCTCCACCATGGAGGGCTGCCCCCAGGTGGCCAGCCCTGGGATCCGTCGCGCTCGCCCTCCGGCCAGCTGCCTCCCGGGGCACCGCTGCACGGACATACCCTGGAGGCGCCACCTAACCCCAACCGTCGCTCGCCGTCGCCCCAGAGGATTCTGCCCCAGCCGCGGGGCACCCTCATCCCCGACACTGTAGCCAAAGCCATCGCCCGCGAGGCAGCACAAAGGGTGGCCGCCGAGACTGGGAGAGTAAGATGGCCGTCTGATGTTACATCATTGTACTATTATTGCTACATTATATTCAGGTGTACGTATTGAGCTACAGTGCTGTACAAAAGTATTTTCCCCCTTACATATTTCTTCTGTTTTTGCTTTTTTGTCACACTTAAATGTTTCAGATCATTAAACAAATTTTAATATCAGACAAAGATAACCTGAGTCAATACAAAAAGCTGTTTTTAAATGATGATTTCATTTATTAAGGGAAAAAGGCTATCCATACCAACCTGGCCCCATGTAAAAAAGTAATTCCCCCCCTTGGTAAATCATGAATTAACTGTGATTAACCATATTTTTTGGAAAGCTGAGTTCAATTTCACTAGCCACACCCAGGCCTGATTACTGTCAGAACTGTAGAATCAAGAAATCACTTAAATAGAACCTGTCTGACAACAGGCAGTAGGCTAAAAGATCTCAAAAAGCAGCACATCATGCCCCGATATTAAGAAATTCAAGAACAGATGAGAAACAAAGTCATTGACATCTATCAGTCTGGAAAGGGTTACAAAGCCATTTCTAAGGCTTTGGGACTCCAGCGAACCACAGTGAGAGCCATTATCCACAAATGGAGAAAACATGGAACAGTGGTGAACCTTCCCAGGAGTGGCCGGCCTACCAAAATTACTCCAAGAGCGCATCGACTCATCCAGGAGGTCACAAAAGAACCCAGAACAACATCTAAAGCACCGCAGGCCTCACTTGCCTCAGTTAAGGTCAGTGTTCATGATTCAACAATAAGAAAGAGACTGGGCAAACATGGTATCCATGGGAGAGTTCCAAGGTGAAAACCACTGCTGACCAAAAAGAACACAAAGGCCCGTCTCACATTTGCCAAAAAACATCTTGATGATCCCCAAGACTTGGGAAAATAGTCTGTGGACTGACGAGACAAAAGTGGAACTTTTTGAAAGGTGTGTGTCCCGTTACATCTGGTGTAAAACTAACACAGCATTTCAGGAAAAGAACATCATACCGACAGTCAAACATGGTGGTGGTAGTGTGATGGTCTGAGGCTGCTCTGCTGCTTCAGAACCTGGGTGACTTGCCGTAATTGATGGAACCATGAATTCTGCTCTCTACCAGAAAATCCTGAAGGAGAATGTCAGGCCATCAGTTCGTGACTTTAAGCTCAAGCGCACTTGGGTTATGCAGCAGGACAATGATCCGAAGCACACCAGCAGGTCCACCTCTGAATGGCTCAAAAAACCCAAAATGAAGGTTTTGGAGTTGCCTAGTCAAAGTCCGGACTTAAATCCGATTGAGATGCTGTGGCATGACCTTAAACAGGCCGTTCATGCTCAAATCCTCCAATGTGGCTGAATTAAAACAATTCTGCAAAGAAGATTGGGCCAAAATTCCTCAACAGCGATGTGAAAGACTCATTGCCAGTTATCGCAAACGCTTGATTGCAGTTGTTGCCGCCAAGGGTGGCACAACCAGTTATTAGGTTTAGGGGGCAATTACTTTTTCACATAGGGCCAGGTTGGTTTGGATAGCTTTTTTTCCCTTAATAAATGAACGCATCATTTAAAAACTGCATGTTGTATTCCCTCAGGTTGTCTTTAATATTGATATTTGTTTGATCTGAAAAATTTAAGTGTGACAAAGAAGCAAAAACAGAAGAAATCTGTAAGGGGGCAAATACTTTTGCACAGCACTGTATATTTAGCCCGACAAATTGAGGTTCGAAATGCATTTTTTTCTTTGTAATGTCGAGTAAAGATTTGCTAAGTGTTCGTTGAGGTCGTTGCACTCATGGATCTAGTGATGTGCAGTTCCAATGCAAGGGAAGTGACTACGGCCGCGTGATGCTTTTTTCAGATGGACAGGAGACCCGGCCAATACGGAGAGCAGGGTCAGGCCTTCCAGCAGCGGCACTTGGACGAGGAGGAGGAGGATGAAGAGGGCTACGGTCGCCGGAGAGGTGCCTCTGTAGACGAGTTCCTCAGAGGCTCTGAGCTTGGCAGACCGGTGAGAGAACAACTAAGTTGTACAAAACCCTTTAGTAGCCGCCCTGGGATGTATCTGTCAGAGAAATGCATGGGTTCACATTGAAATATGCATTTATTTCCAAGCAGTGATTTGTTGGGGGCCAGGTTGTGTTACAGTTTTTAGACCATATACTGTATTTGAAAATCCAAAATGTGTAAACAGTTATTTGTATTGCTATTAGTGCTGTAGGTTCAAATATACTAATGCAAGGGGTTTTAATGTGGGCATGTAGTATGTACAGTATCAATATTGTGTGTGTGTGTGTGTGTGTGTGTGTGTGTGTGTGTGTGGCAGCCCCACTTCAGTCTCAGCGAGGAGTACCACAGCGACAGCAGCCGAGGCTCCGACCTGTCAGACATCATGGAGGAGGATGAGGAGGAGCTCTACTCCGAGATGCAGCTGGAGGAAGGACGTCGACGCAACTCGCACAGCGCGCTAAAGGTAAACGTCGATAGACACAAGTCCGGTTGTAGGGTTCATTCATTTTGTTTCACGCCTGGTATTTCTACAACCGGTAAGAATAGAAACCAATTAGTATTTGAATATGAATATACTTTTGAACAGCTTTACCGTTGTTTGAACGGGCCTATGTGTGTTTTCAGATCATGGGCAACAGTCCCTCTGGTGGTCGAGGGGACCGAGAGAAAGGGAGGAGAGGACCCCACGGTGCACCCCAGCCCCAAAGACGACCTCTCATGGTCCCCTCCATTGGTTAGTACGGTCACATGACCAGAGAAAGAGAGGATTCTGGGATTTTGAGTTTGTTTCTGTGTTCCAATGTTCTCTGTTCCCTACGTTCTGTTGCAGTTAATCCTCCATGAGCTTCTATGTGTCCACAGATCACCTCTGTGTCTTTGAACCATGCTCATGCCTTCACATTTTTTTACGGTGTATCTATGCTTACAGACATCCGTACGTGTGTGCTAACTAGTCACTGGTCATAGGCAATACTAATATAGACAAACACCATCAGAGGAAATTATTATTAACTGCTATTATTTTGCTTTGCGTTCTGTGATGATTATAGCTTTGCTAACAACACACAGTAGGCTATGTAACAAACGGGGAAGCTACCTAGCGAGCTATCGCCTGGCGGCCAGTCAGAGAGCGCCACTTTGTAACCCCCCCGCTCTGATTGGTGTTTCCTGTAGAGATAACTACAGAGAGTAACAGTGAGGGGAACCTCTCCCCCGTCACCGACGATGTTTACTATGGCAGAGTAGCGCGGCACAAGACGTCTCGCAGGCGCACGAGCGCCAGGCCTCCCTATGGTACGTGCTTCCTGCTCCAGGGCCCCGTCCACTCCATCAACAGCACAGCCACTAAAGTGGCACGAGCAACTACAGAGACTGGAGCGAGCTGTTTGGGGGGGCCACTGCAATATGTGCCTTCACATGCTTCCAGTTGCACAGCATGATCCACTGCATTGCACCAAAATGGCGGCTCCAGCGAGCTACACTGTCTCGGCCCCAAGATGGCCGCCCACTGTTGAGATGATTGACATGACTGCTGCTCAGAGAATGCTCCTCCCTCTTCCTTTGCACTATCCCCCCACCTTTCTATCTCCCATTCGATGCCTGCTAGACTCCTCCCCCTTTCAATCTAACCACTCCCCCCACTCAGCAGTGCAAGCATGACTGGGTAGTCAGGGGCATTCTGCTTTTGATATATTATTATTTTACCTTTAACATTATGGAAAGGCTATGTAAATATGGGGCGTATTTTAAATTCCATTTGAAATATATTGTTATTCTCAGGTTTGACCAAGAGATTATATTTTTGTTGATATCCACTCTCATTTTGAATTAGTTTTTAAAAATTTCAGAATGTGTGAGTGTGTGTGTGTGTGTGTGTGTGTGTGTTGTGAGGTTATATTGCCCATTGCACCTACTCCAGTCCATGTCTGTCACTGTGTCTGTCTTGCCTTCCTTCCATCTGTGACACAGTATGCTGGTGGAGAACTCTTTCATAAATACTGTACCACAAATAACCCAAGAACAAGTTATTGAACCACACACCAACGAAAGGACAAACTGATGGATTGGTTCCGTCTGCATGTTTAAGTAACAGAGAATGAAGTGACGAGAACCTCGATCCATCATGCAATACAGTACAGCATGACGCAATGGTTGTCTCTTTAATGACAGTGTAATGTTAGCCTGTTTTTATTTTGTGTGTGTGTGTGTGCACAGTAGCATGCTTAACATGCCTCACCTAAACACTACAGTTGTCTAGCTTACGAGTGGTGGTCCCACAGTCCGTGTAGTCATCTGAAACGAGATCCTTTCTCTCAGGGGGGGGGGGGGGGGGTTAGAGACATCACATCAACCCTCTGCCATCTCGCTGTCAATCCTCAGGTGCATATTCCTCCTTTTGTTTCTATTGTTAAAAGACGGCTACAGGGACCGGGAACGACGTTCCCCTCCCTTCTACGACGAGTCGGAGCCGGATGAACCCTTCCGGGTGTTTGTGGCGCTGTTCGACTACGACCCCCTCTCCATGTCTCCCAACCCAGACGCGGCTGACGAGGAGCTGCCGTTCAAAGAGGGACAGATCATACGGGTGAGCCTCCCGTGTCATCTGCACTGACACACGTCCGTTACATCAACTGTCTGTCAGCAGCGAGGGTGGGTGGGTGGAGGGGGGGGGGGGGTGATTGAATGCGTACAGCTCAACGCAAAGTGACAGCGGCCATTTTGTTTTCCATCTGATGTCTTTCGCCCGCGTCAGACGTCCTCTGAATCCATGTCCGCCTCTCTGGTCTCCAACCTAACTTCATTCCTTTTTCTCTCTCTCTCTTTCTTATTCTTTTTTGCCCCACTCATCCCGTCACACGGAATCCCACCTTTTTCTCACTCCAACCTTCCCTCTCTCGCTACCTTAATCCACGGTATCCCCCCCCCCCCCCCCTCTCTCTCTCTCTCTCTCTCTCTCTCTGAGCCCTCCAGGTGTATGGGGATAAGGACACGGACGGGTTCTACCGCGGGGAGGTCCGGGGTCGGATGGGGCTGATCCCCTGTAACATGGTCTCTGAGATCAGAGCTGAGGACGATGAAACCATGGACCAGCTCCTGAAACAAGGCTTTCTTCCGCTGAACACCCCAGTGGACAGAATCGCAGGTAAAGAGCACACGACTACGACAAGCATGGGAGACAACTAACAGTGTGGGGAGGAAAAAATAAAATAACACACACGTGACTGAAATAGTTGTGTGTGTGACAAACACACACAAATTATACACATGCATACATGCGCCCGCACAGACAAACACAACCCCTACCCCTACCAGCCCACTAAGCGTGTCAATGCATCGCAGCTTTCCTACAAACACCCGGAAGGGTTCATCCGGCTCCCCCAGGGAGAGATTAATGGCCACCGCGGCCAACCCCAATCTACAGTATGCCAAAATCCATTCATTCCCACAGGCCAAGGAGCATGAACTCGCCCAATGTCAACCCCAATCTTGTCCACCGGACCCTGTGGTTTCTTTTCCAATTTCAGACCAGAACAGACGAGGCCTGCGGCGGGACCAACCCACCAGGAGGATGGTGGCACTCTACGACTACGACCCCAGAGAGAGCTCCCCCAACGTGGACGTGGAGGTACTGCACCGTAGAGCTAGACAGAGCAGAACAGACACATACGCCGTCTAGGATGAGGGGGACTGTGTGCTTACAGCTTGTATGCCAGGTGAATCGGAAGCAAGCAGAGACGTCCTGGTTTTACGGGATGATGACAGAAGAGTAGGTCCCTTGACCCCCTCCCGTTTCTCGTGACCGATGCTCTCCCTCTCCTCTGATAGGCTGAGCTGACCTTCTGTGCTGGTGACATCATGGCCGTGTCCGGCGATATCGACGAGGATGGCTTCTATTATGTGAGTGTTCCGCCCACTGTAAACAAGACCAGTTTTAAGAAGTGAATATTTGTTTATAACTGTTAATAACTTGAACAATAGCTATCCTTCTCACCAAGTATGCTTTAGTATCTTCATGCCATGGTTCTTAGATGGTTCTAAAATATCTACAACACCGCCCCGCCCCCCAGAGCACATTAGATACCCCTCTTATTTCCGATATAACCAAATACCCTCCCTCTCTCTCTCTCTCGCTCTCTCAACCCCGCCCTCCCTTCCCCCGTTCCATGGCTTTTCCTCCCCCAGGGAGAGATTAATGGCCACCGCGGCCTGGTCCCCTCAAACTTCCTGGAAGAAGTGCCTGACGACGTGGAGGTTTACCTGACGGACACGCCGTCCCGCTACCCGCAGGACGAGCCCGCCAACCGGCCCCCCTCGGCCGCCAACAGCAGCGCCAGCGCCGCCGCGGCGGAGGCCAAACGGGTACACCATCCTCGCCGCCGCCCTCAGCGCTAGGCCCTTCTGTCCATTCATCCTCCTCCTCCTCCTCCTCCTCCCTTCTTCCGTCCTTCGCTCTTGATTTGTCCGTCTCTCGCTTCCTCCACCTGCCGTCTCTGTGCTGTTCTGTGTCTGTTTTCTCGTGTCCGTGTGGTGACCTTGGTGACTCTTTACAAGCTAGCCTCCCCTCCCCCCTACCCCCCATTCCTCTTTTGGAAAAGGCCAGTTCCAGTTTGACCTTTCTGCGCCTCATAGAAAGGAAGAAGCAAAGCCTGCTACGGACAGAGATATAGACCAAGCGAACTGTGTCAGAATGGACCATTATGCATGGAGCATTGTGGAGATTTGAAAAAGGCTTAAGTCATTCCTAACACAGGATCAATTGGGTAATTTCTTTGCACTGAAACACAAGATCAAAACGTGGATATTGTGTCAAAATCAAAAGTGCTTTATGAACACATCTGATTACTATACCATGGAAAGAAAAGATTGGAAACAATTGAGCTGTAGAGTGCGATAAAAGAGCGAAGCATGCCTTTTTCAAAGTCAACTTGATACCTTTTATAAAACCTTTCTGCTGTATTTCCTGAAAGAGGCTTTGTTTCATTTTGTATTCTGCACACACTTAAAAAAGATCTATTTTTCAGCCTGATAACAGGGGATATATAGCTATGTTATATCGGAATAAAAGAACAACAACTAAAACATTGAAACATCCCAAATGTAACGTTACAATGGAACAATAAAGGGAAACATTGGTTATTAAAAAATGTATTTGCGCTCTTTGTGTATGTGTGCTTTGTTGTTGTGGTGGTTGTTGTAATTGGCGGTGTTGGTGGTGCTGCTCTTATCGGTTTGATTTTCAGTTCTCATGGTTGTGGGTGTTGTTTTTACTGACCAAGATGACTCCGCCTCTGCATCTGATTTCCTTTCTTTCCCTCACCTGCTTGGCCAAACCAAACCAAACCAAACAAACAGAAGAAGATTGTTCATTTCACCTCATAACTTGCACTTGTCTGCCTTGTACAATAAGTCGTCAACTTGAGATACCAACCTGAACGATCTAATGCAGCCATTTTGTTGTAATGGCTCAGTAGTGCAGTTTAGACCTGTAAGGTGGAATAAGTTCTTGATTCTGGCAATCCACTTACCCATTCCAGATTATATAATTGACCCAAATCAGTTACTTTGTTACTTACTTACCATTACTCAGTCTCCTGCATAACAGTACTATTTTATAAGCTTGTAGTTTATCAACCAAACGCCATTACATGTTGCTCAAAAGTTAGGATCGTCCTTTAAATTTGAAAATCACTTCATTCGAAACTTGAGAGCAAACTGCATTGTCACTCCTCTATGAGCAGCCCTCAAAGTTCTCACCATTTCTCAGGCTGGGACTAGTGCTGGTGAAATGGTTGGATACATACACCGTAGCGTATCCAAGACATGCATTAGATAATGAGGCGTTGTATCTCCAGTAAGTTCTCCCTGGGTGTTGTACTGTACTGTTCTGTACTGCACAGTGGATGACTCAATGTTTCCCTCTGGTGGCTCGTGCAGCAATTGGCCTTTGGTTGGCATAGCGGTGTCACTCTCTCTTCGTTGGATGGCTTTTTTACCCCCTTCCTTGTCTGTTCTCCATGTTGTGTATGTGTGCTGTACGTAAATACTGTGTCGCCACTGCAATAACGTTTTCTGGTCAAATATACTATCATCAGCAGGACAGTCATAATTCTATATTTGTAAATGTTATTGGACCATTTAAATTATTTCCAATCAGTGAGGAGGCCTTCCCTCTATTCCTGTGGCTGGGAAGCTTTCAGTATGACGACCCTAATTGGGAACTGAGCCCATGTATCTTTCAGATACCAGAATAGCCTGTGGGTTTACACGAATAGTGTTAATCAATAGGCTGCGGATGAAAGCAGAGCAGTGCTCTGATGTTGCAGGGGAAGGAGTTTGTGAAAAGCTAGTCAAGGCTAAAGCGATCACCTGAGCAATATCATGTTGCTCTTCTTTGCTTGACAATGTCATGGCAGAGCGTTACGCTCCGTCATCTGACTGGCTGCACTTAGAACGCAGGCAGAGCTGTAAAGACCTGTGTGCTACACTGTTACAGACAACACAAAACGTATTCTATACTGAAAGATGAGACTCGTGGCTATGAGAATGGTTTTGATGTGACACCTCTAAGGGTCGATTATGCCGAAAAGGATTAAGTTAGCCTGTGCAACAGCACCATAGCGCAGAGTTTTTGTAGGTACCATGCCAGAGCCATGTGGGCTAGTTAACAATTTATCCCCCTGCTCCGACCTCCTGCCCTTGGCATTTGTCCCCTCAGGTCGACACAGACACAGTGAGTGAGAGCATGACCCAGCCTGTCCGGGCCCCCTCCCCCATGGTGCGTCCCATCGGACGGCCCCTCCTCCCAGGCACCATGAGGCCCCTGAGTCCATCGAGAGGCCAGCGGGACTCCCAGGACGCCCAGGATCTGGCCTCCAAAAAGAAGAAAGGACTGCTGTCCAAAGGGAAGAAGCTACTCAAGAGACTCTCCCCCGTAAAGTAACAGTGGTTCCAAACCACCTCGACTGAAGTCCACCTACTTGGACTCTGAACACTAATGTTGCATACATGCAATCAAACCAGTGGATCCAGTGAAACAGTTATATCTGGACATGTGCCATAAATACAGGCCAAGGAGAGCCTTAATGAAGTAATCATGGATAGAACTAATAACGGTCATGGTTAGTACACATACTTACCTAAATGTACAGAAGAGCCAAAATCAAAAAGATACGCCGGCTCACGTCTTATTAATGTCATGTATTTCAAAATCAAGGACATCCACACGACTTTAAAACTAGGATTTTCATGACATGTATTCCACCGGGTTTTACTTTTTTTTCAAGTCTGAAGTAGTTGACTTACAAGGTGTGAGTTCATTTCAAGCAGGGTAGACCAATAAGGAACCTTTGTATTTGGATTAGGTTTCTTGCAGCGCAAACAAAACATTAACAGAAAAAAGTCGATGCCAATATTAAAACCCTGTCCCAGGCTTACTTCTCCAGTGAGCGGAGGTGAATCTTGGTAGAGCTGGTAGCAGAACACTAGGGCTGAAGAAAGACAACTTCTCTGTTGTTGTAGGGCCTACGACACAACACTATGTAGGCGTTCCGCAGGAGATGCTGACTGTTCACATACACAGGGGCTTTTGTTCACTGCAATACACATATAATGAAGGCGTTGCTTTGAATTGCTCAAGAAGAGCTTTTTTTGGGGGGGGGGGGGGGGGGGGGGTTAAAAAAAGGTTTGTCCATAATTCCATCAAATAAAATATTACTGCTGTTTGAAAGCAAACGGAAGGGCAGAAGATTGGCTATGAAGCCTTAAGGCAGACAGAGCATGAGTAGCATCAGGTGAGCTGAACACTCCTAGTGGCCTTTTCAAATAAACAAACACAAAAAAAAACAAGCGTTAAGTAATTACATAAATAAATACAAATGTGGGACCATGCCGTTCCTCATTTTTCTATGGTTGACAAGGTTGACATTACAATGACACCAGTCTTTGCCAAGAACTCCCTGGTGCAACCTCTTTGAAGATAATACAATAACAAGATGGTTTATTGCCATAGCTGTCGAATCTGTCATGAAACGCCTAGTTCAAGACAACCTTCTGTGTTTGCCTTCCTACTGCACAAAGGTCTGTGGAGTGTGTTGTGCGTCTGACGGCTGCTGAAGACATCGTGTGGCGTGTGTGTGTGTGTGTGTGTGTTTGTGTGTGTGTACAGGTTGGGCTTAAGAGTTTGAGTGTGTTTGCGTGCGCGATTCATTTGCATTCATGTCCGTTTTCAAAGAAGAAAAAAATAAACAACAAAGAGAACATGTAGTTCTACGTCATGTGATCTAGTGATGTGCTGCTATCTGCATTGCCTGTGTACTAATGTTTTGATTATCTCATCGAGATATCATGGGCCATATCGTCGCCTCATAAACTAACTAAGATGTCTATAAGTGTGCCCTTTGATTCCGCAGCATCTTTTCCTGTTTACGTAGTTCTCTGTACATTCTAATGGACCTGGGAGGCCCACTGCTTTGGGACTCAGGGAATGGGTTAGGATTAGGACCTACACACTGTACGTACGCTAACCGGCAGTGGTGAAGTGGGCTAAAAAAACAAGTCATAAAGAAGACACCATAGAGATAGAACACTATCGTTCTGTCTCTGTGGGAGACACCCTGAAACGTTCTAACCAGAGAGGTCGTTTGTTCCCTATGGTCTATTAAAAACCGCCTGTGCTCATATTAAAGACATATTCTAGTGCTTCTGTTAGACTCTTTTATGTTCGGCACATCAGTTTGGGAAACAGGAACATTCATGTTTGAGCTTAAGGAGGTTTAACACCAGGAGAGTTGACAGGGTTTGCCATCATAAGCTTTATTTATGTGGTGTAAAGTAGAGAGTCATATGTAGATGGTTAACCAAAACAGAATGTATGAAATAATAAACTGGAAATTGTGTGTCATTTTAGCCAAAGCTATGTGGGTTTTATGCATGTGGTTCTGCATTCATTCATTGCAGTCCTAATACCAAATCATTCACTTGTGAATGGGTCGAGTCTCAAGGCTGTTTATTTTATTTTTTTTTTACTTAAATCCATTTGTAGATCATTTCTAAATGTTTCTACAGGATTTTCAGGCAGCCTTCTATTAGTGCAATAGGACTGCTTCTTCCCATTAAGTGTGCAAGCTTTCCTCCATGTTCTTCTACATAAAATGTTTCTGTCCACAGTCATGTGCTTGCTCTGTGAATCAAAGAGGTAAACCATCTGACAATATTTATGGTGATGAAATACTGTGTGAGTGTGCATGTGCAAAAAACATTTTTTTAATCAAAATAAAATTTGATATTTTGTAAAAAAAAAAAAAAAAAAAAAAAATTCGACTGGTATGTATTGATGTGAACTATTTATCATCGTATCTGAAGGAGTTAGTTCAAGACATTTATCGCTGCACTATTTTTACATCGTACTGTGGGTCTTTTTTCAGATCTTCTGGCATGCTTTTACACTGAAATACCTCAGTGGGGCAGCATTGCCCTTTACTTTAACAATCTAAGACCGTTTGAAGTGGTGATCCTCAGCCCTTCTCTTCTCAATCCCCCAAGGGCATAGGTTTATGTTGGACATTCGGTCCTCCTTTCTACTTTATGACAAGGCAGCATGGTTACGGATCAGGTAATGCAATGTATTGCTAAACACATTTCACTAAAATGAAACATATACTATTTAACGTCTCTCAGACCCATTAATACATTGATGGCATATTTACTTTTTATTTAGGAGGTCCAAATTGTCTTGACGTGTGTGACAGACAGCAACATCATTATTTCTACTTGTGGTACATCGTTGAGGAAAGCCTGTCTTGAGCCTGAGGGCACTAAGGCTTCTTTCTGCTGGTATTCATACTGGTATTACAAGGAACAACCCGACCAAAGATTCAACGTCTAATAGGCCACTGGCCTCCACTGGCAGCAGTCCTTCACGTGTACACACAGAGCCCATGCAAGCTCTTCTTTCCTGTTTCAGCAGGGGGTCAAATAAAATGCTAGACACTTTAACTGATTTGTGCACTAGAAATTCTACTATGTCTTCTTAAATTGGGTGTGTTCTATCAATATGGTTGCAACCCCCCCCCCCCCAAACTCCCCAATAAACTACGCCCTTGAACACCCCCCCCCCCCCTACAAAAACTAATATAACAGGTTCCAAAATATGACTTGTATTTAATTCATTCTCCATGTTACGCAAACATTATCATGTGATTGACCTTCAAACGGTGCATGGGACTAGAGCAGGCCACTGTTAACCAGGCAAATGAACGCTTGGAAGACTGCTTGGTTCAGTGGTTTTTATAATGAAACACGTTGCACAAGAGCTCGGAAGGACCGTTTATGACCTAATTTCCATTGGAAATTAGAACAATATATTTGCACTAATCATGTAGCCTAGCTGACTTGCAGACTCTGTGATAAGGCGATGAGCAAAGCACTCGGCATTGTTGTAGCCTGCAAATAAATGTTGACCAAAAGTACAAAATGGAACAGAATATGTCTTCCACTGCAGCCTCTCAGATGCATATTCTCTACAAACTATTCCTATAAAAAAGAGAGAGAGAAAAAAGAAGTGTCACGGGCTACACCCACACGTCAATGTAAGTCACCCATTCCTTTATACCCTACATCTTCCACTCCGTCTCCTTTTGTCCCTCCCTTCTCCTCCTCCTCTTCTGGCTCCACAGTGAGCTGTATTTCACCCTGTGGTCCTTCAGGCCTCAGCGGGAGAGGATGTTTAAAATTCTCAGCGGCTGTGACCTCTCCATCACTGCCCTCCCTGTCCGTCTGACTCCCACCCCAAGTCTCCCGTCCCGCCAGCCACACCTGCAGAGAGAGGCGTGAGAGGGGCATCCATCTCTCCACCACCCCCCCCCCCCCCCTCCCCCTTCTCTTTTCTCTCCCCTGGCTGTCGCTGGCTGACTTCTGATGAATATTTCACAGAGTCTAATAGTTTCAGTTAAACCTCCCGGCACCTTCCTGATCCCTCTCAGCGCCCCGGCACAGTAGGGGCCACCTCACATCTATGAGCGGTACACGGAGACTACAGAGGGCTTTCACTTTGCTTTCATATTGCAGGACAGGGTTGGGTGAACCTAGTGTGCAGTCACGGGCCTTTGAAGTCTCCACAGCTGAGCTGAACTGTGCGTGCGCGGGTGTAAGTGTTGGTGTGCGCGCGGGTGTGTTTCATTGCTCGTACTTTGCGTGAGCCCTAACTAGAGGAATCAACCTGCGCAACATGCAGTGTAGATTCCCTTAGTCAGCACTGGTAACACAGAGCAGGGGATCGCGCTGAGCACCCTTCTCTCCGGTTCATCCTCTCCTCCATGACGAGCTCTTCAAAGCGAGGGCCTGCCGGGTGACCTCTGACCCCGCCCGTCGTCGCTCATCTCGGGAACAGGTGCGGCAGAGAAGGCGAGAGGACGTTCCGCCCAGCCTGGCCTGTAACTCATCCCGGCATCCCACGGGGCGTCGGGCTGACGTTGTATGGCGGCCACGCTCCGAGAGGCACCTCCATTCGTCATCGCCGGCGGAATGTCGGGCCCGACACAGGGAAAGGGAGTTGTCTCCGCCCGCCCGGCCCCCCGAACATTTATCTTCGTCTCGGCCTGTACTGAGCTCTGAGCTGGGGAAGTGTCCGGGGGGCAACGACTAGCTCTCTGCTCCACTGGAGAGTTTTGGTAAGCAGCCAGCAGATAGCCGACTTCTCCTCGCTTGGCCGCTGGCATGGGGTATTACACAGCACTGGAAAACAGCTTCACTTCTTCTGAAAATATACTCGTGCTCTCCTTGTTGATGCGGTGCATGACAGAGTCTGTGCTGTTGACAGCTTACGTGGTTTTAACATTTCAATGGCTTCTATTGTCTTGGGTGCTGTTGGAAACATCCTGCTTGAAATGCACTGTATGTTCTATATATGGACTTTTGTGTGGAGAAAATGGTTCCAGTTCCAGTTTTGTGAAATGTATAGGTCTGACCTTATACGCCAGCAATACTGGAGCTAGGACTTTCAATTAGGAAATTCATCTCAGGATTTGCCTGACTGTGGTGGATTGATAGGGAAGTGGATCACATCACCATTTAGCTAATGTGGGGGTTTTACAAAGGTTGGAGAAAGATTAAGAGACAGCCCTATCCATCTGAAGCAATGATTAGTGTCCACAAAGGTTAACAGGCCCACTGATCATAGCATGACCCCTGTCTGTCCCCGTGCACCATTTAAGGGCCATTTTCATCCTTAAGCCCGTATTCACAGTCTATTTTCTTTGGCCTCTTTGGTCATTCTGCCAAAACGGTGTCTTTCCCCTGGTTCACAATGCAGCAGGTGCACGACTCTGCTGGAGAAAGGGAAATAACACGTGTGGCACAAACCCATGTTGGCCAAAGGACAGACATCGATGTGCGCGTATGCGAAGATGGACTACTCACTCGGTTGAGCAAGCTCACGTGTTTATACTGCGTCCTCTCCCGGGACTTTCCCCTATTCTCCCCAGCGCCTCGGTGATGACCTCGCTAAGCCGGCGCCCCCACTGTTCAGTCGCTATGGTAATTACTTCTCTTCCACCACTCATCTGTCACAACAGCTGGACTGTCTTTACTGCTCGGGCCCATTGTCGGGATTGGAAGGGGGGGGGGGGCGGGGGTCGAATCGAGTTGACCCACTTCAGCTGACCTCTGCGAAGCGTTCCCTGGGGGCCACCTGTTGGCGGAGCGGCTGTAAGCAGGTCGGCGCCCTGTGCCAGCTGCCCAGCGGCCGGCGCCCACTTCTCATCCCCTGCCCTCCTCACTTTGTGCAGCAGGCGGTCACGTGTCTCTACGCGACGCACAGCGGACATCTGGATCCCATCCCAGACTCATCGGTGTCATAACAACGCAGCTTTACTAACCGCGGAGAGCCTGTGGAAGAAGAAAAAAAAAACCCTGACTAGCTCCAGATATTAAAAAAAATCTCCCTGGCTTAAAGAACAACAAGAAACCAAAAACAATGGAAGACCAAAGCTCCCGCAGCAGGCAGTCCATGGAGCCTGGGAGAGGAGGGAGCCTTTGTCACAATGAGAAAGCTGCGTTTTACTGAGGGCTCCTCAGCAGAGCACAATATGTCTGTACCCCCCAGCATCAGGCTTCATTAGTCGCTCCTCTTCAGGGGGGGTTTAGGGCTAATAGAATGCCTCTCTAGGATACATATTTATTCTAATCAACTGCTGCTGCCATGCCTAAAGCTGCTGCCCTGGCCATGCCGGCACCTCCACTCAGAGCAGGGAGCTACGCCTGCGGCCAGCGGCGCGGGACTTGACAGCCACGTGCTGTCAGCTTGTTGATTAATCTCAGAAATAAAGTGTTGTTGTTGTTGTTGTTGTTGTCCTTGTCCTTGTAAGCAAAAAAAAAAAGCATGGAGAACACTGAAGCGGGGAGGCCATTTGAAAAGGGAGGGCCTATGACAGACGCAAGGGGACCGGTTTGACTGTTGACACACCGCATTGAGTCGGTTACGTGTTCTATAGTGTACATTCAATGTCAGCCAGTCAGCCGGGCGGCCAGTCAGCCAGACAGCCAGCCAGGTAGCCAGCCAGGGTCTTGGCATGGCTCCAGATGGGATGACACAGCTTTGATGAGCCCTAACCTTACCCCCTCTCCGCTCAGCCACAAATCTGCTCATCTCATCACCTCTGTCTGTCTCCTCGGAGCTCAGCGGCGGGACACACAGGGGACCGTGGCATTTCAATTCAGTAGAAAGTGAGTGCATGGGATTCCAGGAGGAGACAGAGATGTAGTGTTATATGTGCGGATGGCAAAGGCCATTTCTGATTCAGCTCAATAGAAGGACCATAAGGGGAAAACATCTGGCAGATTTTGGCAAGTAGTGTCATACTGTTGGCCTTTTCAGCCTGACCGCTTGGTTGTTGTTGTTTTTTTTGTGTGGAATTTGCTTATGAGAGACATCAACTACAGTAGTAACACACCTCAGGCCGAAATGGACCCGTGTGAAATTCCATTACATGCACCCATAGGTAGCGGAGCGTATTCTGTATTGTTAATCCCCATGACACATGAAGAAATCGCTATCCCATTGACCTCTTGTGCATTTAATTTGCTTTGAGCGCGTTTCCCCCGGGCGATTACGCACTGGACGCTCTAATCGCACACAAGGATGAGCGACCACTGACGTTTTCTTTTTCCATCAGCCGCTATGACAGTTGGTAGCCTACATTTGAGCATGCCACAGAAGTTTATTCCGTTAACACTGTTGGTTCGTAGGTCAAATTGTGTCTAATGTTTTGCTATTTTCCACATGAAGAAATCGATCTAAATAGACAAAAAAAAAAAAAAAAAAACGGAGCGTAATGTGGATACAGAAGTCAAACTGGACAAACTCAGCAAACCAACTGAAATTTAAATTGCATGCTGTAATTTCCGGCGCTATCTCTCATGGTAACTTTTAACGCCAGACAATGTAAACTATTCAGTTATACATGTCAATTGAGAGCCGTCATTGCCCTTCACACAACCTGTTTGGAGCGCCACTGTGGATAATTTACATTAACTTGCCGAGACAATGCTCGTGTTTGCTTGCCGTCGAATATTTCCAGTTGTTGCTGCAGCTGTTTTCACAGTTCTTCACTCAAGTAAGCTTTGTGTGTGTGTGTGTGTGTGTGTGTGTGTGTGTGTGTGTGTGTGTGTGTGTGTGTGTTTGTGTGTGGTGCCCTGGTACTTCATTTGTCCCACATACGAAACGTAACATTACATCCTTTTCCCCTTTATACATGCTTGCTCGTCCTGCTCTCTTATGAAAGAGACGTGGTAAAGCACGCACTTCCCCCTGTGGCTGTGAATTATGATTCCCGAAGAAAATATGAATGCCATTATGTGCTTCGAGATACCATTTCTATTAGCAGTGGTCATGTCCTTCGATAGGAAAACTAAAATGTTAATCCAAAACAAAAACAATCCAAACCATTTCCTCATAGTTTTTGTAGGCCGCACGACTTTGTTATTTTTGTATTGGTCTATTGACGTTTTCGTCTGACAAACCATTGTGTTTTTTGTGTGTGTAATCTTTAAGATTAGAAAAGGTATAGGTACCAGTGACACTACTTTGTAACCTTGCAAACCAAGTCACTGGCAGTGACCCCACTGTGGAAACAGCAGGATTGGTTGATTAAGCCTTTGTGTTTGTATTTATATGCTCGTTAATTCATGCGTGTCTTTGTGCCTGTGTGGTTTGTTTGTGCTGCTTGCCTGGGCCCTTGGGGAGTGGGCTGGCCACCAGATACTGTGCCAGAGGAAACATATTCATCAGTGGGATTAGAGGGAGACTTGAGGTCACGGAGGCATCACTCTGGTTGTTTGAAGATAACCTGCATTATGGGGGATAAAACCCATCTGTCTGTCTCCTGTTGATAAAGATAGCAGACCACTGTTTTTTCGCTTGGCATCTGTGTGTCATTCTGATGTGATGAGGTGAGAGAGCGAGAGAGAGAGAAAGAGAGAGAGAGAGAGAGAGAGAGAGAGGGAGAGAGAGAGCGAGTGAGAGATTGAAAGAGAGAGAGAGAATGAAAGAGAGAGAAAGAGCTAGAGAAAGACGGATAGATATGAGTGTTTAGGTGAGGATGTTAAAGGTGTGTTGGAGTATTTTGGTGTGTATGAGAGGAACAAAACAGTTGCTTTGGGCGTGTAACTGTGTGTGTGTTTGTGTATGTGTGTCTTTGTGCCTGCCTTTTCTCTCCATCGTAAAGCAGCTTGTCTAAAAGGTATAGATCAGTCCCAGATGCCTTTCCTGCCTGGGCTTCATGAATATGCATTATGCGTCAGACGTTATGCGTTATCGTGCATGGCTGTCCACTCATTGAGACGTCCAGCGGGTCGCGTCTGAACATGAACTGTCTGGCAGAGAGGCCGCCCTGTTCCTAGTCCCGTTAGTTGACTCTAAACCAGGAAAGTTTAAGATTAGGCAAGGGTTAAATCAACCTCTGATATCCATAGCAACTGAGGGATGCTGCGTTGATGGAATTGACAGTCTGTGACACAAGCTTTCCATGGTTTTATGAAATCACTAATGCCTTACGACCCCCCCCCCCCCTCAGCACCACCTCCCCTGTGCCCCTCCTATGGCCTAGTTAGATGTGAAATTGTGTTTCTAGTCCATAGTCAAACGGCCAAATAGGTCCAGACGTGAGTCAATTATCCTGGTACTTCAAGACATTGACTGGCCTGACTCCCTGCCAGCTCCTGATGAGCGTGCTCTCCTGTTATTCTGCATGGCTGACCGGTGTTGCTGTAAAATACGATCGCTAGCTCTCCTCTGCTCCCTGCCCCTCCTGTGTTGAAAGTGCGTGGTGGTGTTATTGTATTGTTGTCTGGAGTGCCCACGCCGAGAGCACACAAGAACTGACACTCGGGCGTCAGAGTTGATGCACGGAACGCTTCTTGACAAATTACTTCGGAGGGGGCGAAGCACATCAAGATCAACCTTCCGTTTCCGACGGTGCTCTTTAGTGTTGGCGTGGGTCGGCCGTCGGGAGAGAAAGGTTAAGTGTTTCCTGCAGGCGCAGGGATGGGTGCTGACACAGGCTCTCTTTCTCTCGCTGTATCTCTCTCGCTGTATCTCTCTCTCTCTCTCTCTCTCTCTCTCTCTCTCTCTCTCTCTCTCTCTCTGTCTTTTTGTATCTCTCTCTCTCTCTGTCTCTCTCTCTCTCTCTCTCTCTCTCTCTCCATATCGCTATATCACACACACACTCACACATGCGTGCACTGACCTGTCAGGACCCTCACACACCAGGCACTCTTTTCCTGTCACAAGGTGGTCTTCCTTTTGTCTCACAAAATGTGAGCACGGGTCACTCAGGCTTCCGTATCGGTGCTTGTCATGGGGTGATGATATGTATCTCTGACATTTTCCAAAGGTAGACATGACTAGAATGACTCCCTGCGGTGTCGCCTGAACTTCCCCCTCACTCTCTCTCTTTCTCTCCTCTTTTGCCCTCTCTCTCTCTCTCTCTCTCTCTCTCTCTCTCTCTCTCTCTCTCTCTCGCTCTCTCTCTCTCATTCTCTCTCTCTCCCTCTCTCTCTCTCGCTCTCTCTCTCTCCTATTTTAGCCTCTCTCCATCTCTCTCTCTCTCGCTCTCTCTCTCTCCTATTTTAGCCTCTCTCACTCCCCGTCTCTCTCTCTCTCTCTTTCTCTCTCTCTCTCTCTCTCTCTCTCTCTCTCTCTCTCTCTCTCACACACACACATACTCCCCGTCTTTATTTCTCTATTTCTCTTTTTGTCTCCAATCAAACAGTGCGCTGCACATATACAAGTGGCAATAGCCTTGGGTTGTTAGAGGACCCTTTTTCACGCTACTGTTAAGCCAGTAAGCCTCTCTTAGTGTCTTAGTGGTGTCTGCTTACATCCGAGGGGATTGTCCCAGCGTTCCGCATTGGGGGCTCTGTGGGGGTCTCCAGCTCACCATGAGGGGCTTTCAGACAAAATGAGTGTGCGAACACACGCAGAGAGAAAGAGATATCAGCTTTAGGTAGCCATCCTTGTCCTTCAAAAGGGTTTGCTCTTAACCTTTAGTCCTTCTACATTAAAGTTGATGTATTTTCCATTTCATATTTACGTAATGGAAGGTTATGTTAATATTTATTTTCCTTCTAGTGTAACTTACATTGATATACTGACTTACAATTTAACATTATAAATATAATCGTGACCAACATCACTTGGTGGCAGTGAATTTAAGACCAGACTTTGTGTTGCTATAGGTTGCCTCCTGCTGAGTATTTTGGTCTCTCTCCCTCCAGCTGTGTTATGCCAGGAGGGGCCCATGGACGGCTCCGTCCCCGTCCCAGACTACCCCACTGTGGGGCTCCAGGTCCTGAACGTGGACCACCTGTTGCTGAGGCAGGTCAGCCTGGAGCCCCGGGGGAACGCCAGCCTGCGCCTCCAGAGGCAGGCCTTCCACGTCACGGGCCCAGGCGCGGGGCTCCTCCGGCCGGCCGTCAACGCCACCTACGGGCCCCTGTCCATCGAGGCCCCCATCCAGCCCGACCTGCTCCTCCACGGCCGGCGAATCCTGCCCGTGCTCCTGGCCCGCCAGGTCCGCTCCTCCTCTCCCGTTATCCGTGTTCTGTTTCACATGCCGACGGGAAGGGATGTCGGCGCCTCCAGCGGGCTGGGAGAGGCAGAGACAGCCGGAGGTGCAAAGGCCGCTCCTGGAAGGACAGGGACGGGATCCGTGCCAGAGGAGGAGGCTCACTGCGTGACGGCCTATGCTTTCTGGGAGACCCGGGAGGTCCGCGGGGCCTGCCTGGTGTTCCCCGGAGGCTTCTGCGTGGCCCAGCTCAAACCGGAGCCGCCCTGGTTCAGCCCCGCCGTCCGCCCACCCGGCAGCTCCAGCAAGGAGGCAGGAGAAGAAGGAGGGAAAGGGGCCCCGGCCCAGCAGCAGGGGAACGCCGTGGAGGTCTACTTCCAGAGCCGCAGGGACCAGGCGGGCCAGTGCGTGCCCCAGGACAGCCTGAAGCGGCTGGGGGTGGGCCGGGGAGGAGGGCAGCCCAAGTCTGGGACTCCCATAAGGAGGATAGGGAGCGTGAGCCTCCTCCGGGCCTCCACGGGGAACCCCACCTTCCTCAGGCTGAGGCTAGGGGGCGCTGTGGTGGTGCAGACGTCCTCCAGACCTCTGAAGACCACCGACGTGGCCACCTTCTACGTGTTCCTGTCCAGTGTTTCTGCTCTGGAGAGCTTCACACTCAGGTAGGAGACAGAGTGCGTGTTATGTTCGACAACAGAGCCTAAGTACAGGTGTTTGGCCTATAGTGCATGCAGTACATGTTTAACCCTGTGGCTGATGTAAATGTACGTCTCTGCAGTAGATATATAGACACACACACACGTTGAAAGCTGTCATTTGTAATGAATTAGCGTTGATTGCTTTATTAGTAAGCATGTGCTCATTAGTCTGGTTAGAGTTCATAACTGGGCTAAAATGAACTGCACAGTCAGGACAGAAAAATAAATAAGAAATCAGACCTGCAGTCCTCTGAAACAGGCAGGATGCATTGTGTCGCCGGTCTACTTGTTTTGCACTCTCCCTGATGGCTTTTGACAGCTATTGATGAAGTCCCCTGATCAATTCTACTGTCTGTTTAAATAATGTTCTATTTGCGGGCGGGGGGTCCACTCTGTGGAGCTCAGACTCATTAGTCCAGCCTGACAATTTGTAACACAGCACAGACACAATCGAGAGGTTAACGAGGTAATTATGAAACAGGGCGATAGCTTGGATTCATGTTCCATACGCACAAAAACGTCAGCAACATTTTTCGACTCGCCCAATCTCCCGTTTATTTTAAGCACTGTTAAGGCAGACAGTGACCCTGAGTTGATTACAGTGGACAGGGATTATTTGTGGATAAAAGGGACGCTTCTTATTATTGCTGCACTTGCGCAAGCCCAAATAGAGAAAACAGAATCACAGTGTAAGAGAGAGGCACCTCGACAGAAAAAAAGTTTAATGCATTTAAATGGTTACTTAAGGCCACTTGAATAGTTATGGGGCGTGTCACAGAGGCCCACACCCCACTACGCTCCAACGGGGCTGTGATTTGGGTCGTCTGTCTGTTCCAATGGTTAAACAGATTACAGACGTGTCACATCCTGTCTAGTGGCAGGTCTACTTCCTCCTCGCTTCCTGATGGGGGAAGTCTTTTCGGAAGTCACTCTTCCATACGCAGGGAAGTAATTGGCAAACGATTCCGCAGCCCTCATATCTGAACATCCCATTAACGTTTGTGAACAGGGATCTCTGGATATTTGACCTAATAAATAATGCATCGGTTTAATGGAGCAGGAAAACAAATAACTAACAACTGCCTGGCTCCTTTGGGCGAAGGGGAACTCGTGACGACAGGCGGCTCTATCGCGCTGAAACACACGCAGTTCAATCAGTTGCTACTCAACACTTTGGATGCACATCAGGAAGCCGAGCGGGATTGTTTTTATTGGACTGTTTTAGAACTTTATCGCATGTTAAGTCCTTTCAGAATTCTGGAAGTTTATGCATTCCAGTCTCAGCATGGCTTTTGCCAAAAACAACAGTAAATAGTCTCTTGTGTTTACTTCTATAATAATGACGCCAAACGTTGACCTCTCTCTCACCCTGTTTTCAGCCTCTTTTTTTGGTTTGGTTTACTTTTGAGTGGACATATTGCATAGAGGGGAATTCACCACATTTCATACGACAAAAGAGATAACCCCAGTTTACTTAGTAAATATGACCTGATCATCTCCAAATGTTCCGCTGCGGGATGGCACACACACACACACACACACACACACACACAGAGAGAGAGAGAGAGAGAGAGAGAGAGAGAGAGAGAGAGAGAGAGAGAGAGAGAGAGAGAGAGAGAGAGAGAGAGAGAGAGAAATTAACACATTTCTACTGTACGTACCCCAAATCATAGAATTTGTGCTAGTCTGGGGCGGGGTGGGGGGTACATAGTTCAAGGGCAGCCCTTTAACTCAGTAACCCTTATGGCCCATTTTTGGCTTGGTGTGTATTGGAGAGGAGAGTTCCTATTAAGCTACCTAAACTTTTCAGATCCACTAAAACCCACCAGTGAAGTCCTGCAACCGAGGATTTCTCCACTCTGCCGACCGCCCGGGGCCACACTGGGGCTTAGCCGGCCAGAGTGGGCCGGAGTCCAGTGGTTAAGTTCAAGCGCCCGGGCGGCCCTCAGAGCGGCTTGCTCAGGAGATTGATTCTTCCTGGGAGAAATCCTTGCTCCACTTCACTGCTAGCCTCCAGATTGAGTCCACACCCCCAGGGTTAGGGCAGATAATCTGCTGTCTGATTGAGAGTGACTTGAGAGGGTAACTCTTGAGGAGAGGCTGGGTGCTGTCAGGCTGACATTAAGTTTACAATCTAGCACCTTTGGTGTCTGTGTGGATGTGTGAAGTTTCCTTGAGAAAACACGTTGACGTGTTAGCCCTTATTCTCCTAAAATACCATGTACCTTCATGTTCGATTTGCTATAAGTTAACTATATCTATATTTATATTCGTTTGTTTCCTTAATCTAGTTATTTTATTGGTGCAAGTATTATTATCACCATGCCAATCTTACAACTACCATTACATCCGAATAACCTGTTAACTCATGTCGGCATGGGCTGAGATATTTACATTGAACGTGCGCACTGTGGTGAGACCGGTATGTCCTCAGACACCTGACCTTCTTGGAAATGAGCAGAAACGGTTTGTCCTCCTCAATATGGGCGGCCGGAAATACAAACAACGCTTTAGCGAAATGACGGCTTTTCATTTTCCCCAAGCGATCGCAATCCCCCAAGAGGATCGTGTGCGCGGGGCCCCCGGGGAGGAGAGCTTTAGGGCAAAGCTATTTTTGTCTGCTGAAATGTGATTGGTCCAATGAATCAACAATGGCTCTGGCAGTTTTGTGTTCTGTTTTGAAGGAAGGAACCATTCTGATAATGGGTTTTGAGTTGCTCTGTGGAGACAGTTTTGTCGACAGCCTCCGCCATAGCCACATTGGTTTGGCTAGGCGCGTGTTTATTCTCGGAAGGCCTCTCTTGTTCGTACACGCTGGGTGCATGTTGGGCCGGGTTCAGTTATTTACCACTAAGGTCTTATCCAGTTAATCGTTTTCTCTCTTTTTCCCTTGAATTACTTAATCAGGTACTGTTTTTCGCCAATAATGAGCTTGCAAAGCAATCCTGTGATATACGTGGTCTTATCTTTTGTTTCCACTCGTTCCTTTCATGCAGTGTTACGGGCTCCATCCGCGTCCTGAGCCATGCCTATCTCTCTGCTCGCCGTCTCAATCAGATCCAGACTTCAATTGTTCTCAGCAGGGTCAGCATATCGTTGACCAATGGTGCTTGATTGTTTGATTACGGCGTTCCAAGGCGTGTGCGTGTTTGTGAGTGTGTGTGTGTGTATGTGTGTGTGTGTGTGTGTATGTGTGTGTGTGTGTGTGTGTGTCTGTGTGAGTGTGCCTGCGAGAGAGAAAGAGAGAGAGAGGGAGAGAGAAAAAGAGTGTGCACATGTATGAAATGCTACTCACACTAACTCCCGCTCCGCCTTGGCTATTATCTTCATCATCAGAGAGCTGTACTGTAAATTCAGATTTTCTGATAAATCTACTGTACGCTGCTAACAAAAAAACAATTATATTTAACTATATAAATGATGTAATATATTGTCACTGCACTTCTTTTTTTTTTTTACAATTGGTTAAGATGTAAACAAATACTCTATGGATTAAAAAGAACAAGAAAGAAAGTAATGTCCTGTCTGTGATCATCAGGCCAGGTGCCGGCAGGTCTATTCACTAATTTGAAGTTATAATATCTACATAAATATTTACATAAACCTTCTCTTAGAGGCCGTTTAGAGTACAGACGCTGTCTCAGCAGCTACTACCTACTCCCTGCTCTGATGTGCACTCCGTGAGTCTGGTCCCCGCTGTAAATAGAACCATCCACTGAATGAACCATCCACCGCTCAGAAGTGCTCCATGTGTTGAATACGCAGGGACGTAAGTGAGTGGGCGTTTGCTGACACAAACAAAGGCCCACCCCTGAAACCTGAGACGCCGCAGGCAGACTGGTTCCGTCGGCGTACCACGCTCCCGTAATAATGATTCGTCTCTGAACGATGTTCCAATCTCCTTTGAGTGTAATGCCTCTTAAGAGCTCCAGCAGGTCCTAACACGTGTGTGTTTAATGCTGATGGACCGTGACGTAGCGCCGTGATTTCATCGTCTTTTCCAGGAAATGCTGATGCACCTACTGTGGACGTGGAGGTCGACTGTGTTTCTCCTCTGTCTCCTTCTTGTTTGTGCCAGCACTGGATTCGAAGGTCCGCCGTTGAAGTTGTTGACAGGTTTAGGAAAAAACTACACCTATGAATAAATATGGCACATCTGAATATGAGTAGGAATGAAGACTGTAAACAGGCATTTGTTTATGCCAGAGTGGGGTTTGGCTGTAGACTTGTGCGGCCCATTTAGTCCCTGCGTTCCCCCCTCTAGCGCCGGGCCTTTCTCCGCTCTGTCCGGCTCTCTTTCCCTTGAAGCTTCAGAGATTGGCCTCGTGTCCATCCCTCTGATGCCGTTCCCCACAGGTCCACTTTGCTCCCAGGCTCTCATCCATGCCCTGGGTCCCTCTTCTCCCAACCAACCTTCACCCCAACACCCTCACCCCATTTCCCTTACCGGCTAAGCCTCAGCGTTAGCTGCAAGGACTAGACAAGCTGTCTCTTCTCAGGGATGGAATGGAGTGTGCATCAGTGTTTATGCGAACTTTGCTCGGGTCTGTGTGTCTGTGTGTGTCTGTGTGTGTGTGTGTGTGTGTGTGTGTGTGTGTGTGTGTGTGTGTGTCCGTGCGTGTGTGTCCGTGCATGTGCCCGCGCCATGTGGCACAGCTGGATGGCCTCCAGAGGAAGAGGAGAGGATTAGTTGAACTCCCTGGGACAAACAGTCCTTCTGGCCTGGTTGGTAAATAATAAAAGCCAATGTCTTGATGCTTGGACCTTCTCATTTACAAAGGAAGAGCTTAAAGCCCCTGTTCGCCCCGAGAACATGATGTCCAGAGACATTTTTGAGTAGATTAGACAGATGGAACATTCATTTCTTTGGGGTTTGAGAGTCTATCCCTTCATTCGTTGTGTAGAGAGAACGGGTTTAGCACGGCTTGGGCGTTCAGTTTAGCCAATCGAGTTTGGTGTTCGTATTTTTGGAAGCCAATATAAGGCGTGTTTGTATGACTGTCATTTTGTCTCTAACTCAGACTAAGGATGTGTATGTTTGATGGGCTAACATAGTGAACACATGTTATTAATGATCAGGCAAATGCTATGGGGGCCTGATATGGTTTGGCGTGTCGGTCAGCCCACCTCAGGCCCCACTCATCCTGGGCGTGAGCACCTGCGAGCCCCTGGTGCCTTTCACCTGCAGCGTTGCCTGGTGCCTCTCCCTATCACCTGTAAGGAGTGTTCCTGCTGCTCCCGCTCAGTGTGGCCGCCATGGAAACGTAAGGGGCAGAGTTGACACGCCATTTAAATGTGTTATCACAGGCTGGTCAACAGGCCAACAAGCCAAAACTATAGGAATGTTTGATTGTCCCTTTGGCCCAACACCCTGGCAGACGAGTCAGTCCATTCGTCTCAATGTGTTTTCTGTGTCACCGCTGTTCTCAGTGGACAGAGGAATGAAGAGGGGGCTGAAGCAGACAGCAGATTAAATGGCTTCTCGGTCGGAGCAGATGGGCATTAGATGCTCCTGCTGCTGGAGCTCTCTGTCTGCCAGCCCACAGGTAAACACGGCTAGCAAGTGTTGATAGAGCTCGTTAGACACGCTGTGCAATGAAGCACACACACACACACGCGCACACACGCACACTCATATGCATATATATTCATCTGCACGAACCCAATTGCACAATATGTTCCGTAAGGATTTTTTCTATTTGACGTTAGCCATCATATTGAGAGAATGTTTGTCATTTATTTCCAAGTGATTGATATCCTATATTGAAATTACATGTAAACTCCTCATATCACGTTTAGTACCTACGCGATTTTGCTGTTTTGCCCATAATACATCAGCTATAAATAGTTGAACTGAAAGTTGCAGTTGTCTTGGCACAGCTGGATGTACTGTTCCCCACACTGGCAGTAGCAAGCTCTTACAGTCCACCACCCATCTACATGGCCTTTAATGGAAAGGAGAGCAGCAACACAATTGTTGCAACTGCCGGAGGAAAAAAAACAAATAGTCATTATTCATGTATGTGATGAACCTCCAGTATATAATTATGAGAGCCCCATCCTCCCCAATGTTGTGTTTGACCTTTGTGTGTGTGTGTGTGTATCTGTGTGTCTGTGCGTGCATTTGTGTGTTTCTGTGTATGTGTGTGTATGTGTGTGTGTGTGTGTGTGTGTGTGTGTATGTGCGCGTGCATGTGTGTTTCCGTGTGTGTGTGTATGTGTCTTTGTGTGTACGGGTCTGTGTTTGTCTGCGTGTACGTATCTGTGTGTACATGTGTGTGTGTGTGTGTGTGTTTATGTTTGTGTGTGTTTGTCTGTGCGTGTGTGTGATTGTGTGTTTCTCTGTGTGTATGTGTGTGTGTGCATGTTTGTGGGTGTGCGTGTGTGTGTGTGTGTGTGTGTGTGTGTGTGTGTGTGTGTACGTGTGTGTGTGTGTGTGTGTGTGTGTGTGTGTGTGTGTGTGTGTGTGTGTGTGTGTGTGTGTGTGTGTGTGTGTGTGTGTGTGTGTGTGTGTGTGTGTGTGTGTGTGTGTGTGTGTATACGTGTGTGTTCCAGGGCCACGGTGAGGAAAGGCCTGTCGTTCAGGGCCGCGCGCCCCAGTGACTCAGCTCTGTGGGACATCATTCTGGAGCCGGGCCGAGGAGCAAACCCCAGCACCATCTCCGTCCTCTGCCAAAGGAAGGCGCCCACCACCGGGAAGAGGTAGGAATGTTTCCCAGTGAGTTTGTATCGGCTTGCAATACTTCTTTTACTTTGCTTCGTTGGTCATTAAAGCTTTTTTCCCCAAATAAAATAAAAAATGAAATAAAGAAGATCATCCCAATATAATTTTCGATATTCAAATTTGTATTGATTTGACAAATTTACTTGACTTTGGTTTTCCATTTCAATTACAAATGTGTTTTGTATATTGAAACAATGTGTACTTGTTTTAACTTTTATCTGTTCATGGTTTTGAACTATTGGTTTATTTCTTACCAATAACACAAAGAAACAACAAATACACAACTCAAGAATACATACCTAAGTTTTTCGTCTTGCAATGCCTCCAAAAGAAGCCGTTTGATTTGTTATTTTGAGTTTGAAAGTTTGGATTCAGACATCTGAATAAGTGCACAGTCAAAATCATAAGTGAGTAGTTATTTTTCACATTCTGACCAGGGGTAAAATAAGAGTTAGTGCGACTTATACCAAAGTGTCATATGTGTCAGTGTCAGTGTCAGATATGAATGAGAAGTATTTGCACCCCTGTGCTATGAAGGACAGTGCTCCTAGTGGACAATCCTTTATACAAATCCTCACGTTAAGCCTTTCCAATTCATCTTTTGAATGAGTCTCAGATGTTATTCTTATTGACACGATCAGTATGCCGTTAATGAACGTGCAGAAGAGGTTGAACTACCTGCGTTCTGGTTTTATGACTTAATGATGTAGAAGATGGAACATATTGCACATCACAAACTATCCATCGGGGGCATTGATGGGTGTCAAGCATGCAGCTGTGCAGACAGACTGCGCCTCTGTGTATTTCCAGGTGTGGGTGTACATATACGTGTTTGACAGGGCTGTTGAACATATCTGTTGAACTCTAATGGTGATATCGTCATGCATGCAGACCAGTGGGACCATTCGAAAGTGCATCGTTCATTATCAAGGTTAACAAACCCCTAGGTTTAACACTAATTGTGTTCAGGTCGCCGTTTCTGACTAGTACAGAGCGTGGCCATAATGTCTGCATCAACTTTCAACAGGGGAAAACTGACAAAGTGCATATCTAAGCATAGCAGGTGGGCAGTATTATTACAATGTTAGAATCATATAAGACAACATACATTCTCTTAGAGGATAGGTAGGTAGTCCATTCATAAACCAACTTATGCTATTCTACAAAAGCTTGAAAGCTGTATTATGGTTTGTTGTATACAGTATAGTATACGGTTTAGTTTTGTTACATTGTGTTTGACCAGAAATTTTTTTCACGCAAAGAATTGATTGCATTTGAGTGTGCACAGACGCCCTGCAGTATACCATGTTAGTACTGAAAATGTAAAGCAAACCAGCACTCGGTTGGCGTCTTGTTGAAGCTCAACAGTCCATTCTGTATTCTGGCTCCCACATGGTGACGTCCGTCACCACTGCCTAATCCCCGTTGCACAAGTTGTCATGACCACATCTGCCTAAAAACGGCCACGCACGCCCACGCGCACACGTCAACAAAGCCCTCCCACTCGCCGATCGCTCCTCCGACCCACTTATCCGTAATCATCCATAATCATCCGCCCGTTATCCAGGCTTAAGTGCTAGCATGCTAGCAGGTTGTGCGGAGAGAGAGAGTTAGAGAGGAGGGGGGGGGTATAGAAAGAGGTGATTAGGAACGCAGCTATTACAAGTCTTGCCCTCCGAGGTCTTAGGCAGTGAGCACTGATTTAGAGTCCCAGCCTGCTGCCCACGCCCTCCTGGTGCCCCTCCTTATGGGGACGCTGTATGTCCAGAGGTTCAGAGACGGACGACACGGCCCCATAAGAGCCCCGCTGACATACGGTTTTCTAGGAAACAGGGAATTACCCTCAAAGCCATCCCCCTCTTCTCCCTCTCTCTCTGTCGCTTTCTCTCATCCCTCTGTCTAGTAATTGAGTGATGGGTGCGGTCGCAGTGAACCATATGGAATCCCCCGCATTTATTGAGGAAGGATTGGTTCCGTAAAGCTTCCTCGGTAGCATATGGAAGCCCTCATGTGCAGCTGAAATATGCTCTATCAGCGGGCTAATGATGTGAAGAATCCCAAATATACGATATGGAATACTGAAATATACATATACGTATACATATAGTAGATATGGATGCGGTGTATAGACATATGTCGCTTAATTCTAGAACCTAGGGGGGGAAAGAACAATTCGTGAAACTTGGTTTCTTACCAGCAGAACAGTGGTTAACAAAATATTGATTTGCACTGGCACTGCTCATTAATCCCAATTTAAGATTGCTGCCTTTTGTGCATTTCAAGGATGGATGCTAAAAGAGATGCGCTTCCATTGATTTGGCCCAAAGTATTTAAGAAAACTGTCAAACCCTATACATATTGACATCCAGATGAGTTGAAGTGAAGTGTCGTTTAAAAATTTCACTAAAGCTACTGAGTGTTCCACAAAGGCTTGTTGTATATTCTCGAAGCAGCATGAAGCAGCATTTCTAAGCAGCATGACATGCTGTGCTTTTTGAAGTCAATTAGTTATGATATTAGTGATTTTGCTCCTGGAGCGTTATACGGTACAGTGTGTAAGCGCGTGGTTTACTGTGGCCTGTCTGTCTCGATAGGGGTCTACTGGAGGTGTTGCAGATGGACTTTGAGACCAAAGACATTTCAGAGCAGGCTGACAGTCAGATGATAACATGGCGTCTGGAGTTGCCTGGCAACGTCAAAGATGTTGGCACCATGAGGATCTTCACCTCCCAGAAAGATTACGTGGGCCTGGCTCCTGTAGTTATGGTAAACACTGTGTGTGTCTGTGTGTGTGTGTGTGTGTGTGTGTGAGTGTGAGTGTGGGTGTGTGTGTGTGCGCGCGTGCGTGCGTGCGTGCGTGTATGTATCTGGACGTCTGAGGGTGCAAATTGTATGATGCATGATGCTGTGTGTCTTTCAGAAGTTTACTAGCGTAATTGCATACGTTTCTGCACACCTTCTGTTTAATGTTACTTTGCATGTCTGTGTTTGAGTATTTTTGTGTGTCGCATAGCTTCCCTTCATTCATTGAGCAAATACTCGTGACGTGTGTGCATATTATGTATGTGTGTGTATATGTGTGCGTGTGTGTATATGTGTGCGTGTGTGCCTATCACTATGGGGTAGACGTGTTGGTAAGGACATGGGCGTAACACATTCCCCTCATACGGCGAGCTAAATTAAACTCCATGGGTCTGGCAATTAGGTCACCGCCACATGTTCAGTAAAAAAATGTGTGAAATAAATGACTGTCACTTTCAGTCTCATCTAATGGTTTAGGATGGGGGTGGGGTGATGGTAGCTCTGGGCATTTAATGGCCCCCTGAAGTATGCAAGTGGGTTTAAATGGGACGTGGAGGGGTGTTTGTGTGTGTGTGTGTGTGTGTGTGTGTGTGTGTGTGTGGTGTGTGTGTGTGTGTGTGTGTGTGTGTGTGTTAACTGTGCATTGCCCATTACCAGGACACTCCTGATCAGAGATCAGAAGAAGGTAACCCACAACCAAGGTAGTTGACACGGACAACACCCAGCATGTAGGGGGCCACAGTGGGCTGTTCCTACTGCCTCAGAGAGTCCACCCCATGATGGATAGGAGGGACCACAGCAGACGGTTAGCACCATCGGCAAATCCCCCAACAGAGTGTCTGGTGCATAGTGGCCCCCCAAACCAGAGTACCTGGCAGGGCCTCTGACAGTGTAGCTTGTTGCTCCATGGTGGTGGATGAGGACGGCGCCGGGGGGGATGCCGACGATGGCGTCCAGCTAACGCCGGGGTCAGTGTGCTCTGTGTGACGAGCGTCAGCTGGGTGAACATCTGGCTGGCGGCCGCGCTAAGTCCACGCTTGTAGCCCTGGAAACAGCCGCCATTGTTCCCTCCCCTTCCCTCTTCTCGCTAGCGTCCCACCCACCCGCAATGGATTAAGAAGGAAACATGTGATTAGAGAGTACCAACGTGGGAATCGACAAGACGTAATTCCACGTTGAACCGGGGGCTCAGAGTGCAGGGCTGCTATCTTAGCGCTGTCAGATCAAAGTGGTCGCCTTGGCTAGGGGGCTGAGGAGCTAAGCCCATGCACAAATAACAGGGGCGGGGGACGCTGAAGGTGGAGGACACGCGTAAGACGATTTAAAAAACTTATCAACAGGATTAGCTGGCCTACTCCATGTTGTGGACATTTGTTTCTCCCAAACACTTTCCCAGAGGCACTGGTGAGTGAGTGTGTGTGTATGTGTGTGGGTGTGGGTGTGTGTGTGTGTGTGTGTGTGTGTTGTGGGAGAGGTTGGGGACGGGGGTGTGGACGTGTAACGTTCCCTAATCTCTCTCTCTCTCTCTCTCTCTCTCTCTCTCTCTCTCTCTCTCTCGCGTGATGCTCCCCGTACAGAGCAGCGACGTGCTGAACACGGCCGTGCTGACCGGTAAGATGGCGTCCGTGGCCGTCAGGACGCTGGCCGTGGAGGCCGACGGCACCGTCACGGACGTCACCAACTACACCAGCTGCCGCTCCGCAGACCCGGACGTTCTGAAGGTACCCTTCCAAAAGAGCAACACGGCCACTGCACTCCGAGACACACTCGTTAGAGGGGGTTTCAGTGGTCCCACAGACCAGGATGTGCTCACGGTGGACTCCGCAGTGGGGGTGAGACAGTGGGAGTTTTGCTTTGCTAGGTTTGCTAGGTTCCCTGTTAGCTGCAGCGGAAAGAACTGTAAGTGCTGCTGTGCTTTTCCATGCCAAAGTATAAATAAGAGGCCAAATGTTTCAATCTAATGCTGTATTTCGCACGAAAATGAAAAACTAAATTTGAACACACTGGTCATACCCCAAGTTGCCTGTATGTTAAATGGAGCCATATGAATGCGTTGGGACTTTAGCCGAAAAGTACACGTGAGGTGTTGATGTTGCTCACAGCATTCAGAGACATTGAGACACTTTTGGTTGTGTTGTTCAACGCTGAGCACTTCATGCACATTTCAAGTTCAAAGTGCTATGGATGACCCAGCAGCCTGCAATCCCATATGGCCCCACTCACAGATCTCCCTGCTCCACTGGCCTGAAGCGCAGGTCCCCGACCTCGCTGGAATGGATATATGTTAGTAGGACAGCAGGGGTCGTGGGTAGATGAGCTCCCTGAGTTACGGCATGTCATTAACAGAGGGAAATAGAGAAACACGGGAAACAGAGAGCAGGGGTGGGTAATGAAAAAAAAAGAGAGCGAGCAAGAGACAGACCCACATAGAGCAAGAAAAGGGAGCGCGAGAAAGAGAGTGTAAAAGAAAGAGAGTGAAAGAAAGAGTGAGAGATCGAAAACAGGCACTGACCCAGAAATGGTGAGAGGGATATATTGGCAAAGGTCATTATTATAGTACACATTTTTCCATTATGGGATGACTCACTCAATCTGCCGTTTTTTCTTCTTTTTCGTACCAAAAGCCTGTCAAAGTGGGGTTGTGTTTGAGGCAGAGAGTGGCCATAATGACTGTCATGGTAAAGGCAGACTTTTATCCAGTTGTTACTATTTCCTCTGATGGCCCCAGTATTATACAAACAGAAAAATATAGTGTAAACATGGGAAAACTGATGGCTTTCTTATCATTGAAAGTAACAACACGCTGCAAGCTTTGCTTTCTATCCTGCCCTCTCTCTCTCTTTATCTCGCTCGCGCTGTCTGTCTGTCTGTCTGTCTGTCTGTCTGTCTGTCTGTCGTGCCTGTCTTTCTCTCTCTTTCTCTCCCTTTTTCTCTCTTTATCTCGCTGGCTCTCTGTCTGTCTGTCTGTCTGTCTCTCTCTCTCGCTCTCTCTCCATTACTGTTTTCCACCCTCCACTCGGCTGCTCTCCAATTACCTTCCTGCTGATGAACAGTTTGTTAAGATAAGTGAGCCGTTACGAGATAGTCTCCCTGTGATAAATAACACACACACACACACACACACACACACACACACACACACACACACACACACACACACACACACACACATGCCTTACTGCTCTCTCTCTCTCTCTCTCTCTCTCTCTCTCTCTCTCTCGTTCTCTTTGTCTCTCTCTTTGAGCCTTCCCTTTCTAGTGTAGGGACCATTGAATGTACTGTAGGAGGAAATTGGTGTAATTTTATAATAAAATGAAACCCAACAGCAATTTTCACATGCAAATATCAAGCCACGACCATAATGTACTTTTGATTACACAGCCGTTGGATAAGCCTGTAGGTGAAGGTGACACTTTTCTCTTCTGCTTGCCTTTCTGCCTTTCTGCCGTTGCCTCGCTTTCTTCTTCCATTATTGAATTTGGAATAAGCAGGACCTTCTGTGATTGTCACAATTCAGACAGAAGTGTGCACTGACTTACTTTGCCCCCCCCCCCTCCATTGGAAATATCCAATATATATTTCCTCTCTGTCTTTCTCTCTTTACCCTCCCCCCTCCACCCTTCCTCTCCCCTCCTCCTCCCTCGTTCCCCTCTGTCCCAGGTGTCGGAGCGCTGCGACTACGTGTTTGTGAACGGGAAGGAGACGCGGCGGAACGGATGCTGCTCAACTTCACCTACAGCTACCTGAGCGCCCAGCTAGAGATGAGCGTGTGGATGCCCCGCCTCCCTCTGCTCATCGACGTGGCCGACCCCGAACTCAGCCAGATCAAGGGCTGGAGGGTCCCCGTCGCCGCCGGCAACAGGAGGTAACGGCTCCCCCAGTTTGAAACGGTTTGTCAGAGTGGGTTAGCGGGAGGCGGGCGACGAGAGACGGCTGACGAGACCCCGTGTCAACACCTGCTACAGAGAGGAAGTCTGGAGCGCTGGGTCCACGCGCCTGCCACACACATTACGCTGAGAAAAGAGCTGTCAAGACGGAGGGCTGGCTGTTCACTTAAAGGCCACGGCGTCGGAGGCTTGTCACACGCGCTCGTCAAGTCCTCCGGCGCGCCGCTCCGCAGCGACAACGGATGAAAAGGAAGGGAATTCAAACGGAAATGAATGTATGTAAGCGGGTTTTCACGGACTTACGGTAAAAGCCCCTAAATCTGCCCCCCAACAAACCCTGTCGGCTCGAATAACTTTGCTTACCACAAACGACAGATCAATGAATAGATTGAACACTTCAGAAGCCGAGATAACAAAAGCAAGCGCTGGTAAATGGGTTAAAACGTTGTGACAGAGAGAGTTTGATGATTAGATTAAAAATCCCATCGGGGTTTAGTTTATACAGTGGTTTGGCCAATGCAGTGGTCTCCTGTTAGTCTGTGTCACTTACTACATTGTGGTCCTCTGTAAACGGGACAGTAGTTTGGTTCCCATCAGTGGTGGATGTCACCATGGTCTACCGTAATCTGTGTCACTTACATTGCGGTCCTCTGTAAACGGGACAGTAGTTTGGTTCCCATCAGTGGTGGATGTCACCATGGTCTCCCGTAATCTGTGCCACTTGCATTGCGGGCCTGTGCAGATGGGACAGTGGTTAAGGCTGTGCCCTCGAGGGGAAGGTTAGCGGGGTGTCGGTCAATAGCAAGCGTGGTAGCTCTCTCTCTCTCACCCGATAGTGCTGAGGGCATACTGTGTTTTTCCTTCAGCAGGATCCCTTCAGTATTTGCACAGGCTACATGTATATGACTCCATGGGACTTAAGGGGCCGTTGCCTGCATTTCTCAGTTGTTGGATAATGCGGGAGTGAATTTTTTTATTTTGCGTTGTCTAGTCTGTTTTATTGGCCTAGTTTTAGACTTTTGTTTTAAATCTGATAAATTGTAATGCTAGTACAATAACCCAGATTCCAGATATTTTTTATATCTCTCTGATGTTTTTTTGCGCACAAGTTGCATATATAGCACATTGTGTGTGTTTATATATTCCGCTGTGTTACCAGAGTATGTGTCTGCCTGTAGAGACTAATGCCTCTCCGCTCCTACCAGGTCGACCTGGGACAGCGAGGAGGAGGAGGAGATGAGGAAGGGCAGGGGCTGCATGCTACAGTACCAGCAGTCGGCCGTCCGGGTCCTGACTCCCTTCGTGGCCCAGCCGCCCTCCGCCCCCGACCCGCTGACGGTGCCTCCAGGTGGGCCTGGGCCGGTGGAGTTCTTCCTTGGGCCGGACTGGCAGGTGGACGTCACCAGGCTGGTGCGCTACGCCCTGAGGGTGGGGGACACCGACGTGGCCCGGCTGCTGGGCGGGGTGCTGCTGCAGGGACGGTCCATGGGGACCACCACCCTCCAGGTCTGGGGGTTGTCTGTGTTTATTCAGTCAGTGCTTTGTTCTGGATGTATTTATTTGTTTTTCATTTCAATTAACATCATCAAATCGATGAAGGAATTGTTTCTCTGTTTGAAGACTTGGAGTGTACTGTCTTCCTAAAGAATTTGTGTGTGTATGTGTGTGTGTGTGCGTGTGTGTGTTTGTGTGTGTGTGTGTGTGTGTGTGTGTGTGTGACGGGCTGTTGTGATCCAGGTGCTGTCCCCTCTGTCGTCCTCGGTGATGGCTGAGAGAACCATCCGGGTGTTGGATGACAAAGTGAGTGTGACTGAGCTGGGAGTGCAGCTGGTCTCTGGTCTCTCTCTGTCCCTCCAGCTCAGCCCAGGAAGCAACAGGGCCATCGTCGCCACGGCTACCACGCAGGAAGTCATGACCAGCCTCAAACAGGTAGAGCTCTTGGAATGCCGTAAATATCATTGGAAATGAAAGTTGATAATATTATTTATAATATAATCTAATATATTCACATATAAATGTTACCAACTAAAAGGGGAAGTTGTGTGCAGCCAGATAAACAAATGGCGTGTTAAACCTTGCACTGTACTTTACACTGTCACTGAAGCTTTAAAAACGGCTCTGAGCCTGACCAAAATCCCGGCGTTATGATTGCAGCACCTGAATAGAGACCGTGTGAGAGATATGCAGAGGTGGGGTCTAGAAGCTCTCCCATTTAGTGGTGGCACCGTGCCCATTCTAAACCACTTCCCCAAACTGCCGGTGGGGGAAACCATTAGGCAGGCCACAGCCATCGGAGGGAACGGCCTTCCCCTCGCCTCCCCCGCCCGTAGGCTCACAAAGGCCGGCCTGATCAAGTCAATAACCGGCTGTTAGGCGTGAGTGAGCGCACACGACCAACTGGAACCTCTGCTGAACGCCCTACTAGGGGAGACAATGATGCAGCTCAGCCTTGACTGTAGGCTAGGCCCTCGGCTGCAATCAATCACCCATGATTAGTTTTTTCTCTTTTGACTGAGATCACACCAAGCGGGGATAATTATTGCTGGCAGCGCCCCCTTGTGGTTTCGTGAGCTAGTGGGCACGTTTAATTGTATTCCTTCTGTTGTGCATATTGATCCCATGCGGGTGAATGGGGTCTGGAGCCTTGCTTTTATTGGACTGTGACATGTAGTACAATGGCTTTAGCTAATTATAATGAGATTAGCAGGGGCGCCGTTGCTCGAAATGGTCATAATAAGGGATTTGCGTGGCCATGGCAACAACGCTAGGACAGGAAATAAAATGAAGTTGGGATTCAGAATTTGTTTGCTTAGGGAATCGTTTTATGTTCTTAATCCGTTCGTGCTCAGCCCGGTGCACATCTTTTTATCTATTTACGGCGGAGAGTCTGCAGGAATGCATCGACGTCTGGAGACGCAGCTGCCAGTCAGTAGAGGGGCAGGAATATGGATTTGCTGCCTGTGTTCCCGCCTGCCTGACCTGCTTTCATGCTGACAGTTCTCCATCTCGCTTAAGCTTATCTCATATCTCTCTCTCTCTCTCTCTCTCTCTCGCTCTCTATCTTGCTCTCTCTCTCTCTGTGTCTGTCTCATGTTTGCCTCTATACTCTTCCGCCGTCTGCCTGCCTGTTCTGTCAGCCTCTCTGCCCCCTATCGTCCTGTCAACCTCTCTAAGTAATGACTGAATGAATTTCCTGCATAAGAATGTGGCCCAATACAAACTGCTGTCTCATACCAGTGTGCCTATTTTCTCTTTCTCTATGTGCAATTCTCTCTTTCGCTCTCTCTCTCTCTCTCTCTCTCTCTCTCTCTCTCTCTCTCTCTCTCTTTCTCTGTGTGCGTGTGCAGGAAGCGATGGTCAGCGGCTGGGTGCAGTTCAGCGATGGCGCGGTCAGCCCCCTGGAGCAGTTTGACCGCGGCGCCTACACCCTGACGGTGGCGTCCCAGGACCACGGCGTGGCCAGCGTGCGCCGCACGCCCCAGTCGGCCTTCGTGGTGGCGCAGGGCGAGGGCCAGGGCCCGCTGGTGCGCGTGGAGCTGCGGATCTGCGAGCAGTGCCAGAAGTCCAAGCGGAAGAGCAAGCTGGCGGTGGGCGCCGGCTTCCTCCGCGTCAGCCTGCCGACCGGCTCCAGGGCGGGCGGCGCCACCAAAGAGAGCGGGGACGTGGAGCGCCGCTCCTTCCGGAGCACGGTGCCGGAAACCTCGACGGCGAGGGGGACGTTGGGCGGCAGGTCGGGCGGGGTCATCAGCACCCCCTCCACGGCTAGAGGGGCCAGCGGCGTCGCCAGGGGCTTCACCAGGGCCGTCAGCGGGACCACCGCCATGCCCACCGCAGGGAAGGCTGCCGCCGGCACCGTGCTGCAGGGGACGGGCAGGCCAGGCGTGGACCGGCCACTGGGTGTGTTGGGCAAGGGAGACCGGCAGGGGAGAGGCTACGGCAACATGCTGGACAGCCCCAACTCCATGCAGCAGCCTAAGAAAGAGACGCCGAAAGCGGACCCTAAGAAGGAGCCTCCTGCAAAGCCCAAGCCACCCAGGGCGATCGAGAGCGACCTGATCCGCAAGTTCCGGGCCATGTCCGACCTGGAGATCGGGATGTACTCCCTGGCAGGGGTCTCCTGCGTGGCCATCCTGGCCTTCCTGCTCAACTGCGCCTCCTACAAGCTCTGCTTCCGCGGCCGCAAAACCCCTGTCCAGGCGGGGGGGCCCGCGGACCCCCGGGACCCCAAGCAGCAGCAGCAGCAGCAGCAGCAGCAGCCAAACCACAAGCACGACTGGGTGTGGCTGGGGAGCGGGCCGGCGGGGCCCAACCACGGGGGCGCCCCGGCCCAGGGCTCCACGCTGAAGCGGGAGGCGCACCACCGGGCTCTGCCCGGCCACGGCTCCCTGGACGGCCACCACCTCCACCGCGGCCTGGAGGCCAGCCTGAGCGCCGTGAGTGCCGTGCCGGAGAGGACGGCCACGCTGGGCCGGAGGAGCAGCTCTCAGACGGCCATGGCGGTGTCCACCACCAGGGTGCTAGACCCCATGGCCCAGCGGTCGGCCACCCTGCTGGCCCCGCGGCACCGCAGCGAGCCCCTCCACTCCCCCACCAGCAAGAGGAACCAGGTCCAGTTCACCACCTTCACCACGCTGGACATCAAGCACCTGGCGGCGCTCAGGAAGGAGGGCGTGGACTTTCAATGGGCCAGTCAGCCACAGCAGCAGAGTGCTGGGCCCACGGAACCACAGCTACCACTGCCGGACATGCCCTGGCCCGTTGTCAAGCTTCTGGAAGCACCACTCTAAGACAGAGAGAGCGAGAGAGAGAGCGAGAGAGAGAGAGAGAGAGAGAGAGAGAGAGAGAGAGAGAGAGAGAGAGAGAGAGCGAGAGAGAGCGAGAGAGAGAGAGAGAGAGAGAGAGAGAGAGAGAGAGAGAGAGAGTGAGAGTATCCCTTTATAGGGGCTGTGTTAAGGTGGTCTTCTGAGTTGGATGGAGTGGGTGGGGTGTCTATATTTATTGGCACACACATAAAGTCCTGCAGATACGTTTATCTCTGTTGTTCCATTTCAAACCAAATGCTACACCTCATTGGCAAGGGAATCGTCATTTGAGAAATGTACCACTGGACATGCCCTGGCTCATAAACAACGTTTGTAAATATAGATTTCTACAGTTTATTGTTTACACATTTCTAACTCCAGACAGATTCATATTGCTATCGTTTAATTTCCTTTCATTTTTTTGTACAATTTTATTGCTGTCCTTCAAATAGAATCTGATTGGACTATTAGCCAGTTGTCAGGATTAATACAGTACGAGTGACATTATTTGTGCATGCCTCCCTGCTATTTGTACATTTAAATGATTCCTCTACAGAATAGCTGCACAGTTTGTACAGTTTCTCAGAGTTTATGAAATATTTAGGAAATATGTTATTTTGAAAGTTATTTTTCAAAGCATATGTGCAATGCAAACACAGTTCGCGAAGTTTTCAATTGAATATTTGCACCGACTCAACAGTGAACCTTGGTTACCTCGGTTTGGAGACCGCCCTTTGGCTTCTCAACCGACTCCGTTTCATTTGCTAATACGTGTAATGTTTAATGCCGGCACCGAGCGGCACTTTTCTAGTCCCTGGGTATTTGAGGTGTAAAGGAAGATGGAGGATGCCTTGCATTTGGAGGCTGGCTCCCCTCAATATTTATTGTTTTTTATAGTTAACCTAAATGTGATGTTTAATTCCATTTTATCAATAAAACGCTCGCCGAGAAACTGGTCCAAGAGTGAATGTTTCTAATTGTCTGGCTTTTTATCTTGGTTTTTGTTTTGTTTGTGGTGGCTCCGGACGTCTTCTAATCTTAATTTTAGCCAGATAGAGAGGATTTTAATGTTGTTGGGTTTAAGTACGCCGAGCTGCTCTGTGCTGGCCTGGTCGATTTCCTTTCTCCATAGTTTATTGAACTGTGTAGTAAAGGACAACATCGAAATGTTTCATCCAGGTCTTAGCTTGGTTAACCACGCCACCACTCAATTAAAACGAAAATAAATGGACATTAAAACCTATTCAATGAGTTTAGCTATCAGAAAATATCTAAATATATATCTCATTACAGCTGAATGAGTGTCTACCAGAGGACGATTACTTTATATCCGAGTGCCCCTTGACAATATTTCATCCAAACATTCAATTTATATTAACTAATAAATTTCATTACTTAATACTTTATACAGATACCCTGGCTGTTTTTTTTATACCACATGCCTCCAATTAGATACGTGATGAGTGTGGCTGAGCATAATGTACCTCCAATGAAAATGGCCATTCTGTAAAACGTGCAGAGAATGAGAGAGAGAGAGAGAGAGAGAGAGAGAGAGAGAGAGAGAGAGAGAGAGAGAGAGAGAGAGAGAGAGAGAGAGAGAGAGAGATCCCAGTCTCACTCTCCAAATTGTAACCAATGTAACACATTTTTAAATTACATGTCAGGAGATCTACTGTATAAAAACTGTGTCTGCCAGCCTGGATTAAACTAGCCCAGATAATCTGATTCCCTGAACCTGCCAACCTGGCATTGCTGGATTTGACAGCATGCATCACTGCTCCCCACTGCGACATCGGACGGATTTGGAATGTTGATAAAAAAGCATTTTTTATAACTTCCCTTGAAAACGCTCCCCACAAATCTAGGATATTTGCTCTATGGATAACCCCCCTTCCTCCTCCTCCTCCTCCTCCTCCCTCTTTAGCTGATTTATCTTGCTGACAGGAGTTGAAGAGGTAAACAAACTCCAGCCTTGGATATTTTTCAGTGCTTCACAGGGATGTTTTCAGTGCATTCCAGTGCACACTCTCTGCAGGGGCTGTGACCGTAAAACAAACACACACAAAAACAAAAGGAAGAAAAAATGGTGTAGAGTCTTATCCCAATGGTGGTGCGCCCTCTGAGGTGATGTACTGGCACCAGCACAGCCGAGTGGAGTCGAACGTCAACAGGCACGTCACAGTGAGCTTACGTCAATGTCCAGCGGCTGAGGTGGTTTGATTTCTGCCATTCAGTGTGGGAAA